>JAUIMM010000276.1:222500-375000 GCA_031769625.1 Taudactylus pleione | reverse complement strand
GTGCCCCATTGCCTGATGCCCTAGTGGTCTAGCAGAGATGCCAGGCAGCCTGGCCGACCGCTGTCAGCATCACCAGTGGTCTCGCACACTGGCAGTGATAGCCACTGCAATGCTTTTACCTGCTCCCCCTGTATCTGGCTGTGGGTTCCCAGAGAGCTGAGAGGGCCCAGCAGAAGACACTGATCCAGTTGACAGTGCTGCAGCCACCAGTGCTGGGAGTCGGTGGAGTGGCAGCGCAGGTGTCCTATAGTGCCCACTCTGATAAAATAAATACAAGTAAATAGAAGGTGAGACTGCTAAAAGCCCCTGAAAATAGTGCCGGCTCCTGCAGAAACCAAACTAATAGTGGCTTGGCGGGGGGCGGGGTATAGAGGAAAATGAGCATGGGCTGTTGGGAGCAAAAGATTAACTATTTGGTGCCCGGACTCCTATTCCAGCCTATACCCACTATCTGAAGCCTGTGTCCCCTATGGTATGTAGAAGAAAAGCATGGCTATCCTTAAATCCTGAACTCCAATGGCGGAGTTTGTGTACCTCTGTAGTAAGAGATGTACACTGTACATATGTGATACCCCAGTTTAAATACACATTATACAGTTAACCATGCAGCGCGTGTGTGTATCAAGGGGAACGCCGCTGCTGTTTATGGCATGCTCCCTGTGTCACAGAGGGAGAGCGTGGACGTGGATCACCCACACTGCCACGAGTAGACTACCGCGCGGTCTACCACAACATTGCCGTGAGTAAGGCCCTGATCATCCGGGCCATTGTGGTGGGGGCATATAAAGGCCACTTACCTGCCATAAAACCACTACATAGGAATCTAATCATCTACCAGAATAAAGGAGATTGCTAGTCAGCTAGTCGCCCTCTGTATATCCAAGCTTCAGGAACACAGATAGTATTTCAATATCATTAACCCCTCTCCATATCCTATCAATGGAAATCATTTAAATGGTCCAAATAAATCAGCTTTTGACTTTAAGGAAAGGATCCATGTAGTCAGTTTAACGATTTGTGCTGCATCAAGAGAATTACTGAGACAGTGTCTATATAATATATAGCAAAAGGATATTCCTCTATTCTTACAGGATAATTCAACAGGCAAATAATAACTTTAGCTGTTTATTTTGTACTTTGGGCCTGATTCAGAGCTGCTCGCTCTGAATCAGGGCCGGGCTTTTTTTTTTTTTGGATCGGCCTCTTGACCACTCGCATAGCTGTGGGTGACCACCCACAGCTATAGCGAGCGACCATCGGGCTTGCGATGAGACCCTTGTGGTAGGGTCTCGTGGCCGCAAACCCCAGGGAGATTTTGGCTCTAACAGAGCCGGAATCTCTCCACTGACATCACTCGTGATGTCAGTGGGGCCGGCCCCAAACGGCAGGCGTTCTCATGGGTACGCCTCCGTTTGGGCAGCCACCCCCCCAGCTCGCCCACCAAAGGGGGCAAGCTGTCACTCAACATCGACAGCTCGCCCCCTTTGGTGCGAGACCCGGAGCGACGGATTGCCCATCGCTAGCTGTGTCTCGCGCCTGCGCTGTGGGCCACCATCGTGCGCCTGCGCTGTGGGCCACCATCGACCCAGTTGCGAGCGCTCAGCGCTTTCGACCGGGTCTGAATCAGGCCCTTTGTTCAGTGTACTGACATTGCCCTGGCCAGGCAGGGCTTTAATTTAGCAATCAAAACATCGCTAGCTATCGTTAGGGTTAATTATAAGAGGTTTTAAACATTGTAATTATAACTTGAAATAATATTAGTCTATAATATAAGTATTGTATGTGTTTTTAGTGTTACTGTGCAAAACAGACTATTAGTGTCTTACGTATCCAGAGTGTGGAAGAGTTCCTGTCAAATAAATATAATTTATTTCACTGTGTGTAATTAATGTGTTGGGTGCTGGGAATAACATGCCTATCTGCCAAGTGAGGGAAAGAGAAAGTCACCGGAATGAAAATCAAGGTGAGGAAAACTACGCTAAAGACTATAAAATATTTTGGGGTGTCACACATACAGTATTTATATATATTACATAGATTCAATTAGCTGTAGCACTTTACCACCCGCTAATTAATTCCCCGGGCTAATTTAATTAGCCCCGAAGACTCGTATCTTTTCAGGGGACATGGCCTAATTGTGGCAGGCGTGGCCATGTCACCTTGAGACACATGAAACAAAACACCCGATACGTGCCATTTTTTCGTGGTTGCAATTGCGAAAACACACGGATCTGGGAATTTATACCGGACCATGTGAGTTTTTGGATCTGTATTTAAAAAAATAAATAAATACGCTAAAACTACAGTATGTCATTTTGACCTGTTAACATGCAATTCAATGCAATGTTAGGTTTGAAAATCAGAGTTCTGAACCATGGGAAGATCGGTTCGACTCGGTACACCAAAGTTATTCCGGACTCGGGAACCCCTAAATGAGGTTGTTGTCGGTTCTCTGAGAACCGAACTCACACATCTCTATTCAATACTCCTGTCCTTTGCAGGAATTGAACCCCAGTGTAAGGCCATGCTAAGTACTCAACTTACCAATTAGCAACAGAAGCCTGATGCCCCTGAGTATTTTCACTGTTATTGCATAGGGGAATGTGCAAGAGTGTAAGAGAACCTCGCACTTTGAATAATACCGCTGTCTGCGCCATTATTGCCAGCAAAATATATACTGTACTGTAAGCTGAGGATAGATCAGCATTTTACTAGAGACACTTCTCATCATGAGAACATCTAATTTTATTAAAGACTGCACGTGCAACATATTCACTGTCAAGTTTGCGACTTGTTCGCAGGAAAACCTCCCTGTGCACTGCTGCTCCTGTGGTTTGCCGTACATTACATCTGCACATTTATAGTGGTGGATATGTTACATTATACTGTAGGTGATTGGTCAGCCTTTCAGTGCTTGGTGTACTGTAATGACGATTAGCAAGAGCGACATCTGGTGGATGGAAACGAGTATTACACTCTTCTCCATTTCAGTACACTGTGCTGCGACTGAATACTGGGCCTGATTCAGACCCGGTCACAAGCGCTGAGTGCTCGCAGCCGGGTTGCTGGTGGCCCAGAGCGCATGCGCACGATGGAGCCGGCTCCGCTGTGTGCATGCGCGAGACCCGGATAGCAATCCGTCACTCCGGGTCTCGCACCAAAGGGGGCGTGCTGTCGATGTTGAGTGACAGCACGCCCCCTTTGGTGGGCGGGCCGGGGGGGGTGGCTGCCCACACGGAGGCGTTCCCATGAGAACACCTACCGTCTGGGGGCGGCCCCACTGGCATCACTCTATTTGAGCCGAAAGCTCTCTGGGGCTTGCGACCACGAGACCCTACCACAAGGGTCTCGAGACCCAACCCATAGCACTGCGAGCGGCCAGGAGGCCGCTCCATAAAAATAAAAAAAAGATGCCCTGATTCAGAGCGAGTGCTCTGTCAGAGTGTCCGGCTCTGAATCAGGGCCACTGTTCATTATGATGTGATTGAGGGCCTGATTCAGACCCATTCGCTAGATGCGATCGCTCGCATCCAGCGTATGCAAATTTTTTAAAGTGAAGCCATGGGATGTGATTGCTCACCAAGGCATAAGCACACCCACTTTAGCTGTGCGAGGGATCGCTCTGTGTATACAGACATCCATTAGTGTATGTAGAGACGCCCACTAGCACACGTAATCTCCAAGAAGTGTATTAAAACATTGGTACATCGAGCACCATCGGTAGTGAACGCTGCACTTGCATTGCCTTACCCTGCCGCAAGCACTGCGAGTGTAAAAAACAGTCATGTGACGTGTACTATGACGCTGCCTGTTAATTATGCACGCCTTAAAAACAGCGTTGAAAAACTCAGGAACGCCTGCGTTTGCACCTCCACTCCCCCGTTTTTCATGGACCATCCTTATTACCACCCACAAATGGCCTCTCCTGTTACTCAATCTGCTGGGCTGTCTTTGCTGGGCGAGCGGGCGGTATGCGATCACAATGAGTAGTTCGCACACGTGCACTGCGAAGCTTGCGCATGCACGTACGCAGACCATCGGGCCACTTGTGAGCACACAGCGCTTGTGACTGGTCTGAATCAGGCCCAGAGTACGTTACAATGCGTCTTCGTGAATAAGTATGAGACATAACTAGCTAGTAGCACTACATGTCGAATGGACGCTAGACGAGCGAGGACACATCTGTATATTACAGAATGTAAACCATCAGAATGCTGACATGGTCTAAATGTTGAAATTTAATAATGTTGACATTTATAGAAAAAGAAAAAACTCTGAGTGAGGAGCGAAACTAGTCAACCAAAGGGTTAATTGCAGTTGCAGCTGCTCTCTGAGCTCTATTTTCATCCCAGCCTGCCCAAGATTTATACTTTGGTGTGGACGGAACTTTTATCTCTTGCTTCATCACAAGCTACAGTGAGAGCCCTTCACTACTGAGGAAAGAGATCTGATGTAAACAGCACTAACCTTCAGAGGACCCAGCTGGCACATTACATGAGAGAACGACGCTGTCCTGCTATGCACTGGGGCATGGACATCTTATTAGTGCCCTATTGCTGCTGTCATATCACTGCTGTTGATTTATACAGCCCCAGTACATATGCAGCATTGGGCTACAAACAAACGATAAGGAGACTTACCATTGCAGTCTCTCTCGGTGAGCATCTGTTTCAGCCAAGTAACAGCACAGTTAATAGAGGAACATTGTGCTGAATTGAAGGATAAATTTCCTGATACTACTTTGGGTATAATATGCATACACTGTGCAGAGTACACTTATGACCGGCCGACCATGGTGCAATAACTCTGTGCTGTGCCGCGATATTCACCAGGTGCAGACTGGAATATAAACCACCAAGCAGACACTATCCCAAATAAAATGTGCCACAATCGGGGATCCACTGACGCATTTCGCCCCAGTGGTATATTCTTTGTCAGTAGGGAGAATAGCCCTCCAAATGTCAACTTATTATCCTGCTTCCAGTTTGGTAATGGAAACGGGATAGCAGGTGGAATTGGGGTAGGGGAGAAAAAAAGATCATTATTTTAAGAAGACCCTAGAGTAAGTGTTCGGGGCATAGATGTTACCTAATATAAGTTTTAAACCATTAAGAGATACTGTAGCAATACCATAGCAGTCTTTAGGACTGGCCTTACAATCCAGTACTTCTACCTGTGTGGCGCATTTCACTAAGCTCGCCACACCTCGGGTTTTGTAGGTAAAAGAGGCTGCTGTTAGCACAGACCAAACTAACATTCATAATTTAGCACTATCCATTGGGACAAGGTGTGTCTCCTGTAGAAACGCGGTCTACTTTTTGCTTATATAAATCTAAAAGTAATTTACGCTACAGCATGTTGTTACATTACACGAATGACAGCTCATGGAGAATGAGGTGTCATTCAGGGGCGGCTTCCATTAGCGGCCGCTCATTGGTTGGGACCCACGTGCACTTCAAAGGAGGAGCCACTCATTGGCTAAGTCCACGTGGGTCCAAGCCAATGAGAGGTCGCTAATGTTAAGCTGCCGCTGATTGGCTCGCTGCCCGGTACTAATGACACCTCATTCTCCATGAGCTGTCATTTGCGTACTGTAACAACATGCTGTAGCATGTTGTTACAGTGTGTCCGGGGCCCTTATTGGATTTCTGTGGAGAACATCGTGGAACAAAAGGTGAGTATTGGATCTTTTTTCCAGGTACTTCCATCAGATACTTTACGTTGAGAAGAGGACGTGAACATCTGGGAGCCGGTGAGTATAATATGTGAGTGTGTATGGATGTAATAAATCTTTATTTTCACGGTGTGTGTCTTGTATTTTTGTACACATTTCTTTACAGGTGAACTACACGTACCAGCGGCCCCTTAATGCTCCGCATGCTGGTACTTGTTGTTCTCCAAGTACCAGCATGCTGGGGAGGCTTGCTGGGACATGTAGTTCCAATGTAAAGACAATGTGAATAATTTACATTTTTATACACTACATACACTATCAACCCACCACCCACCACCCAGGGGTGGCAGGGATAGCCCTGGGCTATCTGCCTAGGCTAGGGGTGCCCTGGAGAGGGGGACCCCTTTATTGGGGGGTCCCCAACTCCCCTGGGATCCCTGGCCTGGGCTGACTAGCAGTCAGGGCTGATGCTGCTGCTGGGGGGCCCGGTGAAAGGGCACCCCTGGCTGTGGCATCAGTCCCCTGCTAGAAAGGGTCTGGAACTGGTTTTAAATATAGAGGGTACACTATGCTTTTTTTCCCCCTATATTTAAAACCAGGTCTGTCCCTGCAGCCAGGTGCTGGTTCTTAAATTGTGGTGGAACCCTACTCATTTTGTTCCCTGTGTTTTTAAGAACCTGGACAGGCTGGCAAGTCCGGAGCTGTTTAAACTTTAAGGGGGGGGGGCCCTATGTCTTTTTTTAAAACTTTTAACCCATTTTTTGATAGGCTAGAACACAAGTAGCTTACACATATCTTACTGATTTGTGCAGGCTGCTTGCTTCGGAGAGTTTTGCAGAGAAAAGGCACAGCAATCTCGGGTGAGTAATCTGCAAAACCTGCTACTCGGGGGAGAAATCTCATTGTGCTTCTCCATTGTACATCTCACTCTCAGCTAAACTCACTTCTTGGTAAATTTGAGAGTCTCAGGAAAGAAATATGCCCGCGCTCGGTTTTACCCATATCATACATGGTACCAGCAGTATGGCAATATTAATGCCATATATGTATACAAAACAGTAAAACTTTTGCTATCGGCGCTAACAATAATATACTGCAAATTTATGTGTGTGCAGCAAATAAAACAAAGGGGATTTTGTCATGATTTGATCAAAGCATTTAAGCCTGCAGCCCAGCATCAAGGGACCCCATTTTTCTGCAGGTCCCTAACACTAGCATATATGCCTAGCACATCATTACATTGCAGTTAAATGTACTCACCTCCTAGATACAGAGGGACTGTTTTGTTTCAAAATTTTGCCTTGTGCTATGGAACCATTATTGTTAGCGCCGATAGCAAAAGTTTTTCTTGAGAGTCTCAGGAGCCTCAAATCACCCGAGTTTCGGTGTAGCTATTCAAGTTGAAAAAAAAGCAAACTCTCGAAGACTCAATTCTTAGTAAATTTACCCCTAGGAATCAATACAATCTTATTAAATCACAAAATGATATATTAATAGAGTGAAAATATAAAGGGTTCCCTTTAATACTGATCCCAAATAAATCAATAAAGCGCAGTCAGTTTAATACTCCAGGACAATGTTGTAGTTCAACTGACCTACACAGGTGGTTTCACATCCAAGTACTAACCAGACCCAACAGGTCTATCAGTATATATACATATAGTTGAAAAAATAGATTAAATCTATTTACAACATCATATTGTTTCATTTTATTTAATCTTGTAAGTATCTCAGGTACCTTATGTCCTTCAGTGTACCCCCTAAGAGGGGAATCGGTATGAAATACCGCCGGTCGCATGGACGGCAGTTCGATTCCCAGCAGCGCCTGGCCGACAAAAGCCCGGCAGCGGAAGCCCGACAGCACTGGAAATCCTGATCGTTGCTAAGGTGAGTATAAACTAACCTAAACGCCTAACCCTCCTTAGGGGTGCCTAACCCTAACCTCCCCCCCAAGTGCCTAACCCTAATCCCCCCACTAAGTGCCTATCCCTAACCCCCCCTTCCCCGCTACCTAAACCTAAGCCCCCTGGGGGGGTGCCTAACTCTAAGTCCCCCTGGGGGTGCCTAACCTTAACCCTTCCTCCCTCTAGCCTAACCCTAGCCCTCCAAGGGGGTGGGTGCCTAACCCAAAGCCCCCCCCGGGTTCCCTAAACCTAACCCTCCCCCCCATGGCTATCCGCTCGCGGCGCCCAACATCCCTTAGATCGGGATGCCGGGCGCCTATCTCCCGGCATTGGGGAAATGACAGGTGTCTAGATATAGACGCCCGGCATTTCACCTTCACCGGGATATAACAATCGGGAAGCCGGCTGTCAGGAAACCAGCAGCCGGCTTCCCGATTGTATACCCTAAGAGGTACTAATCACATAATTAGATGGCACCTATTGGACAGTTACCACTCTGTGATTAATTATCATCATGCGGAACAGGGAAATAAATACATTGCATCCCAATTCATTACAATTCAAATATAATTTCTTAATAATATGACAGTAATCACTACATAGGAATAGATTCAGACACATATACACATGCCCATTTGGAACACTTCCCAATATGATAATAAATAATCACATAATTAGTTCTAGGCAAGTTTAAGTGTTAGCAACACTTTACACTCATACAAAGTACAAAACATGTCACAGAAAAATGAACTAATAAGGGCACATACACGTGCTATACATGCATGTGCTATACTGTAAACACACAGGCTGAATTTCCCTAAAGAGTAAATTTACTCTCATCAGTTATTTACATAACCCAGATTTCCTATGTAATAACTCGTTTCCACCAAAAACCTGGGTCCGACCTGGGTTTTCAGACATGGTTCCAACCCAGGTCAGACACCGGTTACACAGCACCATTGATCTGGGTTATTCTCAGATCAGCCCCGTTCACACTGAACCTGGGTCTGCCCTGCTAAACTTGTAAGGTCATAAAAAGTGGGAGGTGACTTCTCTACAACCACCAATCAGCTAATTTTAGGCATGACCCAGGTCGGATAACCCGGGTTGCGCCATTTACATTGCACCATTACCCAGGTTCATCCTGGGTCCAACCCTGGTAGCTACCTGGGTTGGATTGCTGTGTCACTTGACCCGTGTTATTTTTCAGGGACCCTTTTACACTGAGCTGCGACCTGGGTAGACCCAGCAAAAACCCAGGTTTTTGCTCTGGTGTAAAAGGGGTATTATTCAACACAGATATACAGTGAAAGCAAAAACTGGGTCTATATATATATATATATATATATTATATATACTGTATGTAATGCATCTATATAGCTTTTTGTATGTATCTAATTATGGCTAAAATTAGAGCTGAGGAAGGTACCAACAGTGACAAGTCCAATCACTTCTACAGGTACTGTTCCGTATCATGCACTAAGCATAGGATACGGAATGATAGGACTGTTGGTAAAGGTCAGGATAAGAGCTCGTTTCTGCTGTTCAAAGCACTGATGCATTGTCCCTGTTGCAGATGCATCACACGGAAAATTAAACCCACCAGGCTGAATGGGAGAACGTGCAGAAAATGACTGTAAGGCAGGGACATATCTATAATGGGTGCAGGGTGTGGTCGGGATCATGGGCCCCTGGGTCCAGGGGGGCTCTGCACCACACACCCTGTACCCATAATATTACTTACCTCTCCGGAGTCCCACGTCGGTGCGGGGGTCCGGCGCTGTAAAACGACTGGAAAATGGCCACAGCTGGCATTTTCCCATCAATTGCAAATGCACAGTACAGGGAAAATGGCCGCCGCAGCCATTTTCCCGGTGACCTGTGCATACACTATAGACTCTGGGCACACTCTAGTGCCCAGAGTCTATAACTCCAGTGCTGGTTGCACACAGCTCAGTGCGCTGCCGGCTGCCGGGTGGAGAGGAGGGGGCCCGTGTCGGAGACTGCACCCGTGCCCCCTCCTCTCTAGAAACACCCCTGCAGTAAGGGTAGACTTAGGTGAGAAGGTCAAATAGGAGGAAATTAGTAAAAAGAGAATTCAGTCAAGTAATTTTAGACTCTGTGGGTTAAATTATTGTAATAGGGTGAGAGTTTAGAACATGTGAGAGTTTAGCAGTAACCTCTCACATTGGTTGAGTTTTATCTTCAAAATGGGAAAACATCTGGATGAGATTTTAAATTGTGACATTTTTTTAACTCTGAAAAACATGCGAGTTTGCTCTGTTGCTTTGTTCTTGGACTCTATTGTATTGTCCGAGTTTAAAAAGTGTCAGAAACTCTCAAATTTTCTAAACTCAGCCCTGTGTCTGTACACTCTAAATGAAGACCAGCACATTGTTATCAAAGCTACTTCTGCTTTCCTGCATCATATCTTATAAAGCAATGAACGCTGAATGAGAGAGCAGCTGGGACATCTGACTGGTTAAACAAAGAAAGTGCGTTTCTACAATCTGTCGTACTTAGCGGGCAATCCCTGATGCCCAAGTATTGCAGGGATGTCTGGTATATGCACCAGATGAGAGCGCGCCCTGAATGGAAAAAGACAATAAATAATGTTTTGAACAGTGTGCATATACCTATAATCAGTCACTATCAGCCTCTCATTCCGTATCCTATGCTTAGTGCATGATACGGAACAGTAGAAGTGATCGGACTTGTCACTGTTGGTACCTTCCACAGCTCTATTTGTATTTTGTAGCCAGATTTAGATATATTCATTACATAGAGTTATTTGGATACATTATTTCAGTTGCTGATAATACTTTTGGCACCTTCCACAGCTGTGTTTCAGTCAGATTTTGATACATCACCTACAAGAAGCTATATAGATGCTTTATTCCACTTTCTGCTGTCGCTGTATATCTGTGGTGAATAACAGGAAATCTGTCCTATATAAATAACTGATGGGAGTCAATTTACTCCTTAGGGAAATTCAGCCTGTGAGCTTACAGTATAGCACATGTACTGTACAGTATGTGCCCATATTAGTTCATCTCTCTGTGACACGGTTTGTACTTTGTATGAGTGTAAAGTGTTGCTAACACTTAAACTTACCTAGAACTAATTATGTGATTATTTATTATTGGGAAGTGTTCCAAACAGGCAAGTGTATATGTGTCTGAATCTATTCCTATGTGGGGATTACCGTCATATTATTAGGAAATTATTTTTGAATTGTAATAAATTGGGATGCAATGTACAGTATTTATTTCCTTGTTCCAATTTTAACCTGTTACAGCATGATGATAATTAATCACAGAGTGGTAATTGTCCAATTGGTGCCAAGTAATACATTATATGTAATTAGTACCTCTTAAGGGGTACACAGAAGTACATAAGGTACCTGAGATACTTACTAGTTTAAATAAAATGAAACAATATGATGTTGTAGATAGATTTAATCTATTTTTTCTACTTTATGTATATATACTGATAGACCTGCTGGGTCTGGTTAGTACTTGGATGCGATACCACCTGTGTAAGTCAATTGAACTACAACATTGTCCTGGGGTATTAAACTGCGCATTTTAAACAATTACCTTTCCCAAACTGAAGGCCCCCATACATCAGAGATTGATTGCAGCAATCGTGCAATTTGCAATCAATTGTGTATAAAAATCTTTCCTTTTTCAATCGATTGCAGATTGCAGAATTGCCACAATCGATTGAAAAAGGGAAAGATTTTTATACACAATCGATTGCAAATTGCACGATTGCTGCAATCAATCTCCGATGTATGGGGGCCTTTACTGCATGATTTATTTTGGAAACAAAAAAATATCAGCTGCTCAATCAATCTGGTAGTACTATTTTCAGGTGCATGAAAGAGAGGCGTCATACCAAGTAGAAAAGGGAGGGGGATTTAACCCCCTATTGTTCCTCAGCACAATGAATTGTACCTGCAACAATATATGAACACTTTATGGTAATTACCATATAGTGTCAATATAGTGTTCATATATTGTTGCTAGTATAATTCAGTGTGCTGAGGAACAATAGGGGGTTAAATCCCCCTCCCTTTTCTACTTGGTATGACGCCTCTCTTTCATGCACCTGAAAATAGTACTACCAGATTGATTGAGCCGCTGATATTTTTTTGTTTGTGGTTATGAGATGCATGAATGAGCCAGCATTAGCAGGGCATGCTGGTTCTAGTAGTGTTAGTTGGAGTTCTCAGGGGTGACTCCCAGGTAAGCTGGCTCTCAGTTTGGATGCATTTATGTATGTGCCTTTATAATGAGGTCTTACATTTGCCAAAATACATATGTGCCTTTATTATGAGGCCTTATAATTGGCATATATTACATTTGGGGTGAGCGTTTGGGCTTAGGGCCCCCGAGGCTACTCTGGCTGGGCCTCCTGAGGGCATCACCACTTAATACACATAGTTACTTTTCACATCACCTTATATGTTTGTTTTTTTATTCATATATTTTTTTCACATATAGTTTAATCTCTTTCATCACAGTAATTACTCACACATATCTATACTTTACACTGCACTGTCACTCTTTTTCCATTTTCGTGTGATGCCCTGGGGGGCTCCTTGGCTGGATGTTTTTTGGGGTGCTCTGTGCCCCGGATGTGAACCTGTTAATGTTAGGGACTGCTAGTGACAGAGAAGCTGTGCCATGGCCTAGCAGCTTCCCATGTATTTGCAATTGCATGCAAACAATATCTCTGACATTCTATTACCATATAGTGTTCATATATTGTTGCTGATTTATTTTGGAATAAGAATTAAATGGAACCCTTTATATTTTCACTCTAATAAAATATCACATTGTCATTTAATAAGATTTTATTGATCCATACACTAATATACCCCACAAATGTTTAAGAGCTTATTTTATGGGTAGTACACATTAAAAGTTAAGATTTATTAAATTTGCTTCAAATTTATATAAATATTATCTAAAGTGTGCCCCCAAAAACTATTTGTCTGGTTTAGCTCTGCGGCAAAAACATTGTTTAAAGTTTGAAAACTTAATATTTGGGAGCACCGCCAACCAATGCTGTGTTATTGGCCATATAAACAGCTAAAATGTTGGTACAGGGAAAATTATCAGTCTTAGGGCAGCTTGCTGAGGGTAGCAGCTTGATGTGGTTATGCATTAAGTGGTTAAAATCAAGTGTGCTTTCTGAACAGTTAAATAACATTTATTCTGCATGAACCTCATTAATCTCACTGAATATGGACTTATCTGTCTCTTCTCATCCCAGGTATGTGATTGTCCTTGCTGAGTACAACTGCCAGAGTCTGCATTAACCCCCATGCATCATCAGCTGTCTAGGCAATGTATGTGATTGTCCTTGCTGAGTACAACTGCCAGAGCCTGCATTAACCCCCATGCACCATCAGCTGTCTAGGCAATGTATGTGATTGTCCTTGCTGAGTACAACTGCCAGAGCCTGCATTAACCCCCATGCACCATCAGCTGTCTAGGCAATGTATTATTTGACATCCTGCAAACCACAACTCCTAATCTATAGTTACATTAATGCAAAATTAGCTGTGTATTTAAAGTAAGTGTTTAGTGCTGTACATGTTTGTAATTAGTATTGTTTAAATGTCTGTGAATCTTTTTTGTCTTGCTAGCCATAGTCATGACCTGTGTTTGGATGGGGATCACTGAAGCATAGTTTATAGTGTCATACTGCCTGTTTACTTAAACTTAGTGCAATATATGTCCACTGATCAATCTGCATTTCAACCAGCTGACCAATTGGCTCAGATGTAAGCTAGTGTCTTAAGGCCCCCATACATCAGAGATTGATTGCAGCAATCGTGCAATTTGCAATTGCATGATTGCTGCAATCAATCTCTGATGTATGGGGGCCTTAAATCAGGCATACTATTTCTTAACATTCAGTCTTAGGGCAGTTTGATGTGGTTAAAATCAATTGTGCTTTCTGAACAGTTAAATAACAGTTGAAAAACACTGAACAACATTGAAGACCAGGTAATTACAAACCCATTACTTAGAAAATTTAATTTTTTCCAAATACAAAAAAAGACAATGTATCAAACTTCTTTTTATAATCTCACTCCATGGAATACTCTCTAAGGCTACTTATTCCTTTACTCTTCCTGCAACTCACCCATCTGTACATATTGCTGCCTCATTAATCTACTCACCACTTATGAACACACATGAGCTTTTAACTTATCTATACACACTGACAATAACATCCACAACCTGTCGCCATAAAAATCTTTCAGACAAATCCAACAATTATATTTATATCTCACTCCTGCTGCTTCTATTAGCTGGTGACATATCACCAAATCCAGGCAGAACCCACATGCCTCACCCACAATGAACTATAAATCCAGCTAACCTCATAAACATTGCATGCCTCCCTTCACCCTCCAAGTCACTAAAATGTGCCCTATGGATTGCACGCTCTGTCTGCTACAAGCTAACATCCATCCACGACCTCTTTTATTTCAACCAACCTCAACCTTCTGGCAATAACAGAAACATGGCTTACACAATCAGACACTGTCTCCCCTGCTGCACTTTCACATGGTGACCTACACTTCTCACACACCTCCAGGCCTGGTAATTGTAAAGGAGGTGGGGTAGGAATATTACTCTCCCAATCTTTCACATACACAGTTCTCCCACAGGTACCTTCACTCACATTTACATCATTTGAAGTGCATTCTATCAGGAATTTCACCCCTTTCTCTCTGCGAGTTGCTGCTATATATCGCCCACCTGGGCCACCTCAACAATTTCTGGAACACTTTTCAGCCTAGCTCCCTCACTTTCTATCCTCAGACATCTCCACCATCATTATGGGTGATTTCAATATCCCTATTGACAGTCCACAATCTCCTCATGCCTCCAAACTACTCTCTTTAACATCCTCTCTTGGCCTCTCCCAATGGACTGACTCCTCTACTCATCAGGAGGGCCACTGTCTTGATCTTGTATTCACCAGACTATGGGTGTCATTCAGACCCACTCACGAGTGGCAGTATGCTCGCAAGTGGGTCGATGTTCCCCACTGCGCATGCGCGCAACGGAGGGAGCTCCGTCGTGCGCATGCGTGAGACCCGGGGAGCGACGGGCTTTCCATCGCTCCGGGTCTCGCACCAAAGGGGGCGTGCTGTCGATGCTGATTGACAGCACGCCCCCTTTGGTGGGCGTGCCTGCCAGATGGAAGTGTTCCCATGGGAACGCCTACCGTCTGAAGCCGGCCCCACTGACATCACTAGTGATGTCAGTGGGAGTGATTTTGGCTCTGATAGAGCCAAAATCACTCTAGGGCTTGTGGCAGGGAGACCCTACCACAGGGTCTCCATCGCAAGTCCGATGGTTGTGATGGTCAAGACCATCGTGACCATCTTTTTGGCCACTCGCATATGCTGTGGGTGGTCACCCACAGCTATGCGAGCGACCAGAAGGCCACTCCATTTTCATGGAGGAGGGCCCTGATTCAGAGCAAGCGCTCTAATCAGAGCATCTGGCTCTGAATCAGGCCCTATGCTCAGTTTCTGATTTCACTAATGCTCCTTTCCCTCTCTCAGATCACAACCTTATCACCTGCACACTCTCCTCCATTACATCAATATCATTGAAATCAACCAAACCTAAACCCAAAACCCGTAGAAATATTAATGCCATTAACCTTCAACAACTATCTACCTCTCTACAACAACAATGTCATGCTGGGCGGCGGGATTTTGAAAGCTGAGGTCTGAGGCTGTGGGAGGAGGCGAAGGCGAGGGATCTCCGCATCCACAAGTCTTGATCGTTGGCTAGACCTAGTCAATGGTGCGGAGTCTAACTCACAAGGAGGTGTTCGCCAGTGACCCCTCCAAGCGGGATATGGGCTTGTGCAGCTCCCTGTAAGCAGGTCGCGGTCCTTTGACTTGGTGACCAAGGCCTGCAGGGAAAAGAGAATCAAAACACCGTGGCCCAAGCGTAATGCCTGGAATAGGCACGTGGGGAGTGGGATAGAACTCCTGGCTGGAGAAAGGCACTTGAGGTCCTGGCTAGAGAGATGTGGAGATTTATTGGTAGGCTGAGGTAACAGCTGGATATCCCATGAAGTATATACCGGATTGCCTGCCGGAGATCATGCACTAGGGTGCAATGAGACGAAGGGTTAACCTGCACACAGGCTGTGATGGTGAAAGCACTGCGATGAGATGAAGGGTTAACTTGCAAACAGGCTGTGATGGTAAAAGCACTGCGGTGAGATGAAGGGTTAACTTGCACACAGGCTGTGATGGTAAAGCACTGTGATGAGATGAAGGGTTAACTTGCACACAGGCTGTGATGGTAAAGCACTGTGATGAGATGAAGGGTTAACTTGCAAACAGGCTGTGACAGTAAAAGCACTGCGGTGAGATGAAGGGTTAACTTGCACACAGGCTGTTGATTAGTAAAGGCACTGTAGAGAGATGGCTTAGAAGCTTCTGGGAAAAAACACACTGGAAGCACGGGAACCTGGAACGAGACTCCTCTAGTTACACTAGTGGCGACAATGATTGTTCAGGCAACTACCTGGAGCACAGGAGCTGGATATATACCCCAGGAAGCCTGCTGATCGGCCCACAGCATCAGCTGACCAGCCGGGCCACTCAGGGAAGGAAGTACTGACATAGGGAAAGTGTCATGGCGGCGCCCATGACGGAAACTGCGATCCCCGCTCACCGGGTCGCCTGACACCACAGCTACAGGGTGAATGCTTAGCTCCTCCCACGTCGCCGCACCAGCCGCCCGACTGCCTGGGAAGTCAGAGGAAGCCGGCGGGACGGTAAGGGACGGCCGATCCCCGGCTTTCACCAATTTCTACATTCACTTCTCCTGAGACTGCTGCATCACACCTAAACCAGATTCTAGAAAAAGCCCTTGATAAGTAGCTCCAGCTACCCATCACACACCACGTAGAGTTAGACGTCAACCGTGGCATTCTAGCTTAACAAGGCTTCTACAAAAACTCTCGCGTAAAGTTGAACGTCAGTGGCGAAAGTCTCATACTCCAAGTGACTTCCTCACATATAAGACTATCTACAACTCTTATCGTACTGCTCTGGACACTGCCAAACAAACATAGTTCCAATTTCTAATCAAGCTTCTAACCCAAAGCGACTTTTTAATACATTTAAATTACCCCTCCATCACCCACAAATGTATACATTTTAATTACCCCTCCATCACCCAAACCACCTGCTTCTATCTGTGCACAAGATCTTGCTTCCTATTTTAGGGACAAGATTGATAAGATCCGAAATGAAATGGTAGGCTCTTCCTCAGCTAGTGACCTGCTCAATTCCCTACCTGAACCCTCTGGCACATTCTCCTCATTTGATCTCACAAACGAAGATGAAGTATCTACACTCTTCTCATCCTCCTACTCTAGTACCTCTCCTCTAGATCCTATACCCTCACAAATCAGTAAAGCTTTGTCTCCTGTTCTTATCCCAACCCTAACTAAAATCTGTAATCTCTCTCTCTACTGGCAACTTTCCATCACTGTTCAAGCACGCAGTGATTACTCCCATTCTGAAAAAACAAAATTCTGACCCTAGTACTTTCTCAAATTACTGTCGTATCTCCCAGCTCCCATGCCCCTCCAAGCTACTTGAGAGGATTGTCTACACCCGCCTCACACACTTTTTTAACTCGCACAACTTATTGGACCCACTTCAGTCCGGCTTTCGTTCCCAACACTCCACAGAGACAGCACTGACTAAGGTAGTAAATGATCTTGTCACTGCCAAGGCTAAAGTCGATTACTCACTCCTAATTCTTCTAGATCTCTCTGCTGCTTTTGACACTGTTGACCACTCTCTTCTCATACAAACACTGCAATCCCTAGGTCTTAAGGACACAGCTCTTTCTTGGTTTTCTTCCTACCTATCTGATCGCTCTTTTACTGTTCGTTTTTCTGATTCTGCCTCCTCTTCGCTACCTCTATCAGTTGGAGTACCACAAGGCTCTGTCTTAGGTCCTCTGCTATTCTCAATCTATACCACCTCTCTTGGCAAACTAATCCGCTCTTTTGGATTTCAGTACCATCTGTATGCGGATGATACTCAAATCTACCTATCCTCTCCAGATTTATCTATATCTGTATTGGTCCGTGTCACTGAATGTCTTTCTGCCATTTCATCTTGGATGTCATCTCGCCACCTGAAACTTAATATTTCTAAAACAGAATTAATTATATTTCCACCGGCCAATAACAGTTACCAACCTGATCTCTCTATCACTGTTGATACCTCGACCATCCACCCCACCCCACAAGCTTGCTGCCTTGGTGTCATCCTTGACTCTGAACTGTCCTTTGTTCCCCACATTTAATCTGTCTCAAAACCATGTTAATTACATTTAAAAAACATATTCAAAATTCGACCATATCTCACACAAGACACTGCAAAAACTGTAATCCATGCACGGATTATTTCCCGCCTTGACTATTGCAATAGCCTCCTTACTGGTCTTCCCAAAAACAGGCTATCACCATTACAATCCATTATGAATGCAGCTGCAAGGCTTATCTTCTTTGCGAAATGTTCTTCTGCTGCCCCACTCTGTCAGTCCCTCCATTGGTTGCCGGTTTTCTACCGTATTAAATACAAAATACTGTCACTTACACATAAGGCTATTAACCAAACCACACCAACATATATCTCTTCACTCCTCTCAAAATATCTCCCAACCCGACCTCTCCGCTCAGCACAAGATCTGCGTCTCTCATCCCCATGCATTATTTGCTCCCATTCACGGTTACAGGACTTTCTTCGCGCTGCACCCACTCTATGGAATGAACTACCTCACACAATAAGACTTTCCTCTAGTCTCCAATCCTTCAAGCAATCCCTGAAAACTCACCTCTTCAGGCAAGCTTATCAAATTCCAGAACCTCCCACATAACCTTCATAGCTTCCATATCTAATTACATCCCCTTTCTACAGTCCACACACAGGACCGTATTCAGAGGCGGCCATACGGTCTACGACCGCATGGCCGCCTCAATGTTTGGCCAGTGTGCATGCGCACGAGGGAGCCGGCTCCCTCGTGTGCATGCGTGAGACCCGCTACGACCAACAGCGCCGGTCGTAGCGGGCCTCTTTCCAAAGGTGGCGAGCTGTCGATGTTGATTGACAGCTCCCCCCATTTGGAAAGCGGGCAGGGGGGGTGGCAGCCCAAACGGAGGCATTCCCATGGGAACGCCTGCCGTTTGGGTGAGGCCCCACTGACATCACTAGTGATGTCAGTGGAGAGCTTCCGGCTCTGACAGAGCCAGAAGCTCTCCGGGGCTTACTACAAGTGAGACCCTACCCTAGGGTCTTGTCGTAAGCCCCGATGGTCGCGATGGTCTCTGACCATCGCGACCATCACCCGTCGGTCGTTAGAGCAGTGGGTGTAAACCCACAGCATAACGACTGAAACAGAGGTGGCCAGTCAGGATGCAAGTGGCCGCCCAGTTTCTGAGCAACCGCTTGCATCCTCCTACCGCCTCTGAATGAGGGCCACAATCTCACACATTGTCTTTCTCTCACATCCTCATGACATTTGGCCGACATTCCTGTGTGACTTGATCATGCAGCCAACCAAGAAACTGTGCATTCTGGCTGGACCAAAATGCAATATATAGCACCTATCCTTGTGTATCAATGCCTATCTCCCTATAGATTGTAAGCTTGCGAGCAGGGCCCTCTTACCTCTATGTCTGTCTGTTATTACCCAGTTTTGTTCTATTAATGATCACAATTGTAAAGCGCAACGGAATATGCTGCGCTATATAAGAAACTGTAAATAAATAAATAATTAATAAATAAATGATTATTTATAGCCAATTGTGTTAATACTAATCGAGGGAGGTTTCAACCCTGGTGTGCCAATTTGTCAAATTATTAAGTCTTCAACCAGTGAACCCTGAATGCATAGACTGTGGCTTTGATGACATATGAGACACCAGTGGTAACAAGAGTTTTGGGGAACCTTTAAGCAAGGACAGTAGGGCCCTTCGCACTGAAGATGGAGGGTATGCAAGCTTCTGAATTTAATCATTTTTCCATGCTGAACAGAAAGCTTTTGGTACATTATGGGCCATATACCTCAGTCTGAAAACCCCATTAGCACATGTTAGCATTCAGTTTGCCATTTGCACCTACAGTAGCACAGCTTTTTCCTATAGACACATTAACCACTTGCCTGGCATGGTCACATCCGATGCGACCACACCAGGCTGGGTTTTCCCTGATATGGATGCATCTGATGTGACCAGTCAGAAGCAGATAATTTTCCCCTAGCCACCCATCTCAGAGGGTGAAGCCTGCCTTAGCGGGTGAAGCTGATCATCAGTCTCCCCTCACAAAGTAGGTATGGCCATCGATGGCAAAATCATTGATGGTTTCAGTATGATTGTTTCACACTATAGATGTTAATCACCATAGATACCATCGATGGTTAACCCACCGATGGCCATCCATATATACAAAGGCTCCAATGCACTCTGCATGTGAGTATAAGGAAAGGGGGGTAACGAAACTGGATCAGAACCTCTATATACCCCTGCCTATACCTTCTAAAATCCTTCCTATAAACCTCTAAGAATAACGCTAATTTGCGTACGCAGTCTGACCGCAAATAAAGACAGGAGTGGAATCTGTGGTTCCAAAGCACAAGTATTATTCAGGTAAAAGTACAGTCAGTTACACGCAATTGATACATACACAATTTAGGCGTAAAAGGAAATAATACAGACCCAAGTACAGTATACATATGCTGCACCTCCGGACCCAGAGATAGGCCTCAGAGTAGAGACCCTCAGTTCATACAGCATTCAGCATGGACTAAAAAAAACAGTATTCGGGCACACATATTTATCCCCCTCAGACTAAAACAGGACAATGGGGAAGTTTCTTGCTGATGTCATTGGTTCCCAGAGGAGAAGCATATGTTACAGCACATTTAACAGGCTGGTTCAAATAGACTCTCCCTGCCTCTAACAGCAGGGGAATCTTTCCAGTAACGCCTTCTGTACATTCCAACAGTAAAACATTTTGGTGCTTGTAAGTTCTGCGATCCATAACTTGAGTTTGCATGATGCGATCTCGCCACCGATAATACCGGAATGCTGTAAAAAGCGTACGCATCAGAACAAGACCAAACACACCTTGCTTATCATGTATAATACCTTAGTTATCAAAAACCTTTATTTCTCAGCATTTAAACTAACTTAACCAACTTAAATCATACATTTTGATGCTTATTGAACCTTATGTGTGAATATGGAATGTGTGGGTATTCAGGGTTTGATATGAGGATGCTAGTTAACTTGGGGCAGATGCGTGTGCATAAAGCTAATAAAACTGTGGTTTCATACAAAGTCTTATGCATTAGCTAATATGCGACTAGTTAATAGCGCTCTTGTGAGTATTATTGTGTGTATGAAAAATGATGAAAGAAGCGATCGCATAGTGCTAATATAAATATCGCCACATGTACTAAAATGTGAGATTACCTAAAATGGCGCTTAGGCGGCCATTCGCAAAATGGCGTCTTGCGATCTTATTTCTAAAATGGAGTCTTGCAGCCATTCGCAAGATGGCGCGCTGCGATTAAATTTTAAACTGATCTTGTCTCAGCCAATTATTCAGCTTCGACAGGGGGTATATGGTTCTGGGACATTAGGGGGATGGAGGGGAGTAAGGGAAGTGGTAAGGAGGGTGTGAAAGGGCTCCAATATTGACATAATCTCAGTGTCACTAAATAGCTGTGCAGGGGCCAGAAGGAGCCTGCGTAGATTTAGATTTTAAGTAGTTCAAAGCCAAAAAAACAGTATTCGGGCACACATATTTATCCCCCTCAGACTAAAACAGGACAATGGGGAAGTTTCTTGCTGATGTCATTGGTTCCCAGAGGAGAAGCATATGTTGCAGCACATTTAACAGGCTGGTTCAAATAGACTCTCCCTGCCTCTAACAGCTGGGAATCTTTCTAGTAACGCCTTCTGTACATTCCAACAGTTAAACATTTTGGTGCTTGTAAGTTCTGCGATCCATAACTTGAGTTTGCATGATGCGATCTCTCTGCCGATAACACCGGAATGCTGTAAAAAGCGCTCTTGTGAGTATTATTGTGTTATGAAAAATGATGAAAGAAGCGATCGCATAGTGCTAATATGAATATCGCCACATGTACTAAAATGTGAGTTTACCTAAAATGGCGCTTAGGCTGCCATTCGCAAAATGGCATCTTGCGATCTTATTTCTAAAATGGAGTCTTGCGGCCATTCGCAAGATGGCATCGCTGCGATTAAATTTTAAACTGAACTTGTCTCAGCCAATTATTCAGCTTTGACAGTCCACCCTTTTGATAGCAAACAACATGCTATCACAATCTGCTATTAAAATTTTTTTTTTTTTAGGCTTACATTTACATATTATTTAGTGTTATTATGGGATGGCACAAGGTGGTTCTTAATCCATCAATAATGTGTCTCTGGGTGGGGACATAAAACTACTATTATATGCACACCGTGGATCTTGGAAGATCATGTGACAGGTGTGGGAATGCACCAGTCTTATAACAGCAGTCATGAAGGGGAATTTGAGACTTTACATTGTCTGAGGTGTTCTATAAATAACATTTCAATAATATCTTCTATGCATGTCTAAATATTATACATTTAAATGATGGTACTTCCTAGCTCAGGGTTGTAATGCAGTTCTGCATCTACCTCGGTATACATATTATCATTTCTGACCACCATCATAGTTTCATTCTTTCGTTTCACTCTGTTTTTACATTTTCCACACTTAGGAACACACTGGACGCATATGCCAATTACTATGATGACAATCAGTATAAGGATCAAGAATTTGCCTACGCTGGCGATCACTTCCTGGACCCATTCCCCTAGACCTGAGAACCATTTCACTGAGTTCAGCCATGACACCCATCCTTCTATCTTTTCCCCTGCTTCAGCCACTGATGCGTTATGGTTCTTACGAAATTCCCACTTTAGCTGCAGAATCTCATCCATCTTCTGGTCTATCACCTCCTTAGGGTCGCTGGTATCATTGGTGACATAAGTGCAACACTTTACTCCAAATTGGGTGGCTAACGTTACGCAATACCCTCCAGTAACAGCAGTAAAATAATTCAACAGTAGCCTGTGTTGCACTAGTTCTTTTTTGTATGCTTGCAATTCTCTCCCTGTATACCTGAATGTGTCATCGTACATCTTGGTGAGATTATCTATTAATTTAGCAAGTTCCTGGATATATCTAAAATTTAATGAACCCCTAGCAATCCTGGTGGGATCTAGGGCGCCTAAAACTTGGATTCCAGTTGTCTCACTGATTAACTGAGCTGCGTTATGCATATCACCAGGTATCATATTTCTCTTGCCTCTGCGTTCATATTGTGTATGAAGATATGGTGGTGGTGTGTTTTTATGTATTCCCAGCATTTCAACATGTGTGAGGGTCATAACTTCTGGGACTACTCTTCCCAGGTAACACAAACCTTCGGAACTCGGGAAGAGCCATTTCTACGCTTTTCTTCCACATATAAAATATACATTATTGGGGAGAACATAAGGAATGGTATGCATAATTATCATAAAACACATTTCTCTTGCAAACAATCCTATCTCAGGCTCTTCCATCTGGTATATGCAAGTTTCTCGTTGTATTATTTTAGCACAATAACCATCTGGTACTTTACCAATCATTTCTTTGGTGGAACTCAATGTATACCGGTACCTAAAATGTTTCCCACTTGATTTAATTGAGCATAACAGATCATAGTTTATGGACTCATTATCCGCTCTTTGTGAGAAGGTCATCATCTGATTATTCCCCGTCACTTCCCAACCTCCGGGTTTATTGGGGTTGGTTATGTTTAAACACAAAAGTGATCTATCTACTTGGAATTGATAGAGTTTGAAATGAGGTGGTTTGGATGAGAGGAATTTTCCATCCAATGTTTTCCCTTTTTGCAGTTCTAAAATTTCCGTGACATTCATTGGAAATGGCACCAACCCTACATTATGCTGTCCCTGTGGCACATGTGACCACACCCAGCAATCAGTTTGATTTAACACTTTGCGTACCATGCTGTGATAATCCTCTAAAGGATACCCTCCCCAGTAAGGGTTATATTTAGGTTGGCACCGTTGGATACAGTTCTCATCAACTACGGACCCACAAAACTCACAAATACAGGAATCTTCAGCCGATAAACCTCCACACCTTCCCCGAGTATCCGGAATGACAGCTCTCTTAACAATAACAGTACTAAGATTGGTCAGACACTCCCCTGATTGGCATTGCACTCCTCCTGATTCCACTCCATCAGCACTGCCATCAGCTCCCATTTCCTCAATCGGTCCCCCATCACAGACACTGGATATTCCCGAACTGACCAGGATGGTGAACACTCTAAAAGAGAATCTGAGAATGAACACTGCAGGCCTGTCCATTTTAACAACAAGTCCTGCAAAATTTCTCTCTGTTCAGGTATCACAGTACGACCTTTTCAATCCTCCCGGAGCAAGCTCGCGAGTGACAGGTCCACACTATCAGCCTTGTTTCCGACTTGTTTCTCCACCGGTTGATTGACCTTTTTGCAGTGAGTGGAATGGACCCAGGTATCTCTCTCGGCCACCTTCAAAGATGTAGTACTCGTCAGCAGCACCTAGTATGGACCTTCCCACCGATCAGTCAAACAACCTGAATGCAAGAAATTTCTGATCATTACATATTCTCCTGGTTTAACATCATGACAGTTAGTTTCAGGCATATCATTAGACAACAATTTCAGTTTCTGCTGCTGTTGCTTTAACTGCCTACTCATTGATATAAGATACTCTACAGTTACCTCGTTGTTACCCTTCAAGTCTTCCTGGGGACTTATAATCAAATGAGGTTGTCTGCAAAATAGTATTTCAAATGGGGACAGATTCAGAATAAGTCTAGGAGTGGTCCTTATGCTATGTAGGACCAAAGGTAACGCTTCTGGCCATCCTAGTCCAGTTTCTGCCATAATTTTACTTAATTTATTTTTAATAGTCCCATTCATTCTCTCCACCTTAGCACTGGCTTGCGGTCGGTAGGGGGTATGAAGTCGGCTATTAATACCCATCAGCTTACACATATTGTGGAACACATCACCTGTGAAATGAGTACCCCTGTCACTCTCGATGATCTTAGGGATACTGTACCTGCATACAAATTCCTGGACTATTTTCTTGGCAGTAAACGCAGCAGTATTAGTGGCCGCTGGGTAGGCCTCAACCCAGTTGGAAAATACGTCTGGGCACACTAGTACATACTTAAAGTTCCTTCAGGGTGGTAATTGGCTGAAATCAATTTTTATCACCTGGATAGTTCCATCAGTAGGTGGAATGTGGGACGGTTCGGTAGGGATCGCTTTCCCTATGTTCTTTCTCAAGCAGGTCAGACAGGACATTGCCATCTTCTCTGCTTGTGAAGAAAAACCTGGTGCGCACCAGTATGCCCTCACCAACTTGCACATACCCTGTTTACCTAGGTGAGTTAGACCGTGTGCTGCCTCAGCCAGGCTGGGGTAATATGCCTTGGGGGCTACTGGCTTACCATGTCCGTCCCTCCAGAGCCCAGAGGACTCTGGCCCACATCCCTTGGACTTCCAAATGGATTTTTCCTGAATTGAACACAAACTTTGCATCTCAATTAATTTCAGCATATCAATGGTTTGGAATTACATAATTGTTTCAATTGGGGAAGACATTTTTAACCCTGCTGCCCATTTTGCAGCTTCATCAGCTCTGTTGTTGCCCAGTGACACCGGGTCATCCTCACATGTGTGGGCTTTGCATTTAATTACTGCCACTGCTTTGGGCAGTTGGATTGCTTCTAAAAGATGTTTTATATGTCGGGAATGTGCAACTGGTGTGCCTGCTGCTGTCATAAAATTTCTCAGATGCCATAGAGCCCCAAAATCATGCACCACCCCGAACGCGTACCTCGAGTCAGTGTAAATGTTAGCAGATTTGCCTGCTGCCAGTTCACATGCTCTAGTCAGTGCTACTAACTCTGCCACCTGGGCTGAGTGAGGAGGATCGAGAGGTTTAGCTTCCATGATGTCTGTGTCATTTACAACAGCATAACCTGTACATAATTCACCTGTGTCTGTTTGTCTATGACAACTCCCATCCGTATAGAAAGTTACATCCACATTCTCTAAAGGTGTGTCATGTATGTCAGGTCTAGCAGTAAAGGTCTGATTCAGATATGTCATACAATCATGAGTATCATCATGTCTGCCGAACTCACCTCCCGCCAGCAACTCCTCTCCTTCCACCCTTTGTACATCATGTTGTACATATGGTAGGTATGTTGCTGGATTCAGCGTACTGCAACATTTGACAGTAATATTTGTAGGAGCGATTAGAGCTAGTTCCCATTTGGTGAATCTAACCGAGGAGACGTGTCTGGTTTGAGCTGAGTTCAACAGAGCAGATACAGCATGGGGAGTGTAGACAATCATATCATGGCCCAATACTACATCCTCACTTTTACTCACCAATAAAGCGGTAGCTGGTACACTTCTCAAACAGGTGGGGAGTGATCTTGCTACCATGTCCAATTGGGCACTGTAGTATGCTACGGGCCTACTGGCATCACCATGTTTTTGTGTAAGGACACCTGCAGCACAACCATCGGCTTCCGTACAATATAAATCAAAAGGTTTTTCATAATCGGGTATTCCCAATGCAGGAGCTTTTGTCAGACTATCCTTAAGATTAAGAAAAGTCTGTTCTGATTCCTCAGTGTGTATGACGCGATCAGGCTTTGAGGAAGAGACTAGTTCCTGTAAAGGCAAGGCCAAAATAGAAAAACCTGGGATCCACATTCGGCAGTATCCACACATTCCCAAGAAGGTACGAATTTGCTATTGATTCTGTGGCAGTGTCATGTTTTGTATGGCCTGGATTCTATCATTTGTAAGATGTCGTAACCCCTGGGTTAGGCAGTGTCCCAAATATTTTACTCTGGATTGGCACGGTTGTAACTTGTCCTTAGCCACTTTGTGTCCTGTATGCGAGAGATGAAGTAACAAAAGTTTAGTATCATTCAAACATGACATAAACGAGTCAGAACATAGCAATAAATCGTCCACATATTGAATTAGAACTGATCCATTGGCAGGTTGAAAAGCTTGTAAACAGTCATGCAATGCCTGGGAGAAAATACTGGGGCTGTCTATGAAACCATGGGGCAATCGTGTCCATGTATATTGCACACCTCTGTATGTGAATGCGAATAGGTACTGACAGTCAGGGTGGAGAGGCACAGAGAAGAAAGCAGAACAGAGGTCAATGACAGTGAAATGGGTTGCATTTGGTGGGATCTGCATCAGGATGACAGCTGGATTTGGCACAACAGGGAATTGGCTCTCTACTACCTTATTAACACCTCTAAGGTCTTGCACCAGCCTATAACCCCTCCCACCACTCTTCTTTACTGGAAAGATGGGACTGTTGGCTACACTAGCTGTACGAACTAAAATTCCCTGTTGCAATAATCGCTCGATTATTGGAAACACCCCTAGTTCTACTACCTGTTTTAGTTGGTACTGGGAATTTTTGGAGCTTGCCTACCGCCTTTTAAGTTTACCATTACTGGGCTTACGTTTGCCATTAATCCAGTGTCCTGTCCATCTTTTGTCCAAAGGGAATCTGGAATTTGGGACAACATTTCATCTACTTGTGATGGATTTTCTTTTAAAACGGTAGAGTGATACATTATCCTTTGAGGAGTGTCTAACATATCCCGCACCTCATATATCATTCTCTCTGGGATATCTAAATATATACCATCAGGGGTGTAATATATAACACATCCCATTTTACATAACAAGTCTCTGCCCAGCAGGTTAGTAGGAGCCGCGGCAGCCAGTAGAAAAGAATGTCTGGTATGCAACGGCCCAATACTAACCTCTGCAGACTTTGTTAAAGGATAACGTTCCACTTTACCTGTCACACCCATTGTTGGTATTGTCTCGTTGGTCACCTGTAAATTAACGGGAGATTTTATCACTGACTTGGTCGCCCCTGTGTCTACAAGAAAAGGATATTCAGTACCAGCTACATCAACCATCATTCTCCGAATGAGATTTTTGCTTTGAAGGATTTATCTTTAGACCCTGAAATTATTATTAAAATGGCCGATAAGGGCGGTGCTGTGGTAATACAGAACACATGTGATTATCTGAGAGAAGCTATGCAGCAATTATCAGATACAAATTTTTATATAATTCTTAAACAAGATCCTACTGCGAGCTTCCTTAGTGAATTGAGGGTACTTTTGGATGGAGCCTTGGAGAGTGGGATCATTTCCAAGAAGGAATTTCAATTTTTGTTTCCTACACACCCAGTCACTCCCACTTATTATCACCTTCCCAAGATTCACAAATCCCTACACAATCCACCGGGTTGTCCTATTATTTCTGGTGTTGGTTCTCTCACTTCTAATTTATCCTTTTTTATAGATCACTTTTTGCAACCTCACACGGTGGCTCTTATATCAAATCTTAAAGACACCACAGATTTTTTGAATTGCATTTCTACTGTTGAGTGGTTACCCCATTATAAATTTTTGACATGTGATGTCAGTGCTCTGTATACCAATATCCCGCATGAAGGGGGGATCAGAGCAAATAGAAGAGTATCTTCTGTTGGATGACACCATGACAGGGGGTCAGCGAGAATTTCTATTATCTTCAATTAGGTTTATACTAAATCATAATTATTTTATTTTTGACCACACCCACTTTTTACAGCGCACCGGCACAGCCATGGGGACCAGGTTCACGCCGAGTTTTGCCAACCTCTACATGGGCTCCCTGGAGGAGGAGCTCATTTGGAGGGGGCGTTTTGGCGCGAACCTGGTCCTCTATAAAAGATTCATAGATGACTTATTTTTCGTTTGGGATGGAGAAGAGGACTCCATTTTGGAATTTTTGAAATATTTAAACAGTAATGAATACAATCTCACTTTCACGAGCACATTTCACCCTTCCACAATTACTTTTTTGGATATTAGACTCACGATTATAGATGGAACCATTCAAACCAGTACTTTTCATAAGGAAGTGGATTCTTATAACTATATAGATTATTCCAGTAATCACAATAAACAATGGTTGAATAACATCCCTTCGGGTCAGTTCAGACGTTTACGTCGGAATTGCTCGTCAAGGAATGTTTTTTCTCAACAAGCCACACATCTTTGTGAAGTTTTTAGAGAAAAGAATTATCCCGAATCCCTTCTATATGACTCTTTTAAAACTATTGAAAGTCTTGATCGCAGTGTTCTTCTAAAGCCCTCTAAGAGGACTTCTTCCAAAACAGATTTGGATAAATCAAGTGTTTTTATCTCCAAATTCAATAGTTGTTCACATCAGATTGGGAATATTTTTAAGAGGAATTATAAAACATTACTTTTGGATCCACTCTTGAAAAATGAGCTGAAAGTGAAACCGACAATAATATTTAAAAAGGCAGATAACCTTAAGAATCTATTAGCTCCAAGCTTCTTTAAGAGAAAAAAGACATCGGGAGCTCAATCCAGGAAAATAGATTGGTTACCCAAAACTGTTGGTTGTTTCAAATGTTCCCAATCACGGTGCATAACATGTGGTTATATTCAAAATAAAACTCTATCCATTTCCTCTAGGAATTCTCTTGTCAAGTACTCCATTAAGGCTTTTATTAATTGCAATAGTGTTTATGTTATATATTTGTTACAGTGTCCATGCCTCTTGCAATATATAGGATGCACCACGAGATGTTTAAAAACTAGGTTCTTAGAACATAGGAGGAATATAATTAATGGTCTGGATACTCATAGTGTCCCTAGACATTTTCGGCTAGAACACTCAGGGAACCCTGAAGGTCTGAGACTTATAGGTATTGAATCAATCCCCCCCCACTTCTAGAGGGGGGGATAGATATCGTAAACTTTGCATCCGCGAGGCTTATTGGATACATACATTACAGACATTATACCCAGAGGGGTTAAACGAAATGGTTGAATTAGATTTTTGATTCTTTCGTTCATGTGCTATATGTGCTATGTATAGTATTCATCTATATAGGTCTTTACATTTATTATTTTTAGTATGTGTATATGTGTGCATATATGTGTGTATGTGTTTATGTTCATACATATGTGTATATATGCGCATATTTGTCATTTAATTCAGTAATAAATTGGTTTTATGTTTATGGATTATATGTTTTCTCAGGTATCTTATTACCACATTTATGTTGTGGTTTTCTTAATAGTTGCAATATCAATACTGCGTTTATATTAGGCCCATTGAATAGAAGGTGTATTACTGATTTAAGTATTCATATAGGTTTGGAAGTAATCAATGAGGGAATATATAGTATTCCCGAGAATATATAAGGGATGATCTAAGAGGTCTGATACTTTTAGAATTCTTGTGTATCCACCCAGCAAGAGATACAATCAAAGAGCATTTGTATTAAATGTTTTTTAAAAAAATTGTAAGTGTTTAATGTTTAGATGTATTATAAATTTAAAAGAAGGAGTTAATGGCATGCAATCAGCATTGAAATGAATAATGGTGTTCTATTGAAGTTGTGATTGGCTATGATCCATTTAAAAAGGAACTTTTGGAAACAATGGTCTCTTCAGCCTTTTGATAAAACCCCTGTGAGAGGGGAGAAACGCGTCAAGGGATTTAAGATAGGACTGCACCTGTTCCTGTTTGCATTTGGAGACCACATCAATATCTCTTTTCAGCTGCTTTCAGCTGTTAGCAGTCACCACCCACTGCAAATCTATCAGCGGGAGTCAGGAGCCTGCCGGAGCAGACGGACCCCCTTTCAGCCGCTATCAGCTGGACACCTATTACCACCCATTGCTTCTCACTAGCGGGAGTCAGGAGCCTGCCGGAGCAGACGGACCCCCTTTCAGCCGCTATCAGCTGGACACCTATTACCACCCATTGCTTCTCACTAGCGGGAGTCAGGAGCCTGTCGGAGCAGACGTACCCCCCTTCAGCCGCAATCAGCTGGTTATCAGTCACCACCTATTGCATCTCACAAGCGGGAGTCAGGAACTTGCCGGAGCAGACGGCTCCCCTGTGAGTATTGCGCTTACAGCCAGACATCACTGTGGTCAGCACACATTCCACAGTTTAGCATCCAGTGTGTCTGCAGCATTGGAAACTAGTGTTCTGCCGTCGCAGATGGACCATCTTGGACTAGGTCAGCTGATGGTGAGCGGCTTGGATAATCATCACATACATTATATGTACCTTACTGTGTCCCTTGAACTTAAAGGACACCGCGGATCCAATAACATTGGAACTTTCATTATTGGGCTATTTGTTTCCATTCTCCATTAGGAGTTTAATTGGGAATCCCTTTAGTATATCCTGGGATTAATAGCATTACTTTATTAATTTAGATAATTGCTGCTTGTCTTTTCCCATCAATTGGTGGGATATTAATTCCACATTTGTTTGTCTAACTGTTTTTTAACCAGCTAATTTCATGTGTAATTATTTCATTATTGCCACATTGGTAATTATACAGATATGATCTGGGTATATGTAAATTAGTTGCTGAATCCAATGCTTTTAGGAACTGCAGTTCTAGTTATATGTGCAATAAATTGATATTCAATAATATTTTTAACATTGTCTTTGTGAACATCAGCGCAGACATATCCCTTTTGTATACATCAACCATCAAGACCGGTTCTTCCCTAGTACTTCCCATTAACCTGACTATCTGTAGACTACAGGTATGACCTGACCCCTAGCTTTGGCTACCATTCTCCAATAAAGCATTTACGGCTACAATTGAAGCTGGTGTTTGCTGAACATTTGCTGATCTCTGTGCATATCCCTTATGGGGATATCCAGGTTTGCCCTGATGTGGGGTCCATACTCTTTTTACTGTACAGTTTCTACTTAAGTGTCCTGTTTGTTTACAATTAAAACATGTCCGTGATTCAGGTGAAAGCATGTGTTGTTGTGAAGTTTGAGCAGAGGGTAAAGGTGGTGGATATGGGTAAGGATAGGGAGGGTAAGGGTATTGTGGGGGAAAAGAAGTAGGTGGATATCCTGGGACCTGTGGTTGCATTGGGTTAGTGGGATACAGTTGTGTTTGTTGTTGAGTGGGGTTAGTGAGGGCATATAACTGTTCAGGTGTAAGTGTGTGTGCAGGTGCGAGTGTGTCTGTTGGCTGTGATGTTACCGTCATTCCCTCCAGAGCTTGTATACTGACAGCCATTAATTTTTTGCTCTGGGTCTCCCTCTTTTTTGAGATGTTTTTGTCATGTTCTATGGCAGACTCTATGAGGTTATCTATTGTAAGTCCCCTCCAGCCAGGCTGTGAGGTCTGAACCCGAGTTTTTAAATTCTCTTTTAAACTGTCCATCAATATCGTGACTATCATTCCCCTGTGGTGAGTGCTATCTTTAATATCTTCTATCCCAGTGTACTGGGTGATAGCCTGCAGAGCCCGGTCGCAATAGTCTTCTGCAGTTTCACTCTCCTTTTGTTTGATTGTGAAGATTTTGTTCCAGTTAACTACTACTGGAAAATATACACCCAATTGAGTCAACAATGCGGGAAATGTTAACTTGGTTTACTTGGTCTGTTAAGGGAACGTCGCCATCCAATACAATACACAATCCGTGATAAATTTTGTCACGTCGGTATTGCGTGGTAGACAGGCCCTTAACACCACACGCCAATCTTTATTAGTGGGCTCATGAGAACTACCCAAATTTCTCCAAAATCTTTGACATTTGGCTAATTCCTTTTTTGGATCAGGGAAATCATTTATGATGGAATTTAGTTCTGCTCTTGTCCAAGGACAATGCATTATTACTTCCCTCGTGGGCACTACACCGTTTGCCTGGGAGAAAATACTGGGGCTGTCTATGAAACCATGGGGCAATCGTGTCCATGTATATTGCACACCTCTGTATGTGAATGCGAATAGGTACTGACAGTCAGGGTGGAGAGGCACAGAGAAGAAAGCAGAACAGAGGTCAATGACAGTGAAATGGGTTGCATTTGGTGGGATCTGCATCAGGATGACAGCTGGATTTGGCACAACAGGGAATTGGCTCTCTACTACCTTATTAACACCTCTAAGGTCTTGCACCAGCCTATAACCCCTCCCACCACTCTTCTTTACTGGAAAGATGGGACTGTTGGCTACACTAGCTGTACGAACTAAAATTCCCTGTTGCAATAATCGCTCGATTATTGGAAACACCCCTAGTTCTACTACCTGTTTTAGTTGGTACTGGGAATTTTTGGAGCTTGCCTACCGCCTTTTAAGTTTACCATTACTGGGCTTACGTTTGCCATTAATCCAGTGTCCTGTCCATCTTTTGTCCAAAGGGAATCTGGAATTTGGGACAACATTTCATCTACTTGTGATGGATTTTCTTTTAAAACGGTAGAGTGATACATTATCCTTTGAGGAGTGTCTAACATATCCCGCACCTCATATATCATTCTCTCTGGGATATCTAAATATATACCATCAGGGGTGTAATATATAACACATCCCATTTTACATAACAAGTCTCTGCCCAGCAGGTTAGTAGGAGCCGCGGCAGCCAGTAGAAAAGAATGTCTGGTATGCAACGGCCCAATACTAACCTCTGCAGACTTTGTTAAAGGATAACGTTCCACTTTACCTGTCACACCCATTGTTGGTATTGTCTCGTTGGTCACCTGTAAATTAACGGGAGATTTTATCACTGACTTGGTCGCCCCTGTGTCTACAAGAAAAGGATATTCAGTACCAGCTACATCAACCATCATTCTCCGAATGAGATTTTTGCTTTGAAGGATTTATCTTTAGACCCTGAAATTATTATTAAAATGGCCGATAAGGGCGGTGCTGTGGTAATACAGAACACATGTGATTATCTGAGAGAAGCTATGCAGCAATTATCAGATACAAATTTTTATATAATTCTTAAACAAGATCCTACTGCGAGCTTCCTTAGTGAATTGAGGGTACTTTTGGATGGAGCCTTGGAGAGTGGGATCATTTCCAAGAAGGAATTTCAATTTTTGTTTCCTACACACCCAGTCACTCCCACTTATTATCACCTTCCCAAGATTCACAAATCCCTACACAATCCACCGGGTTGTCCTATTATTTCTGGTGTTGGTTCTCTCACTTCTAATTTATCCTTTTTTATAGATCACTTTTTGCAACCTCACACGGTGGCTCTTATATCAAATCTTAAAGACACCACAGATTTTTTGAATTGCATTTCTACTGTTGAGTGGTTACCCCATTATAAATTTTTGACATGTGATGTCAGTGCTCTGTATACCAATATCCCGCATGAAGGGGGGATCAGAGCAGTAGAAGAGTATCTTCTGTTGGATGACACCATGACAGGGGGTCAGCGAGAATTTCTATTATCTTCAATTAGGTTTATACTAAATCATAATTATTTTATTTTTGACCACACCCACTTTTTACAGCGCACCGGCACAGCCATGGGGACCAGGTTCACGCCGAGTTTTGCCAACCTCTACATGGGCTCCCTGGAGGAGGAGCTCATTTGGAGGGGGCGTTTTGGCGCGAACCTGGTCCTCTATAAAAGATTCATAGATGACTTATTTTTCGTTTGGGATGGAGAAGAGGACTCCATTTTGGAATTTTTGAAATATTTAAACAGTAATGAATACAATCTCACTTTCACGAGCACATTTCACCCTTCCACAATTACTTTTTTGGATATTAGACTCACGATTATAGATGGAACCATTCAAACCAGTACTTTTCATAAGGAAGTGGATTCTTATAACTATATAGATTATTCCAGTAATCACAATAAACAATGGTTGAATAACATCCCTTCGGGTCAGTTCAGACGTTTACGTCGGAATTGCTCGTCAAGGAATGTTTTTTCTCAACAAGCCACACATCTTTGTGAAGTTTTTAGAGAAAAGAATTATCCCGAATCCCTTCTATATGACTCTTTTAAAACTATTGAAAGTCTTGATCGCAGTGTTCTTCTAAAGCCCTCTAAGAGGACTTCTTCCAAAACAGATTTGGATAAATCAAGTGTTTTTATCTCCAAATTCAATAGTTGTTCAAATCAGATTGGGAATATTTTTAAGAGGAATTATAAAACATTACTTTTGGATCCACTCTTGAAAAATGAGCTGAAAGTGAAACCGACAATAATATTTAAAAAGGCAGATAACCTTAAGAATCTATTAGCTCCAAGCTTCTTTAAGAGAAAAAAGACATCGGGAGCTCAATCCAGGAAAATAGATTGGTTACCCAAAACTGTTGGTTGTTTCAAATGTTCCCAATCACGGTGCATAACATGTGGTTATATTCAAAATAAAACTCTATCCATTTCCTCTAGGAATTCTCTTGTCAAGTACTCCATTAAGGCTTTTATTAATTGCAATAGTGTTTATGTTATATATTTGTTACAGTGTCCATGCCTCTTGCAATATATAGGATGCACCACGAGATGTTTAAAAACTAGGTTCTTAGAACATAGGAGGAATATAATTAATGGTCTGGATACTCATAGTGTCCCTAGACATTTTCGGCTAGAACACTCAGGGAACCCTGAAGGTCTGAGACTTATAGGTATTGAATCAATCCCCCCCCACTTCTAGAGGGGGGGATAGATATCGTAAACTTTGCATCCGCGAGGCTTATTGGATACATACATTACAGACATTATACCCAGAGGGGTTAAACGAAATGGTTGAATTAGATTTTTGATTCTTTCGTTCATGTGCTATATGTGCTATGTATAGTATTCATCTATATAGGTCTTTACATTTATTATTTTTAGTATGTGTATATGTGTGCATATATGTGTGTATGTGTTTATGTTCATACATATGTGTATATATGCGCATATTTGTCATTTAATTCAGTAATAAATTGGTTTTATGTTTATGGATTATATGTTTTCTCAGGTATCTTATTACCACATTTATGTTGTGGTTTTCTTAATAGTTGCAATATCAATACTGCGTTTATATTAGGCCCATTGAATAGAAGGTGTATTACTGATTTAAGTATTCATATAGGTTTGGAAGTAATCAATGAGGGAATATATAGTATTCCCGAGAATATATAAGGGATGATCTAAGAGGTCTGATACTTTTAGAATTCTTGTGTATCCACCCAGCAAGAGATACAATCAAAGAGCATTTGTATTAAATGTTTTTTAAAAAAATTGTAAGTGTTTAATGTTTAGATGTATTATAAATTTAAAAGAAGGAGTTAATGGCATGCAATCAGCATTGAAATGAATAATGGTGTTCTATTGAAGTTGTGATTGGCTATGATCCATTTAAAAAGGAACTTTTGGACACAATGGTCTCTTCAGCCTTTTGATAAAACCCCTGTGAGAGGGGAGAAACGCGTCAAGGGATTTAAGATAGGACTGCACCTGTTCCTGTTTGCATTTGGAGACCACATCAATATCTCTTTTCAGCTGCTTTCAGCTGTTAGCAGTCACCACCCACTGCAAATCTATCAGCGGGAGTCAGGAGCCTGCCGGAGCAGACGGACCCCCTTTCAGCCGCTATCAGCTGGACACCTATTACCACCCATTGCTTCTCACTAGCGGGAGTCAGGAGCCTGCCGGAGCAGACGGACCCCCTTTCAGCCGCTATCAGCTGGACACCTATTACCACCCATTGCTTCTCACTAGCGGGAGTCAGGAGCCTGTCGGAGCAGACGTACCCCCCTTCAGCCGCAATCAGCTGGTTATCAGTCACCACCTATTGCATCTCACAAGCGGGAGTCAGGAACTTGCCGGAGCAGACGGCTCCCCTGTGAGTATTGCGCTTACAGCCAGACATCACTGTGGTCAGCACACATTCCACAGTTTAGCATCCAGTGTGTCTGCAGCATTGGAAACTAGTGTTCTGCCGTCGCAGATGGACCATCTTGGACTAGGTCAGCTGATGGTGAGCGGCTTGGATAATCATCACATACATTATATGTACCTTACTGTGTCCCTTGAACTTAAAGGACACCGCGGATCCAATAACATTGGAACTTTCATTATTGGGCTATTTGTTTCCATTCTCCATTAGGAGTTTAATTGGGAATCCCTTTAGTATATCCTGGGATTAATAGCATTACTTTATTAATTTAGATAATTGCTGCTTGTCTTTTCCCATCAATTGGTGGGATATTAATTCCACATTTGTTTGTCTAACTGTTTTTTAACCAGCTAATTTCATGTGTAATTATTTCATTATTGCCACATTGGTAATTATACAGATATGATCTGGGTATATGTAAATTAGTTGCTGAATCCAATGCTTTTAGGAACTGCAGTTCTAGTTATATGTGCAATAAATTGATATTCAATAATATTTTTAACATTGTCTTTGTGAACATCAGCGCAGACATATCCCTTTTGTATACATCAACCATCAAGACCGGTTCTTCCCTAGTACTTCCCATTAACCTGACTATCTGTAGACTACAGGTATGACCTGACCCCTAGCTTTGGCTACCATTCTCCAATAAAGCATTTACGGCTACAATTGAAGCTGGTGTTTGCTGAACATTTGCTGATCTCTGTGCATATCCCTTATGGGGATATCCAGGTTTGCCCTGATGTGGGGTCCATACTCTTTTTACTGTACAGTTTCTACTTAAGTGTCCTGTTTGTTTACAATTAAAACATGTCCGTGATTCAGGTGAAAGCATGTGTTGTTGTGAAGTTTGAGCAGAGGGTAAAGGTGGTGGATATGGGTAAGGATAGGGAGGGTAAGGGTATTGTGGGGGAAAAGAAGTAGGTGGATATCCTGGGACCTGTGGTTGCATTGGGTTAGTGGGATACAGTTGTGTTTGTTGTTGAGTGGGGTTAGTGAGGGCATATAACTGTTCAGGTGTAAGTGTGTGTGCAGGTGCGAGTGTGTCTGTTGGCTGTGATGTTACCGTCATTCCCTCCAGAGCTTGTATACTGACAGCCATTAATTTTTTGCTCTGGGTCTCCCTCTTTTTTGAGATGTTTTTGTCATGTTCTATGGCAGACTCTATGAGGTTATCTATTGTAAGTCCCCTCCAGCCAGGCTGTGAGGTCTGAACCCGAGTTTTTAAATTCTCTTTTAAACCGTCCATCAATATCGTGACTATCATTCCCCTGTGGTGAGTGCTATCTTTAATATCTTCTATCCCAGTGTACTGGGTGATAGCCTGCAGAGCCCGGTCGCAATAGTCTTCTGCAGTTTCACTCTCCTTTTGTTTGATTGTGAAGATTTTGTTCCAGTTAACTACTACTGGAAAATATACACCCAATTGAGTCAACAATGCGGGAAATGTTAACTTGGTTTACTTGGTCTGTTAAGGGAACGTCGCCATCCAATACAATACACAATCCGTGATAAATTTTGTCACGTCGGTATTGCGTGGTAGACAGGCCCTTAACACCACACGCCAATCTTTATTAGTGGGCTCATGAGAACTACCCAAATTTCTCCAAAATCTTTGACATTTGGCTAATTCCTTTTTTGGATCAGGGAAATCATTTATGATGGAATTTAGTTCTGCTCTTGTCCAAGGACAATGCATTATTACTTCCCTCGTGGGCACTACACCGTTTGCCTGGGAGAAAATACTGGGGCTGTCTATGAAACCATGGGGCAATCGTGTCCATGTATATTGCACACCTCTGTATGTGAATGCGAATAGGTACTGACAGTCAGGGTGGAGAGGCACAGAGAAGAAAGCAGAACAGAGGTCAATGACAGTGAAATGGGTTGCATTTGGTGGGATCTGCATCAGGATGACAGCTGGATTTGGCACAACAGGGAATTGGCTCTCTACTACCTTATTAACACCTCTAAGGTCTTGCACCAGCCTATAACCCCTCCCACCACTCTTCTTTACTGGAAAGATGGGACTGTTGGCTACACTAGCTGTACGAACTAAAATTCCCTGTTGCAATAATCGCTCGATTATTGGAAACACCCCTAGTTCTACTACCTGTTTTAGTTGGTACTGGGAATTTTTGGAGCTTGCCTACCGCCTTTTAAGTTTACCATTACTGGGCTTACGTTTGCCATTAATCCAGTGTCCTGTCCATCTTTTGTCCAAAGGGAATCTGGAATTTGGGACAACATTTCATCTACTTGTGATGGATTTTCTTTTAAAACGGTAGAGTGATACATTATCCTTTGAGGAGTGTCTAACATATCCCGCACCTCATATATCATTCTCTCTGGGATATCTAAATATATACCATCAGGGGTGTAATATATAACACATCCCATTTTACATAACAAGTCTCTGCCCAGCAGGTTAGTAGGAGCCGCGGCAGCCAGTAGAAAAGAATGTCTGGTATGCAACGGCCCAATACTAACCTCTGCAGACTTTGTTAAAGGATAACGTTCCACTTTACCTGTCACACCCATTGTTGGTATTGTCTCGTTGGTCACCTGTAAATTAACGGGAGATTTTATCACTGACTTGGTCGCCCCTGTGTCTACAAGAAAAGGATATTCAGTACCAGCTACATCAACCATCATTCTCCGAATGAGATTTTTGCTTTGAAGGATTTATCTTTAGACCCTGAAATTATTATTAAAATGGCCGATAAGGGCGGTGCTGTGGTAATACAGAACACATGTGATTATCTGAGAGAAGCTATGCAGCAATTATCAGATACAAATTTTTATATAATTCTTAAACAAGATCCTACTGCGAGCTTCCTTAGTGAATTGAGGGTACTTTTGGATGGAGCCTTGGAGAGTGGGATCATTTCCAAGAAGGAATTTCAATTTTTGTTTCCTACACACCCAGTCACTCCCACTTATTATCACCTTCCCAAGATTCACAAATCCCTACACAATCCACCGGGTTGTCCTATTATTTCTGGTGTTGGTTCTCTCACTTCTAATTTATCCTTTTTTATAGATCACTTTTTGCAACCTCACACGGTGGCTCTTATATCAAATCTTAAAGACACCACAGATTTTTTGAATTGCATTTCTACTGTTGAGTGGTTACCCCATTATAAATTTTTGACATGTGATGTCAGTGCTCTGTATACCAATATCCCGCATGAAGGGGGGATCAGAGCAGTAGAAGAGTATCTTCTGTTGGATGACACCATGACAGGGGGTCAGCGAGAATTTCTATTATCTTCAATTAGGTTTATACTAAATCATAATTATTTTATTTTTGACCACACCCACTTTTTACAGCGCACCGGCACAGCCATGGGGACCAGGTTCACGCCGAGTTTTGCCAACCTCTACATGGGCTCCCTGGAGGAGGAGCTCATTTGGAGGGGGCGTTTTGGCGCGAACCTGGTCCTCTATAAAAGATTCATAGATGACTTATTTTTCGTTTGGGATGGAGAAGAGGACTCCATTTTGGAATTTTTGAAATATTTAAACAGTAATGAATACAATCTCACTTTCACGAGCACATTTCACCCTTCCACAATTACTTTTTTGGATATTAGACTCACGATTATAGATGGAACCATTCAAACCAGTACTTTTCATAAGGAAGTGGATTCTTATAACTATATAGATTATTCCAGTAATCACAATAAACAATGGTTGAATAACATCCCTTCGGGTCAGTTCAGACGTTTACGTCGGAATTGCTCATCAAGGAATGTTTTTTCTCAACAAGCCACACATCTTTGTGAAGTTTTTAGAGAAAAGAATTATCCCGAATCCCTTCTATATGACTCTTTTAAAACTATTGAAAGTCTTGATCGCAGTGTTCTTCTAAAGCCCTCTAAGAGGACTTCTTCCAAAACAGATTTGGATAAATCAAGTGTTTTTATCTCCAAATTCAATAGTTGTTCACATCAGATTGGGAATATTTTTAAGAGGAATTATAAAACATTACTTTTGGATCCACTCTTGAAAAATGAGCTGAAAGTGAAACCGACAATAATATTTAAAAAGGCAGATAACCTTAAGAATCTATTAGCTCCAAGCTTCTTTAAGAGAAAAAAGACATCGGGAGCTCAATCCAGGAAAATAGATTGGTTACCCAAAACTGTTGGTTGTTTCAAATGTTCCCAATCACGGTGCATAACATGTGGTTATATTCAAAATAAAACTCTATCCATTTCCTCTAGGAATTCTCTTGTCAAGTACTCCATTAAGGCTTTTATTAATTGCAATAGTGTTTATGTTATATATTTGTTACAGTGTCCATGCCTCTTGCAATATATAGGATGCACCACGAGATGTTTAAAAACTAGGTTCTTAGAACATAGGAGGAATATAATTAATGGTCTGGATACTCATAGTGTCCCTAGACATTTTCGGCTAGAACACTCAGGGAACCCTGAAGGTCTGAGACTTATAGGTATTGAATCAATCCCCCCCCACTTCTAGAGGGGGGGATAGATATCGTAAACTTTGCATCCGCGAGGCTTATTGGATACATACATTACAGACATTATACCCAGAGGGGTTAAACGAAATGGTTGAATTAGATTTTTGATTCTTTCGTTCATGTGCTATATGTGCTATGTATAGTATTCATCTATATAGGTCTTTACATTTATTATTTTTAGTATGTGTATATGTGTGCATATATGTGTGTATGTGTTTATGTTTATACATATGTGTATATATGCGCATATTTGTCATTTAATTCAGTAATAAATTGGTTTTATGTTTATGGATTATATGTTTTCTCAGGTATCTTATTACCACATTTATGTTGTGGTTTTCTTAATAGTTGCAATATCAATACTGCGTTTATATTAGGCCCATTGAATAGAAGGTGTATTACTGATTTAAGTATTCATATAGGTTTGGAAGTAATCAATGAGGGAATATATAGTATTCCCGAGAATATATAAGGGATGATCTAAGAGGTCTGATACTTTTAGAATTCTTGTGTATCCACCCAGCAAGAGATACAATCAAAGAGCATTTGTATTAAATGTTTTTTAAAAAAATTGTAAGTGTTTAATGTTTAGATGTATTATAAATTTAAAAGAAGGAGTTAATGGCATGCAATCAGCATTGAAATGAATAATGGTGTTCTATTGAAGTTGTGATTGGCTATGATCCATTTAAAAAGGAACTTTTGGACACAATGGTCTCTTCAGCCTTTTGATAAAACCCCTGTGAGAGGGGAGAAACGCGTCAAGGGATTTAAGATAGGACTGCACCTGTTCCTGTTTGCATTTGGAGACCACATCAATATCTCTTTTCAGCCGCTTTCAGCTGTTAGCAGTCACCACCCACTGCAAATCTATCAGCGGGAGTCAGGAGCCTGCCGGAGCAGACGGACCCCCTTTCAGCCGCTATCAGCTGGACACCTATTACCACCCATTGCTTCTCACTAGCGGGAGTCAGGAGCCTGCCGGAGCAGACGGACCCCCTTTCAGCCGCTATCAGCTGGACACCTATTACCACCCATTGCTTCTCACTAGCGGGAGTCAGGAGCCTGTCGGAGCAGACGTACCCCCCTTCAGCCGCAATCAGCTGGTTATCAGTCACCACCTATTGCATCTCACAAGCGGGAGTCAGGAACTTGCCGGAGCAGACGGCTCCCCTGTGAGTATTGCGCTTACAGCCAGACATCACTGTGGTCAGCACACATTCCACAGTTTAGCATCCAGTGTGTCTGCAGCATTGGAAACTAGTGTTCTGCCGTCGCAGATGGACCATCTTGGGCTAGGTCAGCTGATGGTGAGCGGCTTGGATAATCATCACATACATTATATGTACCTTACTGTGTCCCTTGAACTTAAAGGACACCGCGGATCCAATAACATTGGAACTTTCATTATTGGGCTATTTGTTTCCATTCTCCATTAGGAGTTTAATTGGGAATCCCTTTAGTATATCCTGGGATTAATAGCATTACTTTATTAATTTAGATAATTGCTGCTTGTCTTTTCCCATCAATTGGTGGGATATTAATTCCACATTTGTTTGTCTAACTGTTTTTTAACCAGCTAATTTCATGTGTAATTATTTCATTATTGCCACATTGGTAATTATACAGATATGATCTGGGTATATGTAAATTAGTTGCTGAATCCAATGCTTTTAGGAACTGCAGTTCTAGTTATATGTGCAATAAATTGATATTCAATAATATTTTTAACATTGTCTTTGTGAACATCAGCGCAGACATATCCCTTTTGTATACATCAACCATCAAGACCGGTTCTTCCCTAGTACTTCCCATTAACCTGACTATCTGTAGACTACAGGTATGACCTGACCCCTAGCTTTGGCTACCATTCTCCAATAAAGCATTTACGGCTACAATTGAAGCTGGTGTTTGCTGAACATTTGCTGATCTCTGTGCATATCCCTTATGGGGATATCCAGGTTTGCCCTGATGTGGGGTCCATACTCTTTTTACTGTACAGTTTCTACTTAAGTTTGAGCAGAGGGTAAAGGTGGTGGATATGGGTAAGGATAGGGAGGGTAAGGGTATTGTGGGGGAAAAGAAGTAGGTGGATATCCTGGGACCTGTGGTTGCATTGGGTTAGTGGGATACAGTTGTGTTTGTTGTTGAGTGGGGTTAGTGAGGGCATATAACTGTTCAGGTGTAAGTGTGTGTGCAGGTGCGAGTGTGTCTGTTGGCTGTGATGTTACCGTCATTCCCTCCAGAGCTTGTATACTGACAGCCATTAATTTTTTGCTCTGGGTCTCCCTCTTTTTTGAGATGTTTTTGTCATGTTCTATGGCAGACTCTATGAGGTTATCTATTGTAAGTCCCCTCCAGCCAGGCTGTGAGGTCTGAACCCGAGTTTTTAAATTCTCTTTTAAACCGTCCATCAATATCGTGACTATCATTCCCCTGTGGTGAGTGCTATCTTTAATATCTTCTATCCCAGTGTACTGGGTGATAGCCTGCAGAGCCCGGTCGCAATAGTCTTCTGCAGTTTCACTCTCCTTTTGTTTGATTGTGAAGATTTTGTTCCAGTTAACTACTACTGGAAAATATACACCCAATTGAGTCAACAATGCGGGAAATGTTAACTTGGTTTACTTGGTCTGTTAAGGGAACGTCGCCATCCAATACAATACACAATCCGTGATAAATTTTGTCACGTCGGTATTGCGTGGTAGACAGGCCCTTAACACCACACGCCAATCTTTATTAGTGGGCTCATGAGAACTACCCAAATTTCTCCAAAATCTTTGACATTTGGCTAATTCCTTTTTTGGATCAGGGAAATCATTTATGATGGAATTTAGTTCTGCTCTTGTCCAAGGACAATGCATTATTACTTCCCTCGTGGGCACTACACCGTTTGCATCCGCATTTCCATTCGGAACAGTTATTGTCTGAATGGGATGCAGACCGGCAGAGCTGCTACCTCTGACCTGGTTACCTGGCTGGGGGTTTAATCTGCTGCTGCTACGTATGGTATTAACAATTTCCTCAATGGGTGCAGAGTGTGTTAACACTTCCCTTGCTGTTACCGATGGAGATGGTGGCACCACCCGTGATTGTGGTGATGCAGCATCTATCATTTGCACAGCATGGGAAATGGCAGACCTTACAATAGGCTCATCATCTACATCATAAACATTTTCTTTATGGTTACTTAAGAGGGGGTACAAATTGCTTGTTAAATTTTTTGGGGTATTTTTGGTAACTGTACTTGCACCCCCTTCCACATAAGGTGGGGGAGGTGAGCGTGAACTGCTGGCAATACTCTCCACGACGCTACCTTGCCACAAGTGCGCGCCAATTTGTGGCTCGTCCGTATTGCAACTCAGCGTCGTGGATGTATTTTCTGGCAATGCGTTTGCAACGCTAGTTTGTGCCGTTTGCACATTTTTAACCACGCATCCCCTTCATGCTAGCATAGTTTTAAACATTCAAAATACTTAATCTTTTTCTCTCTGGATCGCACTATACTGATGTGATCCTGGACATTGTCTAACACATTTTTGTCAAAACTACCAATTCTGGGAAACGGTCTAACACTCTTCCTCGTCATATTAAACCATAAATCACAATACCTTATTGCATAAGTACCGTACTTAGTATGCATAATACAATGGGCCGATCCAATCAGAGCCTCCATTAGCAGCACATCATTGCCTAACATCTCTACTGTTTGCGTGGCTCCCATTCTGAGACAACTCCTACACTTTTCAATAAAAATTTAAACTGGTGAAAGACAATCAAGATACTTTCACTTACCTGTGGATGATTTAAGTTGGCAGCGCCCACACACCTGGATAAGATTTAGTAAGGCAACTTCCACACCTAGATAAGATTTGAAACAGGCAACTTCCACACCCAGATAAGTTTTAGTAAGGCAACTTCCAAACCTATGAGAGTTTATATGTCGGCTACTCTCACGCACCTCTATACAACAAAGACAACATGTACACCTGCTACTGTGTATAGAACGGTAAAGCTGCTTACCGAGCGACTAGGCTAACCCTTGCACCTACCCCTTAAGGATCATACGATACCCTTAACTTTGTTCAACAAGTATTCACTGTTACACATTTTTTTTCCTGCGCAGAAAAATACACGTTTAACCCAGATATTGGTAACAGGAAAAAATGTAAACCTCAATGGCTTTGTTCAAACACGTGGCAGCAGAACTGGAAGTGCGTATACGCTATTGTGCGACCATCCGCATACACATTAATGCGACTACCACACAACCGTATAATGACTTTTTAACTGCGTATGCAAAAATGCATTTTAGCCGCGTACGCAATACTGCGGCACCTCTCTAAATGCAAGGTTCTATCAACAGAGGAAAACAAACTTTTTTCTCTCTTGTCCCTGGATTCTAGTCAGCTTCCTTAATTCACACGGAGACGGATAGCGATCTTTCAGCACAAAGCAGTTGCAGGCAAACCTTGCATGTGGCCACTCCACCGTTTGCTGAAATATCGATGACCGTATGTACCGTGTGAGCAGGTAAGTGACTTCTTTACGAGCCCCCAACTAACAAAACTGGATCAGAACCTCTATATACCCCTGCCTATACCTTCTAAAATCCTTCCTATAAACCTCTAAGAATAACGCTAATTTGCGTACGCAGTCTGACCGCAAATAAAGACAGGAGTGGAATCTGTGGTTCCAAAGCACAAGTATTATTCAGGTAAAAGTACAGTCAGTTACACGCAATTGATACATACACAATTTAGGCGTAAAAGGAAATGATACAGACCCAAGTACAGTATACATATGCTGCGCCTCCGGACCCAGAGATAGGCCTCAGAATAGAGATCCTCAGTTCATACAGCATTCAGCATGGACTAAAAAAACAGTATTCGGGCACACATATTTATCCCCCTCAGAATAAAACAGGACAATGGGGAAGTTTCTTGCTGATGTCATTGGTCCCCAGAGGAGAAGCATATGTTACAGCACATTTAACAGGCTGGTTCAAATAGACTCTCCCTGCCTCTAACAGCAGGGGAATCTTTCCAGTAACGCCTTCTGTACATTCCAGCAGTTTAACATTTTGGTGCTTGTAAGTTCTGCGATCCATAACTTGAGTTTGCATGATGCGATCTCGCCACCGATAATACCGGAATGCTGTAAAAAGCGTACGCATCAGAACAAGACCATACACACCTTGCTTATCATGTATAATACCTTAGTTATCAAAAACCTTTATTTCTCAGCATTTAAACTAACTTAACCAACTTAAATCATACATTTTGATGCTTATTGAACCTTATGTGTGAATATGGAATGTGTGGGTATTCAGGGTTTGATATGAGGATGCTAGTTAACTTGGGGCAGATGCGTGTGCATAAAGCTAATAAAACTGTGGTTTCATACAAAGTCTTATGCATTAGCTAATATGCGACTAGTTAATAGCGCTCTTGTGAGTATTATTGTGTGTATGAAAAATGATGAAAGAAGCGATCGCATAGTGCTAATATAAATATCGCCACATGTACTAAAATGTGAGATTACCTAAAATGGCGCTTAGGCGGCCATTCGCAAAATGGCGTCTTGCGATCTTATTTCTAAAATGGAGTCTTGCAGCCATTCGCAAGATGGCGTCGCTGCGATTAAATTTTAAACTGAACTTGTCTCAGCCAATTATTCAGCTTCGACAGGGGGTATATGGTTCTGGGACATTAGGGGGATGGAGGGGAGTAAGGGAAGTGGTAAGGAGGGTGTGAAAGGGCTCCAATATTGACATAATCTCAGTGTCACTAAATAGCTGTGCAGGGGCCAGAAGGAGCCTGCGTAGATTTAGATTTTAAGTAGTTCAAAGCCAACTCATACCAAAAAAACATGACTGTAATAGGAGCTAGCAATCTAATTCAAAGAACAGGAAATCGCACCTAGCAGGGTCTCTTGTTTCAGGCCATGTGGATTTGTGGGGATTTGGGCTGGTGAAGTGCATGCTGGGTAGAGGTATATAAGCTGAAACAACCAGGGGTGTAGAGACCCCTGCCAGGCCCAGGTAAAGAGGAGTTGTGGTCTAATTGTGGGAGGTGTGGTCATGCCCCTTTGAGAAAAAATAAATAAACAACACGTTTCCAGCACATCATAGCGGCACTGCATGGTGGGGAGGGGGGCGCTGTGAGCCCCTCAGCCCGTAGCAAAGCCAGAGCGGGGCATGATCAGTGTGATCGCTCCCCCCCACAGGCATAGATTGAGACTGCTGTGGCTCCTGCTCAGCAGCCGTGAACAATCTCCCACTGCAGCCCAACACACGCTATGTGCTGGCCTGCTGCGTGGGTGAGAGGAGGGAGGGAGGCGGCGCCGCCAGACCTGGGCCCCTCAGGGAACCCGTTCTCATGTAAATAGTACCAGCTCCCCCCCTCTCAATGCCCCTGGAAACAGGGCCAGCAGGCCCATTACGCCAGGTACGCAGTCGCATACGGCGCCAAGTTGTAAGGGCGGCAGAGTCCCGCCATTGTCCCCCCAAAGATGCCGGAAATTAATTACAATGAGTAACCCTCATTCCTTTTATGCTGCCTGAACGGCTGTGGCTGGCTGCAAAGCGGCATAAAAGGAACCAGTGTGACTCATTGTAATTCACACTGGCCCACAAGTTGATTAATGACCGGCCAGGGATGGCCAGATGGAGAGGAGTGGCCACTTTCTTCTCCTTCCCTCAGCTCCTCCTCCTCCAGCTTACAGGAGTCTTTGCCCGGCTGGAGGGGGAGGAGGGGCCTCGCTCTCTCCTCTCCTTAGCTCCTCCCCTCCAACCCCGGCTTCCTCTCTCTCTCTGTGCTACTGCTTGGACGCTGGGGATCTGACATCACGATCTCGTGACCGTCCCCAGCGTTAAATACTCCAAGGTAAGGAAGAGCCATCCACGCGCTGCAGTTCTGGCCCCAGGTAAGTCAATTTAATTACTTTCTATTTGTCATGCAATGGCTGTCACCCTCTCCCTGTCATCACCCTCTCCCTGTCGTCTAATGCTGACACCGTCTCCGTATTGTCACCCTCTCCCTGTCATCACCCTCTCCCTGACACCTAATGTCGTCACCCTCTCCCTGTTGTCACCCTCTCCCTGTTGTCACCCTCGCCCTGTCACCCTCTCCCTGTCGTCACTCTCCCCCTGCCACCTAGTGCTGTCACCCTCTCCCTGTCATCACCCTCTCCCTGTCATCACCCTCTCCCTGTCGTCACCCTCTCCCTGTCATCTAATGTCATCACCCTTTCCCTGTCACCTAGTGCTGTCACCCTCTCCCTGTCGTCACCCTCTCCCTGTCATCTAATGTCATCACCCTTTCCCTGTCACCTAGTGCTGTCACCCTCTCCCTGTCGTCACCCTCTCCCTGTCACCTAATGTCGTCACCCTCTCCCTGTCACCTAATGTCGTCACCCTCTCCCTGTCGTAACTCTCTCCCTGTCACCCTCTCCCTGTCGTCACTCTCTCCCTGTCACCCTCTCCCTGTCGTCACCCTCTCCCTGTCACCTAATGTCGTCACCCTCTCCCTGTGATCACCCTCTCCCTGTCATCTAATGTCGTCACCCTCTCCCTGTCAACTAATGTCGTCACCCTCTCCCTGTCGCCACTTTCTCCCTGTCACCCTCTCCCTGTCGTCACTCTCTCCCTGTCACCCTCTCCCTGTCGTCACCCTCTCCCTGTCGTCACTCTCTCCCTGTCACTCTCTCCCTGTCACCCTCTCCCTGTCACCCTCTCCCTGTCATCACCCTCTCCCTGTCACCTAGTGCTGTCACCCTCTCCCTGTCGTCACCCTCTCCCTGTCACCTAATGTCGTCTCCCTCTCCCTGTCATCACCCTCTCCCTGTCATCTAATGTCGTCACCATCTCCCTGTCACCTAGTGCTGTCACCCTCTCCCTGTCGTCACCCTCTCCCTGTCAACTAGTGCTGTCACCCTCTCCCTGTCGTCACCCTCTCCCTGTCACCTAGTGCTGTCACCCTCTCCCTGTCATCACCCTCTCCCTGTCACCTAGTGCTGTCACCCTCTCCGTCGTCACCCTCTCCCTGTCATCGCCCTCTCCCTGTCACCTAGTGCTGTCACCCTCTCCCTGTCGTCACCCTCTCCAAGTCATCGCCCTCTCCCTGTCACCTAATGTCATCGCCATCACCCTGTCATCGCCCTCTCCCTGTCATCTAATGTCATCACGCTCTCCCTGTTGTCACCCTCTCCCTGTCACCTAGTGCTGTTACCCTCTCCCTGTCATCACCCTCTCCCTGTCACCCTCTCCCTGTCACCTAGTGCTGTCACCCTCTCCTTGTCACCTAATGTCGTCACCCTCTCCCTGTTGTCACCCTCTCCCTGTCACCTAATGTCGTCACCCTCTCCCTGTCATCGCCCTCTCCCTGTCACCTAGTGCTGTCACCCTCTCCCTGTCGTCACCCTCTCCCTGCCGTCACCCTCTCCCTGTCACCTAATGTCGTCACCCTCTCCCTGTCATCACCCTCTCCCTGTCATCACCCTCTCCCTGTCATCACTCTCTCCCTGTCATCGCCCTCTCCCTGTCATCGCTCTCTCCCTGTCATCGCCCTCTCCCTGTCACCTAGTGCTGTCACCCTCTCCCTGTCGTCACCCTCTCCCTGCCGTCACCCTCTCCCTGTCACCTAATGTCGTCACCCTCTCCCTGTCACCTAATGTCGTCACCCTCTACCTGTCGTAACTCTCTCCCTGTCGTCACTCTCTCCCTGTCACCCTCGCCCTGTCACCCTCTCCCTGTCGTCACTCTCTCCCTGCCACATAGTGTTGTCACCCTCTCCCTGTCACCTTCTCCCTGTCATCACCCTCTCCCTATCGTCACCCTCTCCCTGTCATCTAATGTCATCACCCTTTCCCTGTCACCTGGTGCTGTCACCCTCTCCCTGTCGTCACCCTCTCCCTGTCACCTAATGTCGTCACCCTCTCCCTGTCACCAAACGTCGTCACCCTCTCCCTGTCACCTAATGTCGTCACCCTCTCCCTGTCGTAACTCTCTCCCTGTCGTCACTCTCTCACTGTCGTCACTCTCTCCCTGTCGTCACCCTCTCCCTGTCGTCACTCTCTCCCTGTCGTCACTCTCTCCCTGTCAACCTCTCCCTGTCACCCTCTCCCTGTCACCCTCTCCCTGTCGTCACTCTCTCCCTGTCTCCCTCTCCCTGTCACCCTCTCCCTGTCATCACCCTTTCCCTGTCACCTAGTGCTGTCACCCTCTCCCTGTCGTCACCCTCTCCCTGCCGTCACCCTCTCCCTGTCACCTAGTGCTATCACCCTCTCCCTGTCGTCACCCTCTCCCTGTCGTCACCTCTCCCTGTCATCACCCTCTCCCTGTCATCTAATGTCGTCACCCTCTCCCTGTCACCTAATGTCGTCACCCTCACCCTGTCGTCACTTTCTCCCTGTCACCCTCTCCCTGTCACCCTCTCCCTGTCGTCACTCTCTCCCTGCCACCTAGTGCTGTCACCCTCTCCCTGTCATCACCCTCTCCCTGTCGTCACCCTCTCCCTGTCGTCACCCTCTCCCTGTCATCTAATGTCGTCACCCTCTCCCTGTCGTCACCCTCTCCCTGTCACCTAGTGCTGTCACCCTCTCCCTGTCATCACTCTCTCCCTGTCGTCTAATGCTGTCACCCTCTCCCTGTCGTCACTCTCTCCCTGCCGTCACTCTCACCCTGTCGTCTAATGCTGTCACCCTCTCCCTATCGTCACCCTCTCCTCACCCTCTCCCTGTCGTCTAATGCTGTCACCCTCTCCCTGTCGTCACCCTCTCCCTGTCGTCACTCTCACCCTGTGGTCTAATGCTGTCACCCTCTCCCTATCGTCACCCTCTCCTCACCCTATCCCTGTCGTCTAATGCTGTCACCCTTTCCCTGTCGTCTAATGTTGTCACCCTCTCTCTATTGTCACCCTCTCCTCACCCTATCCCTGTCGTCTAATGCTGTCACCCTTTCCCTGTCGTCTAATGCTGTCCCCGTCTCCGTATTGTCACCCTCTCCCTGTCGTCACCCTCTCCCTGTCGTCACCCTCTCCCTGTCGTCACTCTCTCCCTGTCGTCACTCTCTCCCTGTCACCCTCTCCCTGTCGTCACTCTCTCCCTGCCACCTAGTGCTGTCACCCTCTCCCTGTCATCACCCTCTCCCTGTCATCACCCTCTCCCTGTCGTCACCCTCTCCCTGTCATCTAATGTCATCACCCTTTCCCTGTCACCTAGTGATGTCACCCTCTCCCTGTCGTCACCCTCTCCCTGTCGTCTAATGCTGACACCGTCTCCGTATTGTCACCCTCTCCCTGTCATCACCCTCTCCCTGTCACCTAATGTCGTCACCCTCTCCCTGTTGTCACCCTCTCCCTGTTGTCACCCTCTCCCTGTCACCCTCGCCCTGTCACCCTCTCCCTGTCGTCACTCTCTCCCTGCCACCTAGTGCTGTCACCCTCTCCCTGTCATCACCCTCTCCCTGTCATCACCCTCTCCCTGTCGTCACCCTCTCCCTGTCATCTAATGTCATCACCCTTTCCCTGTCACCTAGTGCTGTCACCCTCTCCCTGTCGTCACCCTCTCCCTGTCATCTAATGTCATCACCCTTTCCCTGTCACCTAGTGCTGTCACCCTCTCCCTGTCGCCACCCTCTCCCTGTCACCTAATGTCGTCACCCTCTACCTGTCACCTAATGTCGTCACCCTCTCCCTGTCGTAACTCTCTCCCTGTCACCCTCTCCCTGTCGTCACTCTCTCCCTGTCGTCACTCTCTCCCTGTCGTCACCCTCTCCCTGACGTCACTCTCTCCCTGTCACCCTCTCCCTGTCGTCACCCTCTCCCTGTCGTCACTCTCTCCCTGTCGTCACTCTCTCCCTGTCACCCTCTCCCTGTCACCACCCTTTCCCTGTCACCTAGTGCTGTCACCCTCTCCCTGTCGTCACCCTCTCCCTGTCACCTAATGTCGTCACCCTCTCCCTGTCATCACCCTCTCCCTGTCATCTAATGTCGTCACCCTCTTCCTGTCACCTAATGTCGTCACCCTCTCCCTGTCGTCACTTTCTCCCTGTCACCCTCTCCCTGTCGTCACTCTCTCCCTGTCGTCACCCTCTCCCTGTCGTCACCCTCTCCCTGTCGTCACTCTCTCCCTGTCGTCACTCTCTCCCTGTCACCCTCTCCCTGTCACCCTCTCCCTGTCATCACCCTCTCCCTGTCACCTAGTGCTGTCACCCTCTCCCTGTCGTCACCCTCTCCCTGTCACCTAATGTCGTCACCCTCTCCCTGTCATCACCCTCTCCCTGTCATCTAATGTCGTCACCCTCTCCCTGTCACCTAGTGCTGTCACCCTCTCCCTGTCATCACCCTCTCCCGGTCACCAAGTGCTGTCACCCTCTCCCTGTCGTCACCCTCTCCCTGTCACCTAGTGCTGTCACCCTCTCCCTGTCGTCACCCTCTCCCTGTCACCTAGTGCTGTCACCCTCTCCATGTCGTCACCCTCTCCCTGTCACCTAGTTCTGTCACCCTCTCCGTCGTCACCCTCTCCCTGTCATCGCCCTCTCCCTGTCACCTAGTGCTGTCACCCTCTCCCTGTCGTCACCCTCTCCCTGTCATCGCCCTCTCCCTGTCACCTAATGTCATCGCCATCACCCTGTCATCGCCCTCTCGCTGTCATCTAATGTCGTCACCCTCTCCCTGTTGTCACCCTCTCCCTGTCACCTAGTGCTGTCACCCTCTCCCTGTCATCACCCTCTCCCTGTCACCCTCTCCCTGTCACCTAGTGCTGTCACCCTCTCCCTGTCACCTAATGTCGTCACCCTCTCCCTGTCGTCACCCTCTCCCTGTCACCTAATGTCGTCACCCTCTCCCTGTCATCGCCCTCTCCCTGTCACCTAGTGCTGTCACCCTCTCCCTGTCGTCACCCTCTCCCTGCCGTCACCCTCTCCCTGTCACCTAATGTCGTCACCCTCTCCCTGTCATCACTCTCTCCCTGTCATCACTCTCTCCCTGTCATCGCCCTCTCCCTGTCATCACTCTCTCCCTGTCATCGCCCTCTCCCTGTCACCTAGTGCTGTCACCCTCTCCCTGTCGTCACCCTCTCCCTGCCATCACCCTCTCCCTGTCACCTAATGTCGTCACCCTCTCCCTGTCGTAACTCTCTCCCTGTCGTCACTCTCTCCCTGTCACACTCGCCCTGTCACCCTCTCCCTGTCGTCACTCTCTCCCTGCCACCTAGTGCTGTCACCCTCTCCCTGTCACCCTCTCCCTGTCATCACCCTCTCCCTGTCGTCACCCTCTCCCTGTCATCTAATGTCATCACCCTTTCCCTGTCACCTAGTGCTGTCACCCTCTCCCTGTTGTCACCCTCTCCCTGTCATCTAATGTCATCACCCTTTCCCTGTCACCTAGTGCTGTCACCCTCTCCCTGTCACCTAGTGCTGTCACCCTCTCCCTGTCGTCACCCTCTCCCTGTCACCTAATGTCGTCACCCTCTCCCTGTCACCAAATGTCGTCACCCTCTCCCTGTCACCTAATGTCGTCACCCTCTCCCTGTCGTAACTCTCTCCCTGTCGTAACTCTCTCCCTGTCGTCACTCTCTCCCTGTCGTCACTCTCTCCCTGTCACCCTCTCCCTGTCGTCACTCTCTCCCTGTCACCCTCTCCCTGTCACCCTCTCCCTGTCATCACCCTTTCCCTGTCTTCTAATGTCGTCACCCTCTCCCTGTCACCTAATGTCGTCACCCTCTCCCTGTCGTCACTCTCTCCCTGTCACCCTCTCCCTGTCACCCTATCCCTGTCGTCACTCTGTCCCTGCCACCTAGTGCTGTCACCCTCTCCCTGTCATCACCCTCTCCCTGTCGTCACCCTCTCCCTGCCGTCACCCTCTCCCTGTCATCTAATGTCGTCACCCTCTCCCTGTTTTCACCCTCTCCCTGTCACCTAGTGCTTTCACCCTCTCTCTGTCATCACTCTCTCCCTGTCGTCTAATGCTGTCACCCTCTCCCTGTCGTCACTCTCTCCCTGCCGTCACTCTCACCCTGTCGTCTAATGCTGTCACCCTCTCCCTATTGTCACCCTCTCCTCACCCTCTCCCTGTCGTCTAATGCTGTCACCCTCTCCCTATCGTCACCCTCTCCTCACCCTATCCCTGTCGTCTAATGCTGTCACCCTTTCCCTGTCGTCTAATGCTGTCACCCTCTCCCTATTGTCACCCTCTCCTCACCCTATCCCTGTCGTCTAATGCTGTCACCCTCTCCCTGTCGTCTAATGCTGTCACCGTCTCCGTATTGTCACCCTCTCCCTGTCGTCACCCTCTCCCTGTCGTCTAATGCTCTCACCGTCTCCGTATTGTCACCCTATCCCTGTCAAACACCCTCTCCCTGTCACCTAATGTCGTCACCCTCTCCCTGTTGTCACCCTCTCCCTGTTGTCACCCTCTCCCTGTCACCCTCGCCCTGTCACCCTCGCCCTGTCATCACTCTCTCCCTGCCACCTAGTGCTGTCACCCTCTCCCTGTCATCACCCTCTCCCAGTCATCACCCTCTCCCTGTCGTCAACCTCTCCCTGTCATCTAATGTCATCACCCTTTCCCTGTCACCTAGTGCTGTCACCCTCTCCCTGTCGTCACCCTCTCCCTGTCACCTAATGTCGTCACCCTCTCCCTGTCACCTAATGTCGTCACCCTCTCCCTGTCACCTAATGTCGTCACCCTCTCCCTGTCGTAACTCTCTCCCTGTCGTCACCCTCTCCCTGTCGTCACCCTCTCCCTGTCGTCACTCTCTCCCTGTCACCCTCTCCCTGTCGTCACCCTCTCCCTGTCACCTAATGTCGTCACCCTCTCCCTGTGATCACCCTCTCCCTGTCATCTAATGTCGTCACCCTCTCCCTGTCACCTAATGTCGTCACCCTCTCCCTGTCGTCACTTTCTCCCTGTCACCCTCTCCCTGTCACCCTCTCCCAGTCATCACCCTCTCCCTGTCGTCAACCTCTCCCTGTCATCTAATGTCATCACCCTTTCCCTGTCACCAAGTGCTGTCACCCTCTCCCTGTCGTCACCCTCTCCCTGTCATCTAATGTCATCACCCTTTCCCTGTCACCTAGTGCTGTCACACTCTCCCTGTCGTCACCCTCTCCCTGTCACCTAATGTCGTCACCCTCTCCCTGTCACCTAATGTCGTCACCCTCTCCCTGTCACCTAATGTCGTCACCCTCTCCCTGTCGTCACTTTCTCCCTGTCACCCTCTCCCTGTCACCCTCTCCCTGTCGTCACTCTCTCCCTGTCGTCACCCTCTCCCTGTCGTCACCCTCTCCCTGTCGTCACTCTCTCCCTGTCGTCACTCTCTCCCTGTCACCCTCTCCCTGTCACCCTCTCCCTGTCATCACCCTCTCCCTGTCACCTAGTGCTGTCACCCTCTCCCTGTCGTCGACCCTCTCCCTGTCACCTAATGTCGTCACCCTCTCCCTGTCATCACCCTCTCCCTGTCATCTAATGTCGTCACCATCTCCCTGTCACCTAGTGCTGTCACCCTCTCCCTGTCGTCACCCTCTCCCTGTCACCTAGTGCTGTCACCCTCTCCCTGTCGTCACCCTCTCCCTGTCACCTAGTGCTGTCACCCTCTCCCTGTCGTCACCCTCTCCCTGTCACCTAGTGCTGTCACCCTCTCCGTCGTCACCCTCTCTCTGTCATCGCCCTCTCCCTGTCACCTAGTGCTGTCACCCTCTCCCTGTCGTCACCCTCTCCAAGTCATCGCCCTCTCCCTGTCACCTAATGTCATCGCCATCACCCTGTCGTCACCCTCTCCCTGTCACCTAGTGCTGTCACCCTCTCCCTGTCGTCACCCTCTCCCTGTCACCTAGTGCTGTCACCCTCTCCCTGTCGTCACCCTCTCCCTGTCACCTAGTGCTGTCACCCTCTCCCTGTTGTCACCCTCTCCCTGTCACCTAGTGCTGTTACCCTCTCCCTGTCATCACCCTCTCCCTGTCACCCTCTCCCTGTCACCTAGTGCTGTCACCCTCTCCTTGTCACCTAATGTCGTCACCCTCTCCCTGTCGTCACCCTCTCCCTGTCACCTAATGTCGTCACCCTCTCCCTGTCATCGCCTTCTCCCTGTCACCTAGTGCTGTCACCCTCTCCCTGTCGTCACCCTCTCCCTGCCGTCACCCTCTCCCTGTCACCTAATGTCGTCACCCTCTCCCTGTCATCACTCTCTCCCTGTCATCGCCCTCTCCCTGTCATCACTCTCTCCCTGTCATCGCCCTCTCCCTGTCACCTAGTGCTGTCACCCTCTCCCTGTCGTCACCCTCTCCCTGCCGTCACCCTCTCCCTGTCACCTAATGTCGTCACCCTCTCCCTGTCACCTAATGTCGTCACCCTCTACCTGTCGTAACTCTCTCCCTGTCGTCACTCTCTCCCTGTCACCCTCGCCCTGTCACCCTCTCCCTGTCGTCACTCTCTCCCTGCCACCTAGTGTTGTCACCCTCTCCCTGTCACCTTCTCCCTGTCATCACCCTCTCCCTGTCGTCACCCTCTCCCTGTCATCTAATGTCATCACCCTTTCCCTGTCACCTGGTGCTGTCACCATCTCCCTGTCGTCACCCTCTCCCTGCCGTCACCCTCTCCCTGTCACCTAATGTCGTCACCCTCTCCCTGTCATCACCCTCTCCCTGTCATCACTCTCTCCCTGTCGTCACCCTCTCCCTGCCGTCACCCTCTCCCTGTCACCTAATGTGGTCACCCTCTCCCTGTCACCAAACGTCGTCACCCTCTCCCTGTCACCTAATGTCGTCACCCTCTCCCAGTCGTAACTCTCTCCCTGTCGTCACTCTCTCACTGTCGTCACTCTCTCCCTGTCGTCACCCTCTCCCTGTCGTCACCCTCTCCCTGTCGTCACTCTCTCCCTGTCGTCACTCTCTCCCTGTCAACCTCTCCCTGTCACCCTCTCCCTGTCACCCTCTCCCTGTCGTCACTTTCTCCCTGTCGTCACTCTCTCCCTGTCTCCCTCTCCCTGTCACCCTCTCCCTGTCCTCACCCTTTCCCTGTCACCTAGTGCTGTCACCCTCTCCCTGTCGTCACCCTCTCCCTGCCGTCACCCTCTCCCTGTCACCTAGTGCTGTCACCCTCTCCCTGTCGTCACCCTCTCCCTGTCGTCACCCTCTCCCTGTCATCACCCTCTCCCTGTCATCTAATGTCGTCACCCTCTCCCTGTCACCTAATGTCGTCACCCTCACCCTGTCGTCACTTTCTCCCTGTCACCCTCTCCCTGTCACCCTCTCCCTGTCGTCTCTCTCTCCCTGCCACCTAGTGCTGTCACCCTCTCCCTGTCATCACCCTCTCCCTGTCGTCACCCTCTCCCTGTCGTCACCCTCTCCCTGTCATCTAATGTCGTCACCCTCTCCCTGTTTTCACCCTCTCCTTGTCGTCACCCTCTCCCTGTCACCTAGTGCTGTCACCCTCTCCCTGTCATCACTCTCTCCCTGTCGTCTAATGCTGTCACCCTCTCCCTGTCGTCACTCTCTCCCTGCCGTCACTCTCACCCTGTCGTCTAATGCTGTCACCCTCTCCCTATCGTCACCCTCTCCTCACCCTCTCCCTGTCGTCTAATGCTGTCACCCTCTCCCTGTCGTCACCCTCTCCCTGTCGTCACTCTCACCCTGTGGTCTAATGCTGTCACCCTCTCCCTATCGTCACCCTCTCCTCACCCTTTCCCTGTCGTCTAATGCTGTCACCCTCTCTCTATTGTCACCCTCTCCTCACCCTATCCCTGTCGTCTAATGCTGTCACCCTTTCCCTGTCGTCTAATGCTGTCCCCGACTCCGTATTGTCACCCTCTCCCTGTCGTCACCCTCTCCCTGTCGTCTAATGCTGTCACCGTCTCCGTATTGTCACCCTCTCCCTGTCATCACCCTCTCCCTGTCACCTAATGTCGTCACCCTCTCCCTGTTGTCTCCCTCTCCCTGTTGTCACCCTCTCCCTTTCACTCTCGCCCTGTCACCCTCTCCCTGTCGTCACTCTCTCCCTGCCACCTAGTGCTGTCACCCTCTCCCTGTCATCACCCTCTCCCTGTCATCACCCTCTCCCTGTCATCACCCTTTCCCTGTCACCTAGTGATGTCACCCTCTCCCTGTCGTCACCCTCTCCCTGTCGTCTAATGCTGACACCGTCTCCGTATTGTCACCCTCTCCCTGTCATCACCCTCTCCATGTCACCTAATGTCGTCACCCTCTCCCTGTTGTCACCCTCTCCCTGTTGTCACCCTCTCCCTGTCACCCTCGCCCTGTCACCCTCTCCCTGTCGTCACTCTCTCCCTGCCACCTAGTGCTGTCACCCTATCCCTGTCATCACCCTCTCCCTGTCATCACCCTCTCCCTGTCGTCACCCTCTCCCTGTCATCTAATGTCATCACCCTTTCCCTGTCACCTAGTGCTGTCACCCTCTCCCTGTCGTCACCCTCTCCCTGTCATCTAATGTCATCACCCTTTCCCTGTCACCTAGTGCTGTCACCCTTTCCCTGTCGTCACCCTCTCCCTGTCACCTAATGTCGTCACCCTCTCCCTGTCACCTAATGTCGTCACCCTCTCCCTGTCACCTAATGTCGTCACCCTCTCCCTGTCGTAACTCTCTCCCTGTCACCCTCTCCCTGTCGTCACCCTCTCCCTGTCGTCACTCTCTCCCTGTCGTCACCCTCTCCCTGACGTCACTCTCTCCCTGTCGTCACTCTCTCCCTGTCGTCACCCTCTCCCTGTCGTCACCCTCTCCCTGTCGTCACTCTCTCCCTGTCGTCACTCTCTCCCTGTCACCCTCTCCCTGTCACCCTCTCCCTGTCATCACCCTTTCCTTGTCACCTAGTGCTGTCACCCTCTCCCTGTCGTCACCCTCTCCCTGTCACCTAATGTCATCACCCTCTCCCTGTCATCACCCTCTCCCTGTCATCTAATGTCGTCACCCTCTCCCTGTCACCTAGTTCTGTCACCCTCTCCCTGTCATCGCCCTCTCCCTGTCACCTAGTGCTGTCACCCTCTCCCTGTCGTCACCCTCTCCCTGTCATCGCCCTCTCCCTGTCACCTAATGTCATCGCCATCACCCTGTCATCGCCCTCTCCCTGTCATCTAATGTCGTCACCCTCTCCCTGTTGTCACCCTCTCCCTGTCACCTAGTGCTGTCACCCTCTCCCTGTCATCACCCTCTCCCTGTCATCACCCTCTCCCTGTCACCCTCTCCCTGTCAGCTAGTGCTGTCACCCTCTCCCTGTCACCTAATGTCGTCACCCTCTCCCTGTCGTCACCCTCTCCCTGTCACCTAATGTCGTCACCCTCTCCCTGTCATCGCCCTCTCCCTGTCACCTAGTGCTGTCACCCTCTCCCTGTCGTCACCCTCTCCCTGCCATCACCCTCTCCCTGTCACCTAATGTCGTCACCCTCTCCCTGTCACCTAATGTCGTCACCCTCTCCCTGTCGTAACTCTCTCCCTGTCGTCACTCTCTCCCTGTCACACTCGCCCTGTCACCCTCTCCCTGTCGTCACTCTCTCCCTGCCACCTAGTGCTGTCACCCTCTCCCTGTCATCACCCTCTCCCTGTCATCACCCTCTCCCTGTCGTCACCCTCTCCCTGTCATCTAATGTCATCACCCTTTCCCTGTCACCTAGTGCTGTCACCCTCTCCCTGTCGTCACCCTCTCCCTGTCATCTAATGTCATCACCCTTTCCCTGTCACCTAGTGCTGTCACCCTCTCCCTGTCACCTAGTGCTGTCACCCTCTCCCTGTCGTCACCCTCTCCCTGTCACCTAATGTCGTCACCCTCTCCCTGTCACCAAATGTCGACACCCTCTCCCTGTCACCTAATGTCGTCACCCTCTCCCTGTCGTAACTCTCTCCCTGTCGTAACTCTCTCCCTGTCGTCACTCTCTCCCTGTCACCCTCTCCCTGTCGTCACCCTCTCCCTGTCGTCACTCTCTCCCTGTCACCCTCTCCCTGTCACCCTCTCCCTGTCATCACCCTTTCCCTGTCTTCTAATGTCGTCACCCTCTCCCTGTCACCTAATGTCGTCACCCTCTCCCTGTCGTCACTCTCTCCCTGTCACCCTCTCCCTGTCACCCTATCCCTGTCGTCACTCTGTCCCTGCCACCTAGTGCTGTCACCCTCTCCCTGTCATCACCCTCTCCCTGCCGTCACCCTCTCCCTGTCATCTAATGTCGTCACCCTCTCCCTGTTTTCACCCTCTCCCTGTCACCTAGTGCTTTCACCCTCTCTCTGTCATCACTCTCTCCCTGTCGTCTAATGCTGTCACCCTCTCCCTGTCGTCACTCTCTCCCTGCCGTCACTCTTACCCTGTCGTCTAATGCTGTCACCCTCTCCCTATCGTCACCCTCTCCTCACCCTCTCCCTGTCGTCTAATGCTGTCACCCTCTCCCTGTCGTCACCCTCTCCCTGTCGTCACTCTCACCCTGTCGTCTAATGCTGTCACCCTCTCCCTATCGTCACCCTCTCCTCACCCTATCCCTGTCGTCTAATGCTGTCACCCTTTCCCTGTCGTCTAATGCTGTCACCCTCTCCCTATTGTCACCCTCTCCTCACCCTATCCCTGTCGTCTAATGCTGTCACCCTCTCCCTGTCGTCTAATGCTGTCACCGTCTCCGTATTGTCACCCTCTCCCTGTCGTCACCCTCTCCCTGTCGTCTAATGCTGTCACCATCTCCGTATTGTCACCCTATCCCTGTCAAACACCCTCTCTCTGTCACCTAATGTCGTCACCCTCTCCCTGTTGTCACCCTCTCCCTGTCACCCTCGCCCTGTCACCCTCGCCCTGTCATCACTCTCTCCCTGCCACCTAGTGCTGTCACCCTCTCCCTGTCATCACCCTCTCCCAGTCATCACCCTCTCCCTGTCGTCACCCTCTCCCTGTCATCTAATGTCATCACCCTTTCCCTGTCACCAAGTGCTGTCACCCTCTCCCTGTCGTCACCCTCTCCCTGTCATCTAATGTCATCACCCTTTCCCTGTCACCTAGTGCTGTCACCCTCTCCCTGTCGTCACCCTCTCCCTTTCACCTAATGTCGTCACCCTCTCCCTGTCACCTAATGTCGTCACCCTCTCCCTGTCACCTAATGTCGCCACCCTCTCCCTGTCGTAACTCTCTCCCTGTCACCCTCTCCCTGTCGTCACCCTCTCCCTGTCGTCACTCTCTCCCTGTCACCCTCTCCCTGTCACCTTCTCCCTGTCGTCACTCTTTCCCTGTCGTCACTCTCTCCCTGTCACCCTCTCCCTGTCACCCTCTCCCTGTCATCACCCTTTCCCTGTCACCTAGTGCTGTCACCCTCTCCCTGTCACCTAATGTCGTCACCCTCTCCCTGTCATCACTCTCTCCCTGTCATCCAATGCTGTCACCCTCTCCATATCGTCACCCTCTCCCTGTCACCTAATGTCGTCACCCTCTCCCTGACATCACCCTCTCCCTGTCACCTAGTGCTGTCACCCTCTCCCTGTCACCTAATGTCGTCACCCTCTCCCTGTCGTCACCCTCTCCCTGTCACCTAGTGCTGTCACTCTCTCGCTGTCACCCTCGCCCTGTCACCCTCTCCCTGTCGTCACTCTCTCCCTGCCACCTAGTGCTGTCACCCTCTCCCTGTCATCACTCTCTCCCTTTCGTCACCCTCTCCCTGTCATCTAATGTCATCACCCTTTCCCTGTCACCTAGTGCTGTCACCCTCTTCCTGTCGTCACCCTCTCCCTGTCATCTAATGTTATCACCCTTTCCCTGTCACCTAGTGCTGTCACCCTCTCCCTGTCGTCACCCTCTCCCTGTCACCTAATGTCGTCACCCTCTCCCTGTCACCTAATGTCGTCACCCTCTCCTTGTCGTAACACTCTCCCTGTTGTCACTCTCTCCCTGTCACCCTCTCCCTGTCGTCACTCTCTCCCTGTCGTCACCCTCTCCCTGTCACCCTCTCCCTGTCACCCTCTCCCTGTCATCACTCTCTCCCTGTCACCCTCTCCCTGTCACCCTCTCCCTGTCATCACCCTTTCCCTGTCACCTAGTGCTGTCACCCTCTCCCTGTCGTCACCCTCTCCCTGCCGTCACCCTCTCCCTGTCACCTAGTGCTGTCACCCTCTCCCTGTCGTCACCCTCTCCCTGTCACCTAATGTAGTCACCCTCTCCCTGTCATCACCCTCTCCCTGTCGTCTAATGTCGTCACCCTCTCCCTGTCACCTAATGTCGCCACCCTCTCCCTGTCGTCACTCTCTCCCTGTCACCCTCTCCCTGTCACCCTCTCCCTGTTGTCACTCTCTCCCTGCCATCTAGTGCTGTCACCCTCTCCCTGTCATCACTCTCTCCCTGTCGTCTAATGCTGTCACCCTCTCCCTATCGTCACCCTCTCCTCACCCTCTCCCTGTCGTCTAATGCTGTCACCCTCTCCCTATTGTCACCCTCTCCTCACCCTATCCCTGTCGTCTAATGCTGTCACCCTTTCCCTGTCGTCTAATGCTGTCACCGTCTCCGTATTGTCACCCTCTCACTGTCGTCACCCTCTCCCTGTCGTCTAATGCTGTCACCGTCTCCGTATTGTCACCCTCTCCCTGTCATCACCCTCTCCCTGTCACCTAATGTTGTCACCCTCTCCCTGTTGTCACCCTCTCCCTGTCACCCTCGCCCTGTCACCCTCTGACTGTCATCACTCTCTCCCTGCCACCTAGTGCTGTCACCCTCTCCCTGTCACCCTCTCCCTGTCACCCTCTCCCTGTCATCACCCTCTCCCTGTCGTCACCCTCTCCCTGTCATCTAATGTCATCACCCTTTCCTGTCACCTAGTGCTGTCACCCTCTCCCTGTCGTCACCCTCTCCCTGTCACCTAGTGCTGTCACCCTCTCCCTGTCGTCACCCTCTCCCTGTCACCTAATGTCGTCACCCTCTCCCTGTCGCCTAATGTCGTCACCCTCTCCCTGTCACCTAATGTCGTCACCCTCTCCCTGTTGTAACTCTCTCCCTGTCGTCACCCTCTCCCTGTCGTCACCCTCTCCCTGTCGTCACTCTCTCCCTGTCGTCACTCTCTCCCTGTCGTCACTCTCTCCCTGTCACCCTCTCCCTGTCGTCACCCTCTCCCTGTCGTCACTCTCTCCCTGTCGTCACTCTCTCCCTGTCACCCTCTCCCTGTCACCCTCTCCCTGTCATCACCCTTTCCCTGTCACCTAGTGCTGTCACACTCTCCCTGTCGTCACCCTCTCCCTGTCGTCACCCTCTCCCTGTCACCTAATGTCGTCACCCTCTCCCTGTCATCACCCTCTCCCTGTCATCTAATGTCGTCACCCTCTCCCTGTTTTCACCCTCTCCCTGTCTTCACCCTCTCCCTGTCACCTAGTGCTGTCACCCTCTCCCTGTCGTCACTCTCTCACTGCCGTCACTCTCACCCTGTCGTCTAATGCTGTCACCCTCTCCCTATCGTCACCCTCTCCTCACCCTCTCCCTGTCGTCTAATGCTGTCACCCTCTCCCTGTCGTCACCCTCTCCCTGTCGTGACTCTCACCCTGTCGTCTAATGCTGTCACCCTCTCCCTATTGTCACCCTCTCCTCACCCTATCCCTGTCGACTAATGCTGTCACCCTTTCCCTGTCGTCTAATGCTGTCACCGTCTCCGTATTGTCATCCTCTCCCTGTCATCACTCTCTCCCTGTCATCCAATGCTGTCACCCTCTCCGTGTCGTCACCCTCTCCCTGTCACCTAGTGCTGTCACCCTCTCCCTGTCACCTAATGTCGTCACCCTCTCCCTGTCATCACTCTCTCCCTGTCATCCAATGCTGTCACCCTCTCCATATCGTCACCCTCTCCCTGTCACCTAATGTCGTCACCCTCTCCCTGTCATCACCCTCTCCCTGTCACCTAGTGCTGTCACCCTCTCCCTGTCACCTAATGTCGTCACCCTCTCCCTGTCATCACCCTCTCCCTGTCACCTAGTGCTGTCACTCTCTCCCTGTCACCCTCGCCCTGTCACCCTCTCCCTGTCGTCACTCTCTCCCTGCCACCTAGTGCTGTCACCCTCTCCCTGTCGTCACCCTCTCCCTGTCATCTAATGTCATCACCCTTTCCCTGTCACCTAGTGCTGTCACCCTCTCCCTGTCGTCACCCTCTCCCTGTCACCTAATGTCGTCACCCTCTCCCTGTCACCTAATGTCGTCACCCTCTCCCTGTCACCTAATGTCGTCACCCTCTCCCTGTCGTAACTCTCTCCCTGTCACCCTCTCCCTGTCGTCACCCTCTCCCTGTCGTCACTCTCTCCCTGTCACCCTCTCCCTGTCACCCTCTCCCTGTCGTCACTCTTTCCCTGTCGTCACTCTCTCCCTGTCACCCTCTCCCTGTCACCCTCTCCCTGTCATCACCCTTTCCCTGTCACCTAGTGCTGTCACCCTCTCCCTGCCGTCACCCTCTCCCTGTCACCTAGTGCTGTCACCCTCTCCCTGTCGTCACCCTCTCCCTGTCACCTAATGTCGTCACCCTCTTCCTGTCACCTAATGTCGTCACCCTCTCCCTGTCGTCACTCTCTCCCAGTCACCCTCTCCCTGTCACCCTCTCCCTGTCGTCCCTCTCTCCCTGCCACCTAGTGCTGTCACCCTCTCCCTGTCATCACCCTCTCCCTGTCGTCACCCTCTCCCTGCCGTCACCCTCTCCCTGTCATCTAATGTCGTCACCCTCTCCCTGTTTTCACCCTCTCCCTGTCTTCACCCTCTCCCTGTCACCTAGTGCTGTCACCCTCTCCCTGTCGTCACTCTCTCACTGCCGTCACTCTCACCCTGTCGTCTAATGCTGTCACCCTCTCCCTATCGTCACCCTCTCCTCACCCTCTCCCTGTCGTCTAATGCTGTCACCCTCTCCCTGTCGTCACCCTCTCCCTGTCGTGACTCTCACCCTGTCGTCTAATGCTGTCACCCTCTCCCTATTGTCACCCTCTCCTCACCATATCCCTGTCGTCTAATGCTGTCACCCTTTCCCTGTCGTCTAATGCTGTCACCGTCTCCGTATTATCATCCTCTCCCTGTCATCACTCTCTCCCTGTCATCCAATGCTGTCACCCTCTCCGTATCATCACCCTCTCCCTGTCACCTAATGTCGTCACCCTCTCCCTGTCGTCACCCTCTCCCTGTCACCTAATTTCGTCACCCTCTCCCTGTCATCACCCTCTCCCTGTCTTCTAATGTCGTCACCCTCTCCCTGTCACCTAATGTCATCACCCTCTCCCTGTCGTCACTCTCTCCCTGTCACCCTCTCCCTGTCACCCTATCCCTGTCGTCACTCTCTCCCTGCCACCTAGTGCTGTCACCCTCTCCCTGTCATCACCCTCTCCCTGTCGTCACCCTCTCCCTGCCGTCACCCTCTCCCTGTCATCTAATGTCGTCACCCTCTCCCTGTTTTCTCCCTCTCCCTGTCACCTAGTGCTTTCACCCTCTCTCTGTCATCACTCTCTCCCTGTCGTCTAATGCTGTCACCCTCTCCCTGTCATCACTCTCTCCCTGCCATCACTCTCACCCTGTAGTCTAATGCTGTCACCCTCTCCCTATCGTCACCCTCTCCTCACCCTCTCCCTGTCGTCTAATGCTGTCACCCTCTCCCTGTCGTCACCCTCTCCCTGTCGTCACTCTCACCCTGTCGTCTAATGCTGTCACCCTCTCCCTATCGTCACCCTCTCCTCACCCTATCCCTGTCGTCTAATGCTGTCACCCTTTCCCTGTCGTCTAATCCTGTCACCCTCTCCCTATTGTCACCCTCTCCTCACCCTATCCCTGTCGTCTAATGCTGTCACCCTCTCCCTGTCGTCTAATGCTGTCACCGTCTCCGTATTGTCACCCTCTCCCTGTCGTCACCCTCTCCCTGTCGTCTAATGCTGTCACCGTCTCCGTATTGTCACCCTATCCCTGTCATCACCCTCTCCCTGTCACCTAATGTCGTCACCCTCTCCCTGTTGTCACCCTCTCCCTGTTGTCACCCTCTCCCTGTCACCCTCGCCCTGTCACCCTCGCCCTGTCATCACTCTCTCCCTGCAACCTAGTGCTGTCACCCTCTCCCTGTCATCACCCTCTCCCAGTCATCACCCTCTCCCTGTCGTCACCCTCTCCCTGTCATCTAATGTCATCACTCTTTCCCTGTCACCAAGTGCTGTCACCCTCTCCCTGTCGTCACCCTCTCCCTGTCATCTAATGTCATCACCCTTTCCCTGTCACCTAGTGCTGTCACCCTCTCCCTGTCGTCACCCTCTCCCTGTCACCTAATGTCGTCACCCTCTCCCTGTCACCTAATGTCGTCACCCTCTCCCTGTCACCTAATGTCGTCACCCTCTCCCTGTCGTAACTCTCCCTGTCACCCTCTCCCTGTCGTCACCCTCTCCCTGTCGTCACTCTCTCCCTGTCACCCTCTCCCTGTCACCCTCTCCCTGTCGTCACCCTCTCCCTGTCGTCACTCTCTCCCTGTCACCCTCTCCCTGTCACCCTCTCCCTGTCGTCACTCTTTCCCTGTCGTCACTCTCTCCCTGTCACCCTCTCCCTGTCACCCTCTCACTGTCATCACCCTTTCCCTGTCACCTAGTGCTGTCACCCTCTCCCTGCCGTCACCCTCTCCCTGTCACCTAGTGCTGTCACCCTCTCCCTGTCGTCACCCTCTCCCTGTCACCTAATGTCGTCACCCTCTCCCTGTCGTCACCCTCTCCCTGTCATCTAATGTCGTCACCCTCTCCCTGTCACCTAATGTCGTCACCCTCTCCCTGTCGTCACTCTCTCCCAGTCACCCTCTCCCTGTCACCCTCTCCCTGTCGTCACTCTCTCCCTGCCACCTAGTGCTGTCACCCTCTCCCTGTCATCACCCTCTCCCTGTCGTCACCCTCTCCCTGCCGTGACCCTCTCCCTGTCATCTAATGTCGTCACCCTCTCCCTGTTTTCACCCTCTCCCTGTCTTCACCCTCTCCCTGTCACCTAGTGCTGTCACCCTCTCCCTGTCGTCACTCTCTCACTGCCGTCACTCTCACCCTGTCGTCTAATGCTGTCACCCTCTCCCTATCGTCACCCTCTCCTCACCCTCTCCCTGTCGTCTAATGCTGTCACCCTCTCCCTGTCGTCACCCTCTCCCTGTCGTGACTCTCACCTTGTCGTCTAATGCTGTCACCCTCTCCCTATTGTCACCCTTTCCTCACCCTATCCCTGTCGTCTAATGCTGTCACCCTTTCCCTGTCGTCTAATGCTGTCACCGTCTCCGTATTGTCACCCTCTCCCTGTCGTCACCCTCTCCCTGTCGTCTAATGCTGTCACCGTCTCCGTATTGTCATCATCTCCCTGTCATCACTCTCTCCCTGTCATCCAATGCTGTCACCCTCTCCGTATCATCACCCTCTCCCTGTCACCTAATGTCGTCACCCTCTCCCTGTCGTCACCCTCTCCCTGTCACCTAGTGCTGTCACCCTCTCCCTGTCACCTAATGTCGTCACCCTCTCCCTGTCGTCACCCTCTCCCTGTCACCTAGTGCTGTCACTCTCTCCCTGTCACCCTCGCCCTGTCACCCTCTCCCTGTCGTCACTCTCTCCCTGCCACCTAGTGCTGTCACCCTCTCCCTGTCATCACCCTCTCCCTGTCGTCACCCTCTCCCTGTCATCTAATGTCATCACCCTTTCCCTGTCACCTAGTGCTGTCACCCTCTTCCTGTCGTCACCCTCTCCCTGTCATCTAATGTCATCACCCTTTCCCTGTCACCTAGTGCTGTCACCCTCTCCCTGTCGTCACCCTCTCCCTGTCACCTAATGTCGTCACCCTCTCCCTGTCACCTAATGTCGTCACCCTCTCCTTGTCGTAACACTCTCCCTGTTGTCACTCTCTCCCTGTCACCCTCTCCCTGTCGTCACTCTCTCCCTGTCGTCACCCTCTCCCTGTCACCCTCTCCCTGTCACCCTCTCCCTGTCACCCTCTCCCTGTCATCACTCTCTCCCTGTCACCCTCTCCCTGTCACCCTCTCCCTGTCATCAACCTTTCCCTGTCACCTAGTGCTGTCACCCTCTCCCTGTCGTCACCCTCTCCCTGCCGTCACCCTCTCCATGTCACCTAGTGCTGTCACCCTTTTCCTGTCGTCATCCTCTCCCTGTCACCTAATGTCGTCACCCTCTCCCTGTCATCACCCTCTCCCTGTCATCTAATATCGTCACCCTCTCCCTGTCACCTAATGTCGTCACTCTCTCCCTATCACCCTCTCCCTGTCACCCTCTCCCTGTTGTCACTCTCTCCCTGCCATCTAGTGCTGTCACCCTCTCCCTGTCATCACTCTCTCCCTGTCGTCTAATGCTGTCACCCTCTCCCTATCGTCACCCTCTCCTCACCCTCTCCCTGTCGTCTAATGCTGTCACCCTCTCCCTATTGTCACCCTCTCCTCACCGTATCCCTGTCGTCTAATGCTGTCACCCTTTCCCTGTCGTCTAATGCTGTCACCGTCTCCGTATTGTCACCCTCTCACTGTCGTCACCCTCTCCCTGTCGTCTAATGCTGTCACCGTCTCCGTATTGTCACCCTCTCCCTGTCATCACCCTCTCCCTGTCACCTAATGTCGTCACCCTCTCCCTGTTGTCACCCTCTCCCTGTCACCCTCGCCCTGTCACCCTCTCACTGTCGTCACTCTCTCCCTGCCACCTAGTGCTGTCACCCTCTCCCTGTCACCCTCTCCCTGTCACCCTCTCCCTGTCACCCTCTCCCTGTCATCACCCTCTCCCTGTCGTCACCCTCTCCCTGTCATCTAATGTCATCACCCTTTCCCTGTCACCTAGTGCTGTCACCCTCTCCCTGTCGTCACCCTCTCCCTGTCACCTAGTGCTGTCACCCTCTCCCTGTCGTCACCCTCTCCCTGTCACCTAATGTCGTCACCCTCTCCCTGTCGCCTAATGTCGTCACCCTCTCCCTGTCACCTAATGTCGTCACCCTCTCCCTGTTGTAACTCTCTCCCTGTCGTCACTCTCTCCCTGTCACCCTCTCCCTGTCGTCACTCTCTCCCTGTCGTCACTCTCTCCCTGTCGTCACTCTCTCCCTGTCACCCTCTCCCTGTCGTCACTCTCTCCCTGTCGTCACTCTCTCCCTGTCACCCTCTCCCTGTCACCCTCTCCCTGTCATCACCCTTTCCCTGTCACCTAGTGCTGTCACCCTCTCCCTGTCGTCACCCTCTCCCTGCCGTCACCCTCTCCCTGTCACCTAATGTCGTCACCCTCTCCCTGTCATCACCCTCTCCCTGTCATCTAATGTCGTCACCCTCTCCCTGTCACCTAATGTCGTCACCCTCTCCCTGTCGTCACTCTCTCCCTGCCACCTAGTGCTGTCACCCTCTCCCTGTCATCACCCTCTCCCTGTCGTCACCCTCTCCCTGCCATCACCCTCTCCCTGTCATCTAATGTCGTCTCCCTCTCCCTGTTTTCACCATCTCCCTTTCGTCACCCTCTCCCTGTCACCCTCTCCCTGTCACCCTCTCCCTGTCACCCTCTCCCTGTCATCACCCTCTCCCTGTCGTCACCCTCTCCCTGTCATCTAATGTCATCACCCTTTCCCTGTCACCTAGTGCTGTCACCCTCTCCCTGTCGTCACCCTCTCCCTGTCACCTAGTGCTGTCACCCTCTCCCTGTCGTCACCCTCTCCCTGTCACCTAATGTCGTCACCCTCTCCCTGTCGCCTAATGTCGTCACCCTCTCCCTGTCACCTAATGTCGTCACCCTCTCCCTGTTGTAACTCTCTCCCTGTCGTCACTCTCTCCCTGTCACCCTCTCCCTGTCGTCACTCTCTCCCTGTCGTCACTCTCTCCCTGTCGTCACTCTCTCCCTGTCACCCTCTCCCTGTCGTCACTCTCTCCCTGTCGTCACTCTCTCCCTGTCACCCTCTCCCTGTCATCACCCTTTCCCTGTCACCTAGTGCTGTCACCCTCTCCCTGTCGTCACCCTCTCCCTGCCGTCACCCTCTCCCTGTCACCTAGTGCTGTCACCCTCTCCCTGTCGTCACCCTCTCCCTGTCAACTAATGTCGTCACCCTCTCCCTGTCATCACCCTCTCCCTGTCATCTAATGTCGTCACCCTCTCCCTGTCACCTAATGTCGTCACCCTCTCCCTGTCGTCACTCTCTCCCTGCCACCTAGTGCTGTCACCCTCTCCCTGTCATCACCCTCTCCCTGTCGTCACCCTCTCCCTGCCGTCACCCTCTCCCTGTCATCTAATGTCGTCACCCTCTCCCTGTTTTCACCCTCTCCCTTTCGTCACCCTATCCCTGTCACCTAGTGCTGTCACCCTCTCCCTGTCATCACTCTCTCCCTGTCGTCTAATGCTGTCACCCTCTCCCTGTTGTCACTCTCTCCCTGCCGTTACTCTCACCCTGTCGTCTAATGCTGTCACCCTCTCCCTGTCGTCACTCTCTCTCTGCCGTCACTCTCTCCCTGTCGTCTAATGCTGTCACCCTCTCCCTATCGTCACCCTCTCCTCACCCTCTCCCTGTCGTCTAATGCTGTCACCCTCTCCCTGTTGTCACCCTCGCCCTGTCACCCTCGCCCTGTCACCCTCGCCCTGTCACCCTCGCCCTGTCACCCTCTCCCTGTCGTCACCCTCGCCCTGTTGTCACCCTCTCCCTGTCACCCTCTCCCTGTCACCCTCTCCCTGTCGTCACCCTCTCCCTGTCGTCACCCTCTCTCTGTCGTCACCCTCTCCCTGTCGTCACCCTCTTCCTGTCATCACTCTCTCCCTGTCATCCAATGCTGTCACCCTCTCCGTATCGTCACCCTCTCCCTGTCACCTAATGTCGTCACCCTCTCCCTGTCATCACCCTCTCCCTGTCATCTAATGTCGTCACCCTCTCCCTGTCACCTAATGTCGTCACCCTCTCCCTGTCGTCACTCTCTCCCTGTCACCCTCTCCCTGTCACCCTCTCCCTGTCGTCACTCTCTCCCTGCCATCTAGTGCTGTCACCATCTCCCTGTCATCACCCTCTCCCTGTCGTCATCCTCTCCCTGTCGTCACTCTCTCTCTGCCGTCACTCTCACCCTGTCGTCTAATGCTGTCACCCTCTCCCTATCGTCACCCTCTCCTCACCCTCTCCCTGTCGTCTAATGCTGTCACCCTCTCCCTGTCGTCACTCTCACCCTGTCGTCTAATGCTGTCACCCTCTCCCTATCGTCACCCTCTCCTCACCCTATCCCTGTCGTCTAATGCTGTCACCCTTTCCCTGTCGTCTAATGCTGTCACCCTCTCCCTATTGTCACCCTCTCCTCACCCTGTCGTCTAATGCTGTCACCCTTTCCCTGTCGTCTAATGCTGTCACCGTCTCCGTATTGTCACCCTCTCCCTGTCGTCACCCTCTCCCTGTCACCTAATGTCGTCACCCTCTCCCTGTTGTCACCCTCTCCCTGTTGTCACCCTCTCCCTGTCACCTTCGCCCTGTCACCCTCTCCCTGTCGTCACCCTCTCCCTGTCGTCACCCTCGCCCTGTCGTCACCCTCTCCCTGTCACCCTCGCCCTGTCACCCTCTCCCTGTCGTCACCCTCTCCCTGTCATCACTCTCTCCCTGTCATCCAATGCTGTCACACTCTCCGTATCGTCACCCTCTCCCTGTCACCTAATGTCGTCACCCTCTCCCTGTCGTCACCCTCTCCCTGTCACCTTGTGCTGTCACCCTCTCCCTGTCACCTAGTGCTGTCACCCTCTCCCTGTCACCTAGTGCTGTCACCCTCTCCCTGTCATCACTCTCTCCCTGTCATCCAATGCTGTCACCCTCTCCGTATCATCACCCTCTCCCTGTCACCTAATGTCGTCACCCTCTCCCTGTCGTCACCCTCTCCCTGTCACCTAGTGCTGTCACCCTCTCCCTGTCACCTAATGTCGTCACCCTCTCCCTGTCATCACTCTCTCCCTGTCATCCAATGCTGTCACCCTCTCCGTATCGTCACCCTCTTCCTGTCACCTAATGTCGTCACCCTCTCCCTGTCGTACACTCTCCCTGTCCCCTAGTGCTGTCACCCTCTCCCTGTCACCTAGTGCTGTCACCCTCTCCCTGTCACCTAGTGCTGTCACCCTCTCCCTGTCACCCACTGGCTTTCTCCCTCTCCCTGAATACATATCTTAGGGTATAATTATAGCTTAGCACCCTGATTGGTCCTGCTGTATAGGTGCCCTACAACACTTCATACATTTTTGGTGGTCTATGTGTGTGTTTTTTTCATGCAAATCCTATGTGTTTGAATCCTTTTATGTGGATGCTAATGTGTGTGGTTTTTTTTCTCATTTGTGGATCCATGTGTGTGGTTTTTTTTTCATTCTGTTGCCTATGTATATTTTTTTTATTTATCACTTGGGGCCCCACACAGTGGAGGTTAATGTGTATGTTTTTTTTCCCCTATTGGGTCAGTATGTAGTCAGGAAGCATCCCGGCATGGCACTAATGATAGTTGTCTAAAATACAGGCGCCTATCATTATCCAGGTGCCGAAATCCCGACGCCTGGCATACCGAACGAAGGTAAGCCGGGCGTCGGGACCTCTTAGCCATGGAAGGGGGGGGGGGTTAGGTTTAGGGATTCCCGGGGGGACTTAGGGTTAGGCACCCCCGTGGGAGTGTTAGGGTTAGGCTAGGGGAAGGGGGGTTAGGCTCCACCCCGGGAGGGTTAGGTTTAGGGTGCGAGGAGGGGGGTTAGGTTTAGGCATCCCTGGGGGGAGGTTGGGGTTAGGCACCCCTTAGGGAGGGTTAGGTTTGGTGGTGGAGGGGAGGAGTGGGTTAGAACTTACTTTAGTCAGGACTTTCTATCTTCTGGCGTCGGTATTACATCCGCTGGGCTTACGTCCGCTGTATGTCATATCGATTCTGTTGGGTCCACTGTATATTATTACTAAGGATTATGTTTGGTCTGATGCAGGAGAAGGTCCATGCGGGGTGACACCATTAGTTACTGCACTTGGTTACACCAACCCTAGTTGAGTATGGTATTAAATTATAACCATGTGTATATAAAGCTGGTATTTTCATCTACAGACTCCATTTTGTCATTGTTACATTATTACATGCACTCTCGATATTTCACACACCGAAATGAGGCTTTATTTCAACAAGGGGTGCCAAAATCTATATCCGCTTACCAGAAAAATTAGGCTCGGGCCGGCCCTGCCTGGAAACAACCCAAAAATGCAGTCTCTTTCCTGCCACTGCCATCCTAGACACACACAAGGCTTCCTGAGATCTGGATACACTATACTTGCTTTATAAGGCCTGTACTAACCATACTACACACACTTTTCTTTATACACACTTTCTGCTTCTACTTATAACACATTCTTTTCTTTCCTATTTATAATTACAATGGACGCTGCTTCACACATACTATGCAAACATTCTTACACATGCGTTTCATTCTGTATCTTCTTCTCTCTATATTACCTACAAATAATTGTTTCTCAGATAGATTGCCATCCACAGTATCAATAGATCACTGATTTGCCAGAAGTGCACGAGAACATTTATCCCTTAGTTGTACGTACTGTACATTACATCATATATCCCCCCATACACACACACATGTACACTTCTCATAATACTTTCAGCCATGTGCTTTCCTTATCTCACTTTCTTATAAACACAGACACAGAGCAGAGAAAAATTATATAACACTTGCCTACACCTTTCCTACATACATATAAACATATACTGTGTGTGTGTATATAATATATATATATATATATATATATATATATTTACACGTACACCAAGATTATATACTAAGAAGGATTAAATAGAATATGCATTGATGTTTATTTAGCAACTGCATGGGGTAATTCATTACAGGGATAAATTTAGAAATTAACTTCTGAGTTGTTACAATAAATGGTGTATTATATTTGTATTTGCATGTAAACCATCTATTACTTTGCAATTCCCGTTTATGGAGTAAAATACTTTTTATATTATGTACATGGGGTCTGATTCAGACCCGGTCGCAATCTGCATACGCTCACTGGATGCGTATGCAAATTTGTCAAAGTGACGCCACAGGAAGCGAACGCTTGCCAAGGCATAAGCACGCCCACCATGTATTAGCGAGCGGCCACTTTGTCTGAGCGTATGCCCAATCGCACAGGCAGAGCCGCCCACCAGCACCACGTCATCTCCAGGAAGTGTATTAAAACATTGGTACATCGAGCACCATCGGATGCTAACGCAGTGCGGTTGTTTTACCCTACCGCAAGCATTGCGAGGAAATCAGTGTACAAAAAAGGGCAAGTGACGTGTACTATGACGCTGCCTGTTAATTATGAATGGCTCTAAAACGGCGTTGAAACACTCAGGCACGCCTGCGTTCGCATCTCCAACCCCCCCCCGTTATTAGTGTCCTGCCCCTGTTACCACCCACAAACGGCCTCTCCTGTCACTCATTACCCTGGGCTGCCTTTGCTAGGCGAGCGAGAGGGTTGCGATCGCAGTGTGTAGTTCGTGCAAGCGCAGAATGAAGCGTGCGCATGTGCATACGCAGAACATCGGGCCGCTTGCGAATGCACACCGTGAACGAGCGGCTCTGAATCAGGCCCATAGTTTTTAGATAAATGAATATGATTTCATGGTTTAATTAATATGCATAATACATTATGGGTAAGATAATAAGGCGACTTGATAGATTTTGTTAAGGGATATTTGGGCGGTTTTTGGCCCAGTAAAAGTTTTCATGTTTAGCTTATATGGAGCTTTGGTTATTATGTATATAGTGTAACAGCGGCACCCTTCTGTCTGGGTTTTCATGGTAAAAACTGGAAAAAGTAAAAAGACTGTATGGAAGATTAATAAAGTAATCCAGGGAGCCACAGATATGGCAATATCAGACAGAGAAAATAGAGGAAAATATTGTGTCATATTTCAATAATGAATTATAATCATCACTATTGATGAAAAGATTATTTTATGTAACTATTAGACCCTCAGAGAGAAGAGGAGGCCGTGCAGGTATCCAGAAAATACACTCTTACAGAGGGGAAAATTTGGAGGGGAGGGGCTTAAAAATTAATAATAAAAAAATATACTAGTCATGGGGGAGGAGGAGGGGTGGAAAGTAATTTTAAAATGAGAGCCTATGGACTAGGGAGGTGCGCCGACCCCCGTGTTTTGGTTTTGGATCTGGATCACCCCTGGTTTTGGATCTGGATTGGTTTTGCCAAGCCTCGCCTTCGTGTTTAGGTTTTGGATCTGGATTTTTTTCTTAAAAAATAAAAAAAACAGCTAAAAATCAAATAAAATGTTCCTGTTTTTGTTCCTACAGTATTATTAACCTCAACAAAATTTATTTCCACTAGTATTCAGTCAATTTTGACCACCTCACAGCTCACAATATTGATTTTTCTTCATCTAGTTAAAGGGCCAAAAGGTTGCATCCAGCTTGCTGGCTCAAAACTGATTGATATAATTATTAATGGAGTTGAGGACTGTGCAAAGATGATGGTTGGGATACCCTTGAGGATTGAAGAATTGATAGTTGATAGTTGGTGCAGCCCCTGGCTGTAAAATTGATAATAAATTAATTTAAAAACAAATCATTGGTTCCTAAGCCAAATATAACATTAATTTAAAATGTCAGGCAGCAATGCCGCAAACAGCATATTATGGAAAGGAAAAATGTGCAAGATGGAATAGTCCTTGGGTCCTCCCACGCCCCCTATAAAACAAGCTGCCAATGCCCAATGGACATGGAAATGAAAATGATCCCATACATAAACTGGCTTTACATTCCAAGTTGTTGTTGTCCTCGTCATCGCCATTAGTGTGTACATCATCTTCTTCACACAATATGAATTTGTCCCCGCTGGAATCCACCATAGGCGCCTCTGTAATTTTTTATGTACTTGTTGTTAGATGTCTTCCTGATGGAATTTGTATTTCATTTTAATGAACATCCTCTTTTCCACATTTTGAGGAAATAACCTCCTACGCTGATCACTGACAAGGTTGCCAGCTACACTGAAAACTCTTTCGGAGTACACACTGGAGGGTGGGCAACTTAACCACTTTCCAAAAACCGCTCCAAAATTGTCGGGTTTTTTTATGATTGAATTAGGTCAAGAACATCTTTTTAAAACTATTCCAATGCAATTTTTTTTTAAACACCATGTACCATAAAAATATTTTTTTTTATGGTAAACTGAAGTGATGGCCATTGACAGCTGTACCATCGATGGCCGATGGTTTCAACCATCAATAGAAACAATTGATTGTTTGAGCCTACCTACCAATGTTTCCTTAACTGCACACACAATCTCTATATACATATACAGATTGTATAGATAGTTACATACACATACAGTATATGTACATGTACATGTGTATATATTACACATTTGTGTGTATATATATATATATAAGTCCAGTATTAGTCCACACTCACGTCTGAAAATCCAATTGCTGGGGTAGCCACCCAAATGGGATAACCTGTATCCCTGCATACAAAAAATGAACAAAGGGGGTGAAATAAAAACTCATTTTAGAAGACTGGTGAGTGCACCCCCTTTGTTCATTTTTTATATATATATAAACACAGGTTCTTGATAAAAGTCCAATCGACTCAGGGGCAAATGTAGGATTTCTGGAGGGGGGTTTCCAAATGCCTGATTTTAGAGTGAGTGTGGTCAGTCCATGAAGAGGGCAGAATTAGCACTTATCCAGCTTTAATATGCGTCATACAAAGTGTATTGTATATCATAATTCCAGCATATACAGGACCAGTGATCACAGTAAGCCATTATATACGGCAGTAGGGCCATCCTGCCTGAGCTGAATGTATTTATTTTAGATGTGTGCACCATTCCAGGCTATTAGTGCAAGTCCGGGAGTCTGGGGGAGCAGCAGAATAACCTAGCACTGCCCTGGACATATATATGTACATATTGGGCTCTATAGCAGCATATCCCTAGAAGTGAATGTTTTCCAGATCTCCTAGTTGGTGCACAGGTTATTTATTACTGGCTTATACATGTTAAAAGATCCACAGGTAGTGCTAATTATTTCATTTGTGATAGTGAGAACAACATGCAGCACTTGTAAAATTCTATTATATTACTATTTCTATTGTGGTCATGGCATGGGTTGGGGAGAGGGGTTTCCAGGCAGATGGAAACCCCCCCTGCGTTTGCCTATGCGACTGAAACGTTGAATCGCAGACCTGTGGAGTCGTGAGTCTCATTTTTTTAAGTCCTGAGAGTGCCGCTGTTACTTTGTTTATATGCTTGGTTATATAACCATTTTGAGGGCACCCAGGCCAGTATTTCAGTTCATGTGGAATGCCGGCGTTATCTTCATATATATATATATATATATATATATATATTACAGTGTGGTAATCAGGGATCCTTCTGAGGAATCACGGATAGGAGAGGAGTCAATCATGCCTCGAATAACAACATTGGATGCAGCAGGACTACTCCCGATGACGAATGAGGATGTTGATGATGCAGGTGTTGGTGGTGGAGATTGAAGGTGCTTGGATCCCAAAGAGAGGGAGCAGGTAGGTGACACTGGACTTGTTACATTTTGAATTTTGGAAATTGGCAACATACACTTTGATATTTGATGAATGCGCTCCAAGTGACGTAACAAGGAGGAGGTTCCTAGGTGGTTTAGGTCTCTCCCTCTACTCACTCTTGCTTGACAATGGTTACATATGGCTTGACAACTGTTTCCCGGATAGGGATGGAAATAATTCAACAAGTGAGAAGTAGATTTTTTTGTCTTTTGTCACGGCATGACAACAATGGGCTTTCACTTTTTCAATCCATGGGCAACAGCTGTTGCTTTACTTACACAAAGGACATCCTTGGCATCAACATCCTCATCACCAACATCCTCATCATCCTTAGTGCCTTCAACTACCAAAATATCCTCCTCCTCCATGTGCAATTCCACAGAAGCATCCTCACTGACTATATCTGCAAGATGTTGACTGCCCTACCCAACATTTACAGAAGGCTCACAAATGTTGGAACTTGGAGGATCCTACAGTACACTAGTATTTAGGTCTGGCTCACAAATGGCAACCGAGGACACACTTGAACTCTCCTCGGGGATTTGTGATTTCGATTTCTCAGGGCACACAGTTGGTTTTTCTGGAGCTGTCTTACTCTTCTTAACAACTTTCAATTTTTTAATGATACCACCACCACTACTACTACAAGCAGAAGGGCTATCAGAAACAGCATGTCAACATAAATAAAGGCCAAGGCCTTATCCTTTCCTTGCCACTTCATGTAGTGAATGGCATATTGTCAAGTTTTTGTTTTTTATGGCTTGACAACTGTCGTCCGGATTGGGGTGGAAATAATTCCACACGTGAGAAGTGGATTTTTTTGTCTTTTGTCCCGGCATGACAACAATGGGCTTTGGCTTTTTCAATCCATGTGCAACAGCTGTTGCCTTACTTACACAAAGGACATCCTCGGCATCAACATCCTCATCACCACCATCTTCATCATTAACATCCTCATCATCCTTAGTGCCTTCAACTACCAAAATATCCTCCTCCTCCATGTGTAATTTCACAGAAGCATCCTCATTGACTACGTCTGCAAGATGTTGACTGCCCTTCCCCACATTTACAGAGGGCACACAAATGTTGGAACTTGGAGGATCCTCCAGTTCACTAGTATTTAGGTCTGGCTCACACATGGCAACCGCGGACACACTTGCACTCTCCACTCTCCTCTGGGATTTGTGATTTTGATTTCTCAGGGCACACAGTTGTTTTTTTCCGGGGCTGTCTTACTCTTCTTAACAACTTTCAATTTTTTAATGGTACCACCACCACTACTACTACAAGCAGAAGGGCTTTCAGCAGTCCACATAAATAAAGGCCAAGGCCTTATCCTTTCCTAGCCACTTTGTGTAGTGAATGGCATATTGTCAGTTATTTGTTTATCTAAAGGCATCTTGCCTTTTGATTTTTTTTTTTCTTTACTACAGTAAAAGTAGCTTTACCATATCCATGGCGTGACTAAAGCCCTGGGGCATGGGCCTTCATAGAGGACAAGGAAGTTGATGGACTTGCATTATCATGATAACTGCTGGCGGCAGCTACAACATGTGGTTCTTAGCCTTGCTCTCCTGTCATGTGACAGCCCTCCATATTTTCTGTGGTCTTGAAGCAGTGCCACAAGCACCAATAGTGTAGCCAAGGTGTGGTTACAAAATTCACACACGTGCAGTCGTACACACACAGAAAAAAAATAGACAAAAGACATTTTTTTTTTTCGGTTCCAGAACTTGGACCCAGAGCAGAGATTGATGATGACTGGAATCAGGCAGCACTAGGTTGCAACTTGCATTGCTGGCTGTATCTTGTTCTTGTGCAACTTAACCTAACATGCACACACACAGAAAATAATTAGACAAAAAAAGACACTATTTGTTTTATTTTTTTTGTCGGGTCCAGAACTTGGGCCCAGAGCACAGATTGATGATGTCTGGAGTCAGGCAGCACTAGGTTGCAACTTGCGTTGCTGCTGTACCTTGTGCAGCTATGCCTAACACGCACGCACAGAAAAAAAAAATAGACAAAAGAACTATTATTATTTTTTTCGGGTCCAGAACTTGGGCCCAGAGCACAGATTGATGACGACTGGAGTCAGGCAGCACTAGGTTGCAACTTGCGTTGCTGGCTGTATCTTGTGCGGCTAAGCCTAACACGCACACACACAGAAAATAAATAGACAAAAGACACTATTTTTGGGGGAGTTTCTGCCAGAACTTTAGCCCAGAGCACAAATTGATGATGACTGTAGTCGGGCAGCACTAGGTTGCAACTTGCGTTGCTGCTGTATCTTGTGCGGCTAAGTCTAACACGCACACACACAGAAAATAAATAGATAACAGACACTATTTTTTTTATTTTTTTTCGGGTCGTGAACTTGGGCCCAGAGCACAAATTGATGGCAACTGAAGTCGGGCAGCACTAGGTTGCGTTGCTGTATCTTGTGCGGCTAAGCCTAACACACACACAGGAAAATAAAATAGACACAGGACACAACAGACAGCACAGCACCAGCACAGGCAAGTAGTACTACCAGCCCTACACTAGTACACACCCTCCCTGTTCAGTCTCTACAGCCGGAGTGAAATGGTGGCCACCGCGTGGTCCCTTATATACATAGAGACGAAAGCTTGCGAGCCGCGAGATTTCATCTCTATGGTTTGCCTTGGTTTGAGATCCAGGGCTGGCAGGGGAACCCGAACGCACGTTCGGTTCTCGCCCCGGATCTCAAAATTTGGGTGGGTTCGGATCTCTGAGATCCGAACTCGCTCATCTCTATTATGGACACAGAGGGGGTGCGAGACAACCCGAAAGCATAATTATTTTTTATGAAATATTTCAATATATGTTTAAAAATACTTTTCAAAACTTTTTACTATATTATTATAATTACTATAAACAAAATTAATAATTTCTAACCTGTTTTGCCTGTAAAAATTCATCAGTTAAGTGGTTAAAAAGCCAATCCAAAATGGTGGGTTACAAAGGAATAATTCACCAGTTTTTGCTCAGACCTCCGAAATAGGTAAAACATATTTTAAAGATTTCCTTTTAATCAGTGTCATACTAAGGTCCACATGGGCCTGTAGCTGACATTTATGAAGGGCCTATTGTGTGCTGCCACATTTCAATGAACAATATTCTTGCTTGTTTATTTTTTCGTTACAGGTATAGAAACTTGTGAGGTGATTCTCCATTCCTCAACCCTTTCTTCAGGTAAATATAGAAATTATGTGTGTTAGTTGAGTGTAATAAACTATGACTATTACAACTTATAAGTTATAGGTGACCATAATAGATTGTTTTATTTAACACTATAATAAGTAGTATATAACAATAACTTCATGGATAGATTCCTGCAATCAACATATCCATACATATATTACCCCTGTACAACTGAATTGTAAAGCAGCTATGACATTGAGGCCGGGAATCTGTTATGCAACACGTTATAACAACATGGGGAAACACCAGGCTAATCATACATTAACATTAAATATAAATATGTAGAAATATGTATCAATATTAATTCAGTGCTCTCCAGAAATTACTACTGTAACTAAATATATAGTGTCAGGGTTATTAAGGATTCTTATATAAGCTATCCTCTAATATTATATAATTATCTTTCTACCTCATATCACAGTCTGTATAAACAGTAGGGATGTGCAGGCCCGGATGGGTTAGAATTTTCCCGCCAAATTCAGATTTTTCCCGCCAAAAATCGGGTCTCAGAAAGAGGTAAAACGTCATCTTTCATGGACAAACCTCATCTTCCATGGACTTTTGTCCAGGAATGATGATGTTTGTCCATGAAAGATGACGTTTTGCCTCTTTCTGAGACCCTATTTTTGGCGGGAAAAATCTGAACTTGGCGGGAAAATTCTAAACTATCCGGGCCTGCACGTCCCTAATAAACAATCGTAGAAAGTGTAACAATCACTGACTTCCTGGCTGTGACAGTAATTACACTTTCCAAGTCCAAGCTGTGTAGAAAGAGTTGAGTCTTTGGAAACAATTGTGTCTATGCTATCAGTGTGATTGCTCCCCCGCACGGCCATAGGAGACTGCTCTGGCTGCTGCAGCCGTGAGCAGTCTCACACTGCAGCCCAGCACAAGCTGTGTGCTGAGCTGCTGTGAGGGAGGGGGGGGGGCGATGCCAGACCCGGGCCCCTCTAGCAAGCCCGGGCCTGGGTAAACTGTACCCTTTCTCCCCCCCCCCCCTCTCGGCACACATGCCTATACCCTAATGGTGCGTACACACTGGGCGATTAAAGTGGACGACTGAACGATAACGATATCGTTATCGTTCAGTCGTCCACTTTATCGTCCATTTTTAACACAAAAAGATGAACGATGACGACGACGCGCGTTCCCGCGGGTCGTTCGTCATCCTCGTTCATCGGGCTGACATGCAGGCCAACCTGACGACCTCGTCAGGTTGCTGCATGTCAGGGAATGGGTGAGAGAGCCCGGCGCTGAACGATATCGCTAATGATATCGTTCAGCGGCTGTGCTCAATGTCATGAACGACATTGAGCACAGCCTGCCGGGGACACACTAGACGATATCGCTCAGGGAGCATATCGTCTAGTGTGTATGCACCTTAAGACCTCTCTTCATCACCTTACACCGGTTATGAGCACACAGTCTCCAAATTGAGGTTATTACAGTTCTAAGGGGTCCTTGGTAGTACATAATTATTGTGGGATGATATGAAGGGAGCTGGCTTTCTCCGCTTCCCTCTGTGTAACAATCGTCTATGGTAACTTCCAGGGATACTATAGTGGTAACACAGCCAGGCTGTTATTGAAATATGAACCGTCCTCCTGCCTCTTTCCTTCCCCTTGTTACCGCACAATCCGCATCAGATATCCAGTCAGCGGCTGCTCACCCTCAGGTGTCCGTCAATCATCGCTCCACCTCCTCACTCAGGAAACCAGTGTATCACATCATCACTGTATGCCGGCTGGGCTTGGGTACCTCTGCCTCTTTACAGCAATGACCGGCTCCACACCAGTCCCGGTAAGCGCTACCCACCAGCCCTACTTGGATTACCCACACAGGCAGCACTATCATAAGTCACTCATCGGTTGCTGTTATATCTTGTTTGCAGCAGATAGTTCCAATAATGTTTTAATTATTCAATAATCAAATATATTAAAAATAGCATATAAAATAAACATATAAAATGATAACACTTATTGGGGTAGATGTATGAAGCCCAGAAACGGTATCAGCGCACGTTAAGTGCGCTGATACCGTTTCTCCCCGATGTATGATCGGGGGTCTGGGCGGTAAATGACAGGGGCGCTATGCGCCCCTGTCATTATCGGCGCTGCTATCTACAAGATAGCAGCGCCGACAGCCTGGGCTATGTACGAACGGTCAGATAGTCTGACCGTTCGGCCGGCTGTAGCTGTCGTTATCGACAGCTACAACCTGGCATTAGCCTATACCCACAGCAGGGACAGCACTGTCCCTGCTGTGGTGGCTACCGGCTCCAGGGCTGCACGCGGGGATCTCGCGATACTTGCGAGATCCCGCGCATGCTCATTGGAGCCGGCCGGGACTGAGACAGAGCGCATCAGTACTAGGCTGATGCGATGTGGTCTGTAGCGGGTAGCGCCGGAGGGGGGAGTTAACGCTCCTCCCCTCCGGCCGGTGAGATGTTCACACATCTCACCGGTAGTGCTTCCTGCTTCGCCTCGGTAAAGAGGCGAAGCAGGAAGCGTTATAGCGGTACTTAACGTGCCACTATAATACATCTACCCCATTGTACCATAATAATGCAGTACAGTAAGTCTGCACATATAAAGATACATTTTCTAAACTAACACCTTAAAAACTAATAAATGAGAAAGCACCAGATGTGTGCTCTGTTTGCAAACAGTGTTACTATATGTCCATGAATTCACACAAGAAACAAAGTATCCTATGTATGAAGAGAAAAGTGTCTTTTCCGTTAACGAGCAATATGAATGAGTTACCAGTATAAGACAAATCCTTTAATAGTCCAGATACCTGAATATGAAGTCAGTATGGTAACTAATCCACATGTACTGTATAAATTCAATAGGGTCAATCAGCATGGCACATTCCTAAGTGGGCTATATGTTGTGGGTTAAGAGGACAAGATTTTGTGTCTTTTAATAGCCCACTTATGATCTCAATATGGGAATGGTGAACGAGTGACAGCTCACCTGGTAGCCAAGTTCCGTTTTCCCCTGTGTGATGTTAGAGGAGGGATCCGTGTATGAGAGTGAAGCGGCTGGTCCATCTTAGCTTGAAACTGTGTAGCAGCTAGCTCGTGAGGGCTGGCTCGTCAGAGCGGCTGGCTGTTCAGGCCGGGTACTGATCATGTGGTGATCGGAGCTCAACGGAGGCGCTCAGGTCGAGCAATTCAGACTCCGGAGCTCCAATGAATGCAGTAGGATGCACTGTACAAGGTGACTGCCGGGTCGGCGGGATGTCTCGCACCGCTCCACACCGGTCTCCGCAGAAACAATTGTAAGTCAGGTTTGCAGACTTGATTCCAGGGAATGGGTATGAAATACCGCCTAACCCTAAGTCCCCCCCCGGGAGTGCCTAACCCTAACCCTCCCTCCCCCTAGCCTAACCCTTACCCTCCCAGGGGGGTGCCTAACCCTAAGTCCCCCCCGGGAGCCCTAAACCTAACCCTCCCCCCCGCAGCTGTTCGCTTGCGGCGCCCAGCATCACTACGATTGGGATGCCGGGCGCCGGTCTCCCGGCATCGGGGAAATGCGGGCGTCTACATCTAGACGCCCGGCATTTCACCCTTGCCGGGATATGACAGTCGGGAAGCCGGCTGCCGGTATTTAGGCAGTCGGCTTCCCAATTGCTTCCCGATTCCGGGGACACCCTAACATGTTTCTTTCTCATCAGAGAATTTCTTCAGAAGGCTGTCTATCAGCAGGAAGGTATCATATTTAATGGAGAACCCATCAATCACTTAAATTCATTAGTCTGGACAACACCTGCAATCTATTTGTCCCTATTCAAGCTGCTATTCCTGACATACATATAGGGCTAAATCAGGCCCCTTAATACATTCATCATATTAAATGCTATTAGAATTCTGCAAGGTATATTAAAGATTCATGGAATAAACTCATAAACACCATAATAGATAATAATCCAATAATTGAGTATATAGGCATAAAAATAAATACAATTGTGCACATTCATATTATATATTATATATATTGACTAAATGAAAATCACATATTGAATACATTTATTTTCAATACATATTAAAAAATACAGATATGGATCCAGCCTAAAAACTGGATTCATATAATCAGTATTGTTGTAAATGGTATAGACTTGTGTATTACAATAGTCATTGAACTATACCCTAACTAAAATGCAATGGAGAAGAATAAATCCCTAAAATGACAAACCCTCTCCTTAATAGGAGCAATGAATAAAACAATAAATATAGAATGGAAAAAGTAAAAAGAAAAAGAAAGGAAAATAAAATATAAAAATTAATCCCCTATGATAGTAAGGGACCTAGAGGAACCTGATGTGTATAAGTGAGAATAAGGACTGATAATCCCCAGAGACTGTTAGGATGTATGTGACTGTAACTGGCTATATACGCATGTCTCATAATTCCTAAAAAGCACTATGGCACATTCGTTACACAGAGTGTATACACAAGGGAGCTTATGTGAAGGAGACACATGGTATTAGAAATGTTGTGGAAAAGTGATGGGCGCTCCTGGGTGATGACTGGGAGGCAGGTAAGAATGGTCCATTCTGTGGGCGTATAATGTCAGTGCTGCGAGCATATCAACGCAAGTGGCTGCGTTCCCAGACACACAGCCGCAGAAATAGGAGTCCATAGCTGAGGTCTCAGGGGGCGGGGCTTCAGACAGCCGCAGGCAGGCAGGGCAGGCTGTTTCAGGAAAACTCTTAAGCTGGCCACACACTAGACCACCTTACATCCAACCAGCCAACTTGTTGATTGGTTGGAATGAAAATCTGGTAAGGTATGGGAGTAAATGATGATCAGCAATTTGCTCCTAAATGCCAGAAAACAGATGAAAATGGTCATTCAGACAAGTTTGTTAAATGTTTGATCTAAACTATTTGTTCAAACAACAGTTTTGGTCCATTTTCCAGCATTTGGGAGCAAATTGCTGATTGCATTCCTTACCAGATTTTCATTCCAACCAATCAACTAGTTGGCTGGTTGGATGTAAGTTGGGCTAGTGTGTGGCCAGCTTTATTCCTGTCTACAGCAACACAGCAGATCTGAGGGCCTATTGTGATGGGAGGCTTGGACTCCATCTACCCCATTGGTAATCCGGCCCTGGAAAGCTACAAATGTCTGGATATTTAACACACAGGGATAATGGTTGTGAGTTACATTCCAGCATCAGAGGAATCGTTCACATTTGCAAAAGACTCCTCCTGGGAACATGACACTGCACAGGTGCACAATGGTCTGATTCAGATCAGTACATAAACAGGATGGATTGGGGTCTGCACATGTACACAATGGGTCCTCCAATCTCACTCGCAGATCCCCCAAATTGCGGCATTAATTGGGGTCAGAGTGGCGGCGTGCCTGAGGTGCCCAATGTCAGATTCTGGAGCCAGGCGGATCCCTCTCCTGCGAAATTTCCTCCATAGGCATAAAGCGGTATATATCATCTGAGGATGGAGCAAACCAACAGGGCCAAACTCAAAAAATCTTCGATGGTGCATACGGGCAAGAAAAAGAGAAGCATTGTCTAATATTGGCGCACACTTCAATGGAAAACAGGAGATAAATTCCTCCTAAAATATAACTTTATTGGTACAGTGTAAAACATCATATGCAGTGAAATATTAAAAACATATAAACACATAGAAAGTAATACAAAGTGATACAAGGTTGGAAATGTGAGGTAATAAAATCACACTGTCACATTGAATGCTGCTATTTTTGTATTAAATTATACAGTACTAAATAATTTGTGTAACCAGGAGTCTAATTACAGACTGGTGTTAGTAAGGTAAACCCATGTGACCCACAGAGGAGGAAATCCCCAATAAAGTATATAATTAATTCTATAAAAAACACAAAGATATAAGCAACACACACTAGATTACATCAGCCATTGTATAGCGGCTATGTCGCTGAAGATGCACAATCCCACTCGTCTTCAGCAGCATCATCCATCGGATCTACATCGGCTCCATCACTCCCGGAATCGGCAAGTGGCACCTGTTCTCGGATGGGGGCTCTTACAAAAAGGGGGCGTGGCCACGCAGACATGGGGCATGGCCTTGCAGCCCAAATCCCTGTGGCCCCGAGCCTCTTACTGGGGGCCCCCCGGGGGGGGGGGAGGGTAGAGGCTGCAGGAGGTGCAGACTGCCCTTTGTGCAGTGCCGAATCCCTCCCAGTGTCAGGAGCCGATGAGTGCTACACTTAATACTACAGTGTAGCACCCGGCTCCTGTCACTGAGTGGGAGTCTGCACCTAGGTGTCACCCCTCCGCGGGTGACACCCTGGTGCAGCCCGCACCCCCCTAGTGATGCAACTGTGCAGCAGCACAATTATTGCTGCTGCACATAGCACAGAGCGGCTCCCGAGTCCCCTCATCAGGCCCAGTGTCACGTGACACATCATGTCTGTGACTCTCCCTGGGGCCCCCTCAAGCCTCAATCCGGCCCTGCCAACTGCACAGTATAAAACTTGGTTGGATCATTTTACAGCACAAATTGCTATGGATAAAATGAACCTTACAAAGTACAAGATTTGCCCTGTGCCGTGAACACAATGAACATTCAAATTGAGAACTCCATTCGCTACCGAGTTTGTCCTTATTTATTTATTTATTAACAGTTTCTTATATAGCGCAGCATATTCCGTTGCGCTTTACAATTCTAAGCATTAATAGAACAAAACTGGATAATAACAGACAGATATATAGGTAGGAAGGCCCTGCTCGCTATGGTATTTACCATTTTGAATTTATCAATGATGTGCTCGCCGGTGAGCGGTAGTGTTAAAAATTATGTCAGCGCTGTTTCCTCTCTCCAAACAGTGCTGACAAATTAAGGTTTTTTTTCTGTAATGGGAGCATGTTCCATGTGTTAGCATTCCCGGCACATGCGCCGTCTGCGAAACCCTCTAGGACCCCTGCCTGGCAACAGCAGCAACCTCCCTTTCCAGCCCAGCACACGGTGTTGTTCACTAAGCTGGGAGGGAGGCAGATGCCAATGCCACACAGGGATGGAGTGGTAGCCAGCTATGTGCTGGGCTGCTGCAGGAGGGTGGAAACGTTGGCCACCAGCTGCGGAAGAGAAAAAGGGAGGGATAGAGGAAGGGGGGGCACCAGCTGCTGCAGGAGGAAGGGGAGCCACCAGCTGCTATGGAAGGGAAGAAGGGGAGCCCGCCGTCTGCAGCTGGAGGGAGGGAACAAGAAGAGGGTCCTGGGAGTAGACCCAGATGCTGGCCGTTTTGGACCACAGCACTTGTGAACACAGATTAATAAAAGCAAATGCCTGGAAAGTTAGAAATAAATTGGGATGAGCGGGTCTGGTTCCCTGAGAACCAAATCCACCCGAACTTCAGGGATCCAGGGTGATCCGAGGCTCCCCCTGGATCTCTCCTCCTGCCCCGGATCCTTAATCGAGGCAAAACCTCTCGATCCACTGTGTTGGATCTCGAGGTTTTGCCTCGAGCTGCCATTTTTAAAAATGCCTTTGCCCTCAATGGGCAAAGCGATGATGGGCTGACAGAGCCATCTGTCATGGCTCTCAGACAGTCAGTGTAATGGTGCTCATTTGCATGTAGCACGAACCGGGGAGATCCATGCTACATGATTGACACAGAGCATGGATGGGTCAGTGAGACCTATCTGTGTTGCTGTGTATTTTAATGACACAGATGCACGCATGGACCAGGAGATCCATGCTACTTACATCTGTGTCACTGACACAGAGCAATGACGGGTCCATGAGACCCACCTGTGCTGCTGCCATTAAAAAAAAAAAAACACCTGTGTAAAAATAAAGAAAATAATGATGTGCACCCACCAAAAAGAAGAGCATCCAGCCTTGGGCATTAGTGACCGAGTGCTGGGTGTGCTTAAATACAGGGGACAAACAACATAGGGGTCCCCCGTACTTAAGCACAACCAGCACCGGGCTAGTCAGAGCCAGCCCTGGTTGCCAAAATATGGGGGACAAATGATGTAGGGGTTCCCCATATTTTGCGCAACCAGCACTGGGCTCTGATCCAGTCCTGGTTCTGGAGATACAGGTGAAAAAAATGAGCTGGGTTCCCCTGTATCTTCCAGAACCAGCACCTAACTTTTTCTAGCGGGGGGCTGATGCCACAGCCAGGGGAGCTCTTTCACCAAGCCCCCCAGCCACAGCCCTGACCACTAGTCAGCCCTTGCCAGAGATCCCTGGAGAGCTAGTGACCCCCCTAATAAAGGGGTCCCCCTCTCCAGAGCACCCCAGGCCCAGGCTGATAGCCCAGGGCATCGGTGAAAGGGCTCCCCTGGCTGTGGCATCAGCCCCCCACTAGAAAAAGTTTGGTGCTGGTTCTGGAAGATACAGGGGAACCCTACTAATTTTTTCCCCTGTATTTCCAGAAACAGGACCAGATCACAGCCCTACATCATTTGTCCCCCGTATTTTGGCAACAAGGGCTGGTTCTGACTAGCCCGGTGCTGGTTGTGCTTAAGTACAGGGGACCCCTACGTCATTTGTCCCCTGTATTTAAGCACACCCAGAACTCGGTCACTAATGCCCGAGGCTGGTTGCTCTTTTTTTGGGGGGGGGCACGCCATTTTTTTTGCTTTTTTTACACAGGTTTTTTTTTTTTTTTTACAGCGGCAGCACGGATGGGTCTCACAGACCCGTCAGTGCTCTGTGTCAATGACACAGATGCAAGTAGCACGGATCTCCTGGTTCGTGCGTGCATTTGTGTAATTGAAATACAAAGCAGCACAGACGGGTCTCGCTGACCCGTCCTAGGTCTGTGTCATTCACACAGATGCATGTAGCACGGATCTCCCAGGTCCGTGCTACATGCAAATGGGCACCATAATGCTGATTGGCTTCCTGTCTGCCACTGCAGTGCCACTCCTAGATGGGCCACGTGTTTGTGCCGCCCACTTGTGTCGCTTACCATAGTTATCCAGCTACCTCGGTGCAACCTTTTGGCCTAAAAACAATATTGTGAGTTGTGAAGTGTTCAGAATAGACTGGAAATGAGTGGAAATTAATGTTATTGAGGTTATTAATAGCGTAGGACAAAAAAAGGCCCATTTTATGTGATTCTAGCTGTTTTTTTTTATTTTTGAAGGAAAATTCCAGATCCAAATCCAAAACCCGAAAACAAAACACGGAGGTGAGAATTTGGCAAAACCAATCCAGATCCAAAACCAGGGGGGATCCAGATCCAAAACCAAAACACGGGGGTCGGCGCACATCTCTAGAAATAACGCAACTAATGGTCTGTTACACATACCACTTATTGATAAATAAAAGCAGCCTACTATTTTAAATATAAAAATGAAAATAAAAAACGCTGCATTAGGGAGGCACCATGATGATTCATAAATACCAACAGCACTATAGCACTCAGAACGAGTTTAAAACACCTTAAACCCGATAGTAAATGGAGCCCTTAATTGCTTGAGAGGTTCTGACTTTTATCTGCTAAAATATGACACTGTGGGCCAATTATCAGTGAGTGATATTCTTGGTATCACTCGTTACTAATTAAATGGTGCTCCAACCTATCAGCTACTAACTGTCATGTGTTTGAAAAAAGAAAGTGAGGAGCTGATTGGTTGGAGCACCATTTAAGATTCGTAATGAGTGCTAACAAGAGTATCACTCACTGAAAAATGAGGGCGTTATCTCTGGAATATTACTTTGCTCCGTGATTTGTCAAAGCCAACTAAAATCAGATTTTCAATTTTAGTTTTGCGCATGATAGGCCAATCATTATTTTTCAAAGGGTTACCGTCTATGATAACACTGCTATAGCCAGCTATAACTCTACTTAATAACAAAGGCTTCATTATGCTAATCCAACTATATTATATTGATACTTGTACTGCACCAAAACCTGCTCATGCATCTTAGGATAGCAACAATAGACAACATTCGGGATGCAGGGACAGTCGTCCATTATTTAGGGAGGACAGTCCTCTACCGTCAATTGGTCAGTCTGTCAGTGGTACCAGCTGCTGATTAATCACATAAAAGTAAGGGGGCTGGATTTGGTGGTGGCTGATTTGCTGTTGCTACCATCGTTCAGACCAGCTAAGTGGGAGGGTGGAAGGGGCAGCTATTGGCCGGCTGGTGAACTGTCACCATGGAGGTAGGACTGGGGCACCTCCAAGCTGTCCCATGTTCCCAGTAGCCTGACAGACGGCCGGGAGACAAACATAAGATGCTGCCTGGCCACTCTGAGTGTAGTAATAACATAATTGGAGTTTTTTCCTCCTTGTCTTCCAGCCACAGAGCTGGTGAAGCACCATGCAGCTGCAGCTTGCCGGGGGGGCCCCATCTGTAAAATTGTAGCGGCACAGGGGGCACCCTGCCCCCCAGCCTGCTCCTGCCCAGCAGTGACATCGGGACAGTGACGTCACAACAGCGGCCAATAAGAATCAGCTTGAATCCTATTGGCTAATGAATGGCACCTGACTGGGAAAACATGGCATGCAGCCACGGTGCAGCACCCCACACTGATTCTTATTAGACGCTGCCGAATAGGCCAAGCAATCAACTGCTTGGCCACCTCTGGCCTAGAGGTTTATGTTACAGTGTTCATATGAAATGCACTCTGTATTCTTTGTGTGACCATTTTGCATGCTGCCCTAATTAATATTATTATATTTATATGGTGCCACAAGTGTTCCGTAGCTCCTTACATAGTACATAAACAAATAAGTAACCAGTGACTTACAGTACAATACAAAGCAGGACATGGACACATATAATAATCATTGCTATATTAGCGACATTTACACCCACATAAGCAGCCAGGTGTTAGTTGCCCTAGTAGGGAGTAAGAGATAAATTAAATTACAGTAGGGAGAAGCACAAGAGGGTAGAGGACCCTGCTCATAAGAGCTTACATTCTAAAAGGGAGGGGCAGACAATCAGGAGTGACACAGATGGGGTAGGCAGGGAGGATGTACTGTAGCAGCAAGTTAGGATGACAGCTGGAAGACTTTAATGAAGGGGGTCCTAATGTGTTTAATATAAAGAACCCTCCCTAGTCAACTGGTTTATTCCACCTATTGTATCTTATGTTGTGCACCTAAAATGGCCGCCTCGTCTGGTACTTTCATGTGTGGGATTAACAATCTGATGACTCTGGGGGCATCATTCACTGTGTGTTTGAATTTCATGTTCAACTACTAAAGCCAGTGAAGTGCTGCCTCCGGTATATGGTCGGAATGTCAACATGGACGTTAGTTCGACATGTAAAATGTCGGCTTTCACAAATGATGACATGTTTATAGACGACAACATTTAACATACAGGAGCAACACCAGAATATCAACAGTACATTTTAATGTCATTATTAGGGTTAGGGGTAGGTTTCAGGTTAACCTAAGACATGCAAAAAAGGTTATGTTGACATTCTGGTGTCAAGGTTTTGAACATGATGACATTTTGACCACGTCGATATTTGTGAATGTCATAATTTATTTGTCTACCTAGGTTCCAATGCAACATTCAGAATATGATGACATTTTGATGCTGACCTAGTGACTGTCAACATTCTTATTATCGACTTTTAATATCACACCCACTGCCTCCCCTGTAATATGTTACTTTACTGTATATGTGAAGCATTTTGAAACCTATACAAATGTATATTTGATCTATAAATAAATATTATTATTATTATTATTATTATTATTATTATCTATAAATGGTCGTGTTTGTGTGTTTCTTTTTCTCTGTGAGGTTTTTAGAGGTGTTTCTCGACTCATTTTAAACATCTTGGTAATGGTTTAATTAAAATAATTGAAAGCACTTTTAAGGGTAAAAAGCATTGTTTACTATTCAGCCACTTATTTCAGCTGCTGGCATGTGTTATGTCATTTTCCTGCCCTCTCCTGCTGTCAGTCAGTGCTGTGGTAATGGCGTGTGTTCTGTCATGTTCCTGTCCTCTCCTGCTGTCAGTCAGTGCGGTGGTAATGGCCTGTGTTATGTCATTTTCCAGCCCTCTCCTGCTGTCAGTCAGTGCTGTGGTAATGGCCTGTGTTCTGTCATGTTCCTGCCCTCTCCTGCTGTCAGTCAGTGCTGTGGTAATGGCCTGTGTTCTGTCATGTTCCTGTCCTCTCCTGCTGTCACTCAGTGCTGTGGTAATGGCCTGTGTTCTGTCATGTTCCTGTCCTCTCCTGCTGTCAGTCAGTGCTGTGGTAATGGCCTGTGTTCTGTCATGTTCCTGTCCTCTCCTGCTGTCAGTCAGTGCTGTGGTAATGGCTTGTGTTCTGTCATGTTCCTGTCCTCTCCTGCTGTCAGTCAGTGCGGTGGCAATGGCCTGTGTTCTGTCATGTTCCTGTCCTCTCCTGCTGTCAGTCAGTGCTGTGGCAATGGACTGTGTTCTGTTATGTTCCTGTCCTCTGCTGCTGTCAGTCAGTACTGTGGTAATGACCTGTGTTCTGTTATGTTCCTGTCCTCTCCTGCTGTCAGTCAGTGCTGTGGTAATGGACTGTGGGCCTGATTCAGAGCTGAACGCTCTGACCAGAGCGCTCGCTCTGAATCAGGGCCCTCCTCCATGAAAATGGAGCGGCCTCCTGGCCGCTCGTATAGCTGTGGGTCACCAGCCATAGCATATGCGAGTGGCCAAAAAGATGGTCGCGATGATCTTGACCATCGCGACCATCGGACTTGCGACGGAGACCCTGCGGTAGGGTCTCCCTGCCACAAGCCCTGGAGTGATTTTGGCTCTATCAGAGCCAAAATCACTCCCACTGACATCACTAGTGATGTCTAATGGGGCCAGCTTCAGACGGTAGGCGTTCCCATGGAAACGCCTCCGTCTGGCAGGCACGCCCCCGGCATGCCCACCAAAGGGGGCGTGCTGTCAATCAACATCGACAGCACGCCCCCTTTGTTGGGAGACCCGGAGCGATTGAAAGCCCGTGGCTCCCCGGATCTCGCGCATGCGCACGACGGAGCTACCTCCGTCGTGCGCATGCGCAGTGGGGAACATCGACCTGCTTGCGAGCGTCCTGACGCTCACGAGCGGGTCTGAATCACTCCCTGTGTTCTTTCATGTTCCTGTCCTCAACTGCTGTCAGTCAGTGCTGTGGTAATGACCTGTGTTCTGTCATGTGCCTGTCCTCTCCTGCTGTCAGTCAGTGCTGTGGTAATGGACTGTGTTCTGTCATGTTCCTGTCCTCTCCTGCTGTCAGTCAGTGCGGTGGCAATGGCCTGTGTTCTGTCATGTTCCTGTCCTCTCCTGCTGTCAGTCAGAGCTGTGGCAATGGACTGTGTTCTGTCATGTTCCTGTCCTCTCCTGCTGTCAGTCAGTGCTGTGGTAATGGCCTGTGTTCTATCATGTGCCTGTCCTCTCCTGCTGTCACTCAGTGCTGTGGTAATGGCCTGTGTTCTGTCATGTTCCTGTCCTGCTTTCAGTCAGTGCTGTGGTAATGGCCTGTGTTCTGTCATGTCCCTGTCCTCTCCTGCTGTCAGTCAGTGCGGTGGTAATGGCCTGTGTTCTGTCATGTTCCTGTCCTCTCCTGCTGTCACTCAGTGCTGTGGTAATGGCCTGTGTTCTGTCATGTCCCTGTCCTCTCCTGCTGTCAGTCAGTGCTGTGGTAATGGCCTGTGTTCTGTCATGTTCCTGTCCTCTCCTGCTGTCAGTCAGTGCTGTGGTAATGGCCTGTGTTCTGTCATGTTCTTGTCCTCTCCTGCTGTCAGTCAGTGCTGTGGTAATGGCCTGTGTTCCTGTCCTCTCTTGCTGTCAGTCAGTGCTGTGGTAATGGCCTGTGTTCTGTCATGTTCTTGTCCTCTCCTGCTGTCAGTCAGTGCTGTGGTAATGGCCTGTGTTCTGTCATGTTCCTGTCCTCTCCTGCTGTCAGTCAGTGCTGTGGTAATGGCTTGTGTTCTGTCATGTTCCTGTCCTCTCCTGCTGTCAGTCAGTGCGGTGGCAATGGCCTGTGTTCTGTCATGTTCCTGTCCTCTCCAGCTGTCAGTCAGTGCTGTGGCAATGGACTGTGTTCTGTCATGTTCCTGTCCTCTACTGCTGTCAGTCAGTACTGTGGTAATGACCTGTGTTCTGTTATGTTCCTGTCCTCTCCTGCTGTCAGTCAGTGCTGTGGTAATGGACTGTGGGCCTGATTCAGAGCTGAACGCTCTGACCAGAGCGCTCGCTCTGAATCAGGGCCCTCCTCCATGAAAATGGAGCGGCCTCCTTGCCGCTCGTATAGCTGTGGGTGACCAGCCATAGCATATGCGAGCGGCCAAAAAGATGGTCGCAATGATCTTGACCATCGCGACCATCGGACTTGCGACAGAGACCCTGCGGTAGGGTCTCCCTGCCACAAGCCCTGGAGTGATTTTGGCTCTATCAGAGCCAAAATCACTCCCACTGACATCACTAGTGATGTCTAATGGGGCCAGCTTCAGACGGTAGGCGTTCCCATGGAAACGCCTCCGTCTGGCAGGCACGCCCCCGGCATGCCCACCAAAGGGGGCGTGCTGTCAATCAACATCGACAGCACGCCCCCTTTGTTGGGAGACCCGGAGCGATTGAAAGCCCGTGGCTCCCCGGATCTCGCGCATGCGCACGACGGAGCTCCCTCCGTCGTGCGCATGCGCAGTGGGGAACATCGACCTGCTTGCGAGCGTCCTGACGCTCACGAGCGGGTCTGAATCACTCCCTGTGTTCTTTCATGTTCCTGTCCTCAACTGCTGTCAGTCAGTGCTGTGGTAATGACCTGTGTTCTGTCATGTGCCTGTCCTCTCCTGCTGTCAGTCAGTGCTGTGGTAATGGACTGTGTTCTGTCATGTTCCTGTCCTCTCCTGCTGTCAGTCAGTGCTGTGGTAATGGCCTGTGTTCTATCATGTTCCTGTCCTCTCCTGCTGTCAGTCAGTGCTGTGGTAATGGCCTGTGTTCCATCATGTTCCTGTCCTCTTCTGCTATCAGTCAGTGCTGTGGTAATGGCCTGTGTTCTGTTATTTTCCTGTCCTCTACTGCTGTCAGTCAGTGCTGTGGTAATGGCCTGTGTTCTGTCATGTTCCTGTCCTCTCCTGCTGTCAGTCAGTACTGTGGTAATGGCCTGTGTTCTGCCATGTTCCTGTCCTCTCCTGCTGTCAGTCAGTGCTGTGGTAATGGCCTGTGTTCTGTCATGTTCCTATCCTCTCCTGCTGTCAGTCAGTGCTGTGGTAATGGCCTGTGTTCTGTCATGTTCCTGTCCTCTCCTGCTATTAGTCAGTGCTGTGGTAATGTACTGTGGACCTGATTCAGATCCGCTCGCAAGCACTTGAGCGCTCGCAAGCGGGTCGATGGTGTGTTCTGCGCTTGCGCATCGGCCACACTGCGCGTATGCAAGCCCCGGAGCGAGAGAGAAAATTTCTCACTCCATGGCTCACTACAAAAGGAGTGGCTGTCGATGTTGATCGACAGCTCACCCCGTTTTGTAGGTGTGGCCAGGGGGTGGCTTCACAAACAAAGGCGTTCCCAAGTGAACATCTGCCATTTGCGGGCGGCCCCATTTGCGGGCGGCCCCATCACTTGTGATGTCAGTGAGAGAGTTTCTGGCTCTATTAGAGCCAGAAGCTCTCTGGGGCTTGCGGCCATGAGACCCTACCACAAGGGTATCGTCGGAAGCCCGATGGTCACGATTGTCTTGACCATCGCGACCATCAACCTGGCCACTCACAATAGCTGTGGGTGGTCCCCACAGCTATGCGAGCTGCCAGGAGGCCGCACAAAAAAAAAACGCCCAGATTCAGAGCGAACGCTCTTTCAGACTGTGGACCTCATTCAGAGTCGGTCATTGCGGCCGCACGGTCGTACGCCACCGATGTTCGCTAAACTGCGCATGCGTAAAGTTCGCAATGCGCGTGCGCAAACTAGCTGCTACAATCAGAAATTTCTCTATCCTTGAACACAGCCAGGTAGTTAGTTTGAGTGACAGATTGAGGCGTTTGTGGGTGGTAACAGGGGAAGGTGCTTGAAAACGAGGGAGTGGAGATCCGAACGCAGGCGTGCCTAATTATGCGAATGGCGTTTTATGGGAGTGCATAATTAACAAAGTAGTGTCATGGCACATGTGACATGGGAGGTTTGTACACTGACATGATCGTAGAGCTTAAGAGAGGGTATGGTCAACCTTAAGCTCTATGACCAGTTCTGATGGTTACCGATGGTCTTGATTAATCCTTATATGGCCGGAGATGATGTGTAATGCGTACGAGAAGGGGGCATATTTTTTGTCTTGCGGCCGCATCCTCCCCTTGGTCGGCCAGTTAACGATCCGGTCTTAAGGACGCAACTTGAGAGGGAATCATTTGCATATCTGGCCCCTTTTCCCTTACGACCGTGCGGCCTCTGAATGAGGTCCTGTGTTCTGTTATGTTCCTGTCCCCTCCTGCTGTCAGTCAGTGCTGTGGCTATGGCCGGTGTTCTGTCATGTTCCTCTTCTCTGATGTCACTACGTTATCCTACACTTAGAAGAAGAACATGGCTTCCTCTTATTGTTTCATAATCATGGTAGTACTGTATCTGGGTTCTAAGTTGGTCACAAGGAAATGCAAGGGTTTTTCCAAACAGCTTGTGGTTCCAGTAATACCAATGTAATTAGCAGTGCTGGAAGAATGATAATTGGTCGGATAACATATATAGTATATTTTGATATGAAAAGGCTAAAGGATAAATACACCGTACACGTAACAACTGGAATAGTGAAAACACTGTTGTTTTTACCTTGGGCTGCACCTGGACAGGACCAGCCCTGCTTCCCATGCACATTCTGCTTTGTGACTGCCCCTCATCTTTCTGTTTAATTTCCTATTGGGCAGAGATATCATCCAATCAGCAGGAGATGCACCTGCTATATATAGTGATACTGACTCACTAGGTGACACTATTATACCTGTGGGGATCTCTGCTCTGCAGTTTGTGCTGTTACTGTACCAGCTCCTCCAATATATCACTCTCAGGATGATGATTTGCTCTCTCCTCCTGCTTCTCCTGGGGGTCACGGGCGTAAACTCTGGTGAGTACGTGAGTGGGGGATCAGTCATGTGTTATATTTTGGTCATAGGAGATATATGCACAATATTTAAGGGATTGCCATCGTGTAACGTGATGTTTTATCCTGCATGTATATATCACTAAGTACATGAAACTGCAAATACAGTAATTAAATAGGAACTATAAATTGGGTGCTCAGTCTTATAGAGGGATATGTATCAAGTCTTCACAAATGGGACAATGTACAAATTCACACCAGAGTAAATACAAATATATTTATTATACATTAATACAAATAACGAAAGACATCACATGTATTTGCAAAAGAAAACATAAAAACCATGACATATACTGTGCAGCAAATTCATCAGACTTTCAAAAGACAGGAGGGGATAAATTTACTAAAGTGAGAGTTTTTAGAAGTGAGATTGTAGAAGTGATGTTGCCCATAGCAACCCATCAGATTCTACTTAACATTTAACTAGCACCTTCTAGAAGATAATAACTAGAATCTGATTGGTTGCTTTGGGCAACATCTCTTTTACAAACTCACTTCTAAAAACTCTCACTTTAGTAAATTTACCCCTAGATGTCATATGATTATGTAAGTGCCAAGTATTTGTGCATGAGGAAAGGTCCAAGCATTAATAATGTTCCATGCGTAGTATAATTTAATCTGGAACTTGTAGTCTCTTCGGGTGAAACAGTGAGTGGACCTGAGTTACAGTAATGATAGAAATAAAGTTAGTATACCAGTAATATAGATTGTGTTGTTCTCCTGGCCGCTGATTGCTCTCTTATCCTTTCATTGAGAGCTCCGGGGTAAATAGTTCTCTGCAAAGTGCAATAAATATAAATGCGTCTCCCATGATGCAATTTGATCGAGGCGATTTTTACCCTCCATCGCCATCTCCTCATACGGCTCAAGCAGGTCCAGGCCAATGAGGTCCCACAGCGCTACATAGAGCTCTGCTGGGAGACCATCACTGCCCGAGGTCCTGCCTTACCTAAAGGATTTAGTGCCAAAATGTAACTCCCCAAATGCCAAGGGAGCATCCAGGGCTGCTTTACTTGTAGGATCAATAGTGTTAGTGATACCTGACAGGAACTTATTAGCTGCATCACTGTCTGTCGTCTTCGATGAGTAGAGGAGTAGAGGTTGCTGTAGTAGTCTCTGATGATTCTCATGACACCCTCTTTCCCTTGTCTGGGAGTACCGATCTGATCTCACAGCTCAGTCAGGGCCAGAGTGGAGTTTCCTGAAAAAGAAAGAATTACATTTATCACCCTTCTCCAGGTTCTCCACCTTAGAACGAAAGACTGCTCCTCAAAGTACCTTTTTAGGCCCTTTTTGGTCTCCTCCAGATAATCTCTCACATCCCAGCCGCACTGTCTAAGTTCCTGCTTGGACTGCAGTTGTCTTTGCAGTCTACCGAGTTCACTGCTGGCCCAGATGTCTGTAGGACCTGGAGAAAGAAAGAGAGCATTCCTGCAACATGTATAAATCACATTTTTGACTATAAAAAAAGGTTTAACACTGACTGCCTCTTAAACTTATGCTTAATATTAATATATCCTCACTATAATGGTAAAAATGGAAAAAGACACCATTAAAAAAAGAGTTTAAGTCACATTATGACATTTTGTTACCACCCCTGTCTGTCCTGAGTTCACTGCCTCCGTAACAGCCTGCTCCCCTCCATTATATCAGGATGCAGCCTGGGATCAGCCGCTACTCACCTCTGCGCCGGCATCCTTGGGCTTAAGTGTTTAGTCACTGGGAGTGGAGGTGAGTGGGGACTGAGTATTCTCCCTGGGGTCTGCTAGGGCTTCCGTGCAGGCATCCTGGTTTCTGGGGTGCCGGGCATGGGCGCAGCCATGTTGGTCCATATCACCTGACTAGTCTCTCCCAATGGTAGTCCTGTGGTTACTCAGCTGATCCTCTGATCCACTGATCAGCTACCCAGGGGTATTTAAGTCTGACTCCAGGAACAGGAAACTGCTGATCAACTTCGCTGTTCCAGTGCCTGTGATTCTCACCAGTGTTGTTCTGTGTTTTTTCCTTCAGAGTGTTGCTTCAGCCTACTCACAGTTCTCTCCCAGTACTCCTGTATTTTATGTTTCTATGCCTGTGTGTCTTGTAATGTGCTGCTAGTTCTACTGCAGCTTCTCTGTTTTACTGAGGTGTCAGATTATCTGCTATCACTAGTTAGCTCCCAGCTGGTTCACTAAGCATTCCCAGTATATGCCTGTGTCCACAGCTCTCTGTGTTTTTCTATGCAAAGCAGCACCTGCATATGTAGCAATTCCCAGTATATGCCAGTGACCACATTCCTCTGTGCAAATCAGCACCTGGATTTCTAGCAATTCCCAGTACATTTTCCAATATTCTCAAGCAAGCCTGTGATTAGGATCTCTAACAGTGTTCCAGTATTCAGGTACTTTCCAAAATTCAAGCATTCAGCTCACCTCCAGTGTTCTAGCATTTAGTTCATTTAATATAGTTTTGGTCTTCTACCATTGCCAGGTACCTGTCCAGAGGGCCGTGACCTGCTCACTTTGTGCAGCAAAAACCAAATCCCAATTGGAGGGGTCACTGGAGAAAACCAACAAGTGAGTTAGACTCCGCAACTCTGGGCAGGTCTAGCCAAACCTGGGTTCGGCCGCAACTAGGAGACCTAGTTACTGTCACATCCCTAGTCATCCGAACCCCCCGGCTCACCATCCTCCACAGAGGAAAACTTGCACAGGATCATGACAGTTTGAACAGCCAAATATGCAAGCCACTGGGTTCCAGGGTGAAGAGAGCTTTCAAGATCTACTCCTTTGAGTGACTGCACAAGAGACAGCTCTGCAACTCGTGGGACAGCAGCTGCAAGAACTTTCTAGTCAATTGATGGTTATTCATTCTGTTCTTGCTGCTTTGTTTCCAGACACACCACAAGTTCCGCCAGTGAATTCTCCTGTATCCTCTTCTCCAGAGTTTCATTCTGTAGTTCCAATTACTCCTACTGATGAAAAATGTTCTGTGTATACAAGTGAACCTCTCAAGTGTCCTCTGGTCTCCCAATTATCTGATATTCGTGACCTTGAACCTTTCAAGAGTTTCTACTGGCTTCTAGAACAACTACAAAATCTCCATCCCAAAATTTTTCAAGTTATTCCCAAGCTTTCTAGTGCTATTCCTGACTTAACTAACATCTCTTCCAAGCAAACTAAAGTAAGGCATCAAAGTTTCCTGCACCCTAAACTTACTGAGGATGAATGTCAGCAGCGCTGGGAACTACATCTGTGTTTATATTGTGGTCATGACAATCACTTTCTTAAAGACTGTACTCTGCACCCACTGAGAAGTGGTGGCAAGTGTGTGACTCCCAATGTCTGTGCTTTTAGTTCTTCCCATCATCCATCAGTGATTTCCATTTCTTCAGTTACAGATAAGGAGGTGATGTCCACTAAGCAAAAGAAAGTTTAAGTGTTCGATTGGGGCCCTGTTACAAGATGCTTCAACCATTGTCTAAGAAATTTTGGAAGGATATTTCAAGCTCCTAAAGTCAGGGACACTACTCATTCCGTTTCTACTGGTCACAGCCCAGATTCTCTTCCTACCGGTCACAGCCCGGATTACATTTCTACCGGTCACAGCCTGAATATTCCCTCTGCTGGTCTCAGCCTGGATATTTCCTGTATTAAACAAAGACTCCAGCTGGTCATCCCTGAAGAACTATCTGAACTTCCAGATTTAAGCTCTTCTGTTTCAAGTCTCATGCCCCAGAAGGGGGTTCCTAGTTTTGTACCCCAGGAGGGGGTTTCAAGATTCATGACCCAAGAGAGGGTTTCAAGTCTCGTACCCCAGGAGGGGGTCTCAAGTTTTGTTCCCCAGAAGGGGATTTCTAGTTTAGCTCCATAGGAGGGGATTTGAATCTTTGCACCCCAGGAGGGGGTCTCAAGTCTCACACCCCAGGAGGGGGTCTCAAGTCTCATCACACCCCAGTAGGGGGTCTCAAGTCTCACACCACCGGAGGGGTTTCTAGTTTTGTATCCCATGACGGAGGTTCCAGGTCTGTTCCCCAGGAGCAGATTTCAAGTTCCACACTCCTGGTGGAGGTTTCCAGTGTCATGTCTGAGAAAGAACATCAATCAAGTTTTGTTGAGTCATCCAATCATCGCATTAAAGAATCTCTAAGTGATTTAATCTCAGTTCCTAAAAATAATTCTGTAACTAAGGACTCATCAGATACTTTTGTGTCCAAAATCTTTGAAGGAGAAGTGTCTCAGTACACCGATTTACTTAAACATTATGACACCCTAATGAGAACAGATCCATCTTGTGGTATTACTTCCACCAACCTCGTCATGTTTCTTTTTTTGCACTTTAGAGGTAAAGCCTTGGAGTGGGTTAACTCACTCATTGAGTCCAGAGATCCAATTCTACAAGATGTAAAGGCCTTCAGCACAACTCTGATTAAATTATTTACTCCTATGTGTCCATCTTCAGATACCTTTTCTGACATGAATTCTAGATTGACTTCACCACCTTCAGACATTAAACTCAAATACACTGCCTTGCTCCCTTTACAAGATTATACAGTACAGGATCAATCAGTATGGAAGAAAACTCAAAGAACTATACCCCAGGGGGAGTCTTCAACTACTATACTACAGGAGAAGTCTTCAGGTGTTTTACCCCAACAGAGGGTTTCCAGTGAAAAGGTTCCAAGGAATTTTCATGTTCACAACCAGATCTTTCACCTTCTTCTATAGATAAGACCAGTTCTTCAGCTACAGTTCTTAGCACTAAGCAAAGTCTTCTGGGAACAGAGAAATGCTTTAAGGGATTAACCTTTGTGATCGCAGAATTATTGGAGTCCATTGAAAATGATGAAGCCAAGTTGTTAATTGAGAGTTATGGAGGCAAAGTTTCTGGGAAGATTTGAGGTAAAATCAATTATCTTATGTGCCGTTACTGTGACAGTAGATCCAAGTGAGTGAAAACAAAGAGTTTCAGGTTCAAGGTTATTAATAGGGAAGGCTTGTTTGAATTGATTGACATTTTGTTAACCAAGGAATTATTTTATGTGCAAATCACCTCAGGAATCAATATTTCAGCACCTTCTAGAGTACTCAAATTTTTGAGTTCTTGAAGATATCTGACAGGCTCAGTCAAGATTTAGGAAGTTTTTTCAAGTCTTTTCTGGTGTTTCAAGTTTCAAGTTTTTTGGAAGCTTTTCTTGTATTTCTGGAAGGAAATTTTTTGTGTGCACATTTTGGTGTCCATAGTCCACTCTGAAAGGGGGGGGTACTATAAGGATGTGGCCTGGGTTCTGCCGCTACTCACCTCTGCGCCGGCATCCTTGGGCTTAGGTGTTCAGTCGCTGGGAGTGGAGGTGAGTGGGGACTGATTATTCTCCCTGGGGTCTGATAGGGCTTCCATGCATGTGTCCTGGTTTCTGGGGTGCTGGGCATGGGCGCAGCCATGTTGGTCCATATCACCTGACTAGTCTCTCCCAATGGTAGTCCTGTTGTCACTCAGCTGATTCTCTGATCCAATGATCAGCTACCCAGGAGTCTGACTCCAGGAACAGGAAACTGCTGTTCAACTTCATTGTTCCAGTGCCTGTGATTCTCACCAGTGTTGCTCTGTGTTTTTTCCTTCAGAGTGTTGCTTCAGCCTGCTCACAGTTCTCTAGAATTTCCTGCATTAGCCTCCATGCTATTTTCAGTCTAAGAGTTAGTTCTCTTCCAGTACTCCAGTCTTTTATGTTTCTATGCCTGTGTGTCTTGTAATGTGCTGCTAGTTCTACTGCAGCTTCTCTGTTTTGTGTTACTGAGGTGCCAGATTACCTGCTATCACTAGTTAGCATTCCCAGTATATGCCTGTGTCCACATCTCTCTGTGTTTTTCTATGCAAAGCAGCACTTGCATATGTAGCAATTCCCAGTATATGCTTGTGTCCACATTCCTCTGTGCAAATCAGCACCTGGATTTCTAGCAATTCCCAGTACATTTTCCAATATTCTCAAGCAAGCCTGTGATTAGGATCTCTAACAGTATTCCAGTATTCAGTTACTTTCCAATATTCAAGCATTCAGTTCACCCCCAGTGTTCTAGCATTTAGTTCATTTAATATAGTTTTGGTCTTCTGGCATTCCCAGGTACCTGTCCAGAGGGCCGCGACCTGCTCACTTTGTGCAGTGAAAACCAAATCCCAATTGGAGGGGTCACTGGAGAAAACCAACAAGTGAGTTAGACTCCGCACCTCTGGGCAGGTCTAGCCAAACTTGGGTTTGGCTGCAACTAGAAGTCCTAGTTACTGTCACTTCCCTAGTCATCCGAACCCCCTGGCTCACTGTCCTCCACAGAGAAACACTTGCACCATATCGTGACACACTATTGCCTAGAGAAGGGCTGGACACATTTTTCTGCAATCTAGGAGCCAGAATGAAAGTGTAGGAGCCAGACCACCGTCCAAAAAAAAACAACTGAAACCTTGTAAAAGGTAAAGCAACTTAATTAAAACAGAACAAGCATTAAAAAGTAATGGCTATCACTAACCTATTTGTGGTGTTAGTGCCCCTGTACATGCAGTGATCCTTTGGAGTTGAAGTACCACTTGTCTACAGACATGTCTGGATTGAAATCTTCAGCGGATAGACCATTCATGATAACCATCATCAGATCACCTAAACCTTCATCTTGCAGTGATGATCTTAGCTTATTTTTAATTACATTCATCAGACTGAATCCTCTCTCACATGACACCGTGGAAACTGGCAACACAGAGTCAATGCACAACAATCTTCCCAGAATGGGAAATCTCTCTCCATTAGTTAGTGCTAACTGGAGAAGTTCACTCAGTTTTTTCCCTTTGCCATGAACTTTGAATTCATACCACTCATTAAGTAGATTTGATTCACAGAAACCATCTTTATCTGTTGGCAGCAATTTTTTAAAATGAAGTGCTAATTTTGTTATTTCAAGAACACTATAACGTTCCAGGCTGCTTTCAGTTGCCCATGTGAATGTATCGAGAATTGTAGTGACTTTCTCAATTTCTTGCTTGGTGAGGAATCTCTCTTTTAAGTATTTTACGCCATTTTCAATTAAATGTTCTTTGTCTATTTGGACAGAAGATGATGCCAAACTAATTATAGCGTGTAGCTGCAAATCTTCATACTTCCCAGTTAAAGGAGTATTATTTAGAATTTTTTCTTCATATACTCCATTGGAAGATTTAAGTGATTGCAGTGATGTTATTGTGTTTTTTACATGCATCTCGGCTGTGCTCAGGAAAAGCTCTCCCCCTTGAAACAAAAGTGAAATATTTTTGTGTAACACCAGGTTCTGTAGTCCAATATAAAGTGCAACATGTGCACAAACTTGTAATCAGTGAGTTTCTTCAATAATCCTTTTACATCTGATGAAGCATTATCATTTTGTGATGTAACACTTTCCAGGTGAATGGTGACACATCTCCAATCTGTAACAATAGAAGAAGAAAAGGATGTCCTCTTTGTTGGCGCACTATAGAAATTGATTAAAATGTAACTTTTAATATTGGTATTAACGTAACAAAACTTTCATAAAGTGAAATAAAGAAAAAACAAATGAAATTGTGAATTAAAATTAAATGAAATAAAGATTGTTAGTGTCTTTTGTCTCTGTTGGTATTTATATTAAATGTATGTATGAGTTGGTCATATCAAACCCACTTAACTAAATGACAGCGAATGGATCCTATAAAACTGCAATCAATTCAAAATAGGATTGGTGTGTATAGCAGTAATGTAACAGAATAGACAGCAAGCTAATAACCATGCCAAGTGCTACCAGAGTATCAGTTTAGTGACATATCATCAGTAAGTGAACAGTGTAGCAAATGGATTCATAGTAAGCTAGTCAGTTAGATTATATGTGCTCCACTAGATGGCGCTGCTGCCATAATAATCGCTGCTATTCACTAGTATTCATGGGGATGCCCGGAATGTAATAGCAGATTCCTTATGGTTCGCTGTCATTTAGTTAAGTGGGTTTGATATGACCAACTCATACATACATTTAATATAAATACCAACAGAGACACAAGACACTAACAATCTTTATTTAATTTAATTTGAATTCACAATTTCATTACTTTTTTCTATATTTCACTTTATGAAAGTTTTGTTATTTTAATACCAATATTAAAAGTTACATTTTAGTCAATTTATATAGTGCGCCAACAAAGAGGACATCATTTTCTTCTTCTCTTGTTTAATAGTATTCTATCATTGTCCTCGGCAGCACCCACTGTTACTACATCATTAAATATTATTGGTGAATTGTTTAAATTTGGGGCTAAACATTAATCATATTCAATTATACCCATTGGTGCAGAAGTTTTTCCCATATTCCCTTTTATGATAATCTGTGATAAGCGCTGAGACAGCACTCACTTTGCTTACAACCATCATACATTACGCAAGTATTGAAATTTTTCTAATCTTGATTTCCAGGTTTTTGGCTACTACTTTCAATTCTCGCATTATTTTTGGCGAATTTAAACAGCATCTTCAAGACCATGGGCCAAATTTAATAGGGTGTCAGTTTTAGTAACAGTACAAACTCGCACTTTCTCGCACTTTTAAAAAGTACGAGTTTGTACTGAAACTCACAAATTCAATAGCCTGCGAACTTATCAGCTCGAGGCTACTGCATTGGCGAGTTTAGGACTATGTAAACTGACACCTTTTAATGTGAGTAGCTTTAAAAGGTGCGAGTTTTAGAGAAGCCATCACAGATCAGTGAGATCCGTGATGGCTTCTGTGTGTGTTTAAAAAAAAAATCGTGCACCCCCTCCCCAAAAGCATAACCAGCCCCAGGCTTTATAAAGCCTGTTCTGGTTCTAAAAATACAGGGGCCAAAATGCGTAGGGGGCCCCTGTGTATTAAGAACCAGCACAGGGCTTTGTTGAGCTGGTCCTGGTTCTGGAAAATCAGGGGACAAAACGAGTAGGGGTCCCCTGAAAATTCCAAAACCAGCACCAAACTCTTTCTAGCGGGGGGATAATGCCTTTCACCAGTTTCCCCGTCCAAAGCATTATCCCTGACTGCTAGTCAGTCCAGGCCGGGGATCCCTGGGGAGTTGGGTACCCCCCAATAAAGGGGTACCCCTCTCCAGGGCACCCCAGGCCTAGACTGATAGCCCGGGGCTATCCCCAGCACCCTATGGCCGTGGGTGCCGGGTTGATAGTGTTAGTGTAAAGTGTAAAAATAAAGTTTCCATATTGTCTTTAGTTGTAGAACCAGAAGTACCAGCAAGCCTCCCCTGCATGCTGGTATTTGGGGAACCACAAATACCAGCATTCGGGGCATTACGGGCCCGCTGGCACTTGTAGTTCCACAACTAAAGAAATACGTAAATAAACAAACATACACTGTGAAAGTAAAATTTTAATTAAACATACATGCACACTCACACTCACACATACTCACCTAGTATCCGAAGTAATCCATAGGGGTGTACCTGAAATAAAAAATCCATACTCACCTCTCCTATGCGTCGATCGCGAGTCTGAAACAGACACTCTATTACATTGGGCGAGTTGATTGTTTTCAATGTGAAAAAATCTGGATGTGAGTTTGAGAATGGAGAGTTTTGGTAACTCTGAAAAAAGCCAGTTTTAGTGAACAGACACCCTATTACATTGGAGAGTTGTGAAAAATTGCGAGTTTAGCACCAAACTTGCAATTTACCAAAACAGACACCCTATTACATTTGGCCCCATGTCAAGGTTCAGCATGTACTACACATTTTTGACTGAAGATAGAACACTCAAGTTTAATTTATGTGCAATACAATGGACACCAATAACGTGAGCCACTTTTTACTTAATTTTCTGTACAAGGCTATTTTCTGCACCAATCATGTTTGCTGCACCATTAGTGCCAATACCAATTAGCTGATTGTTGTACACTGATTACAGATGTCCTAGTTTATCTAGTTCCTTCTCCTTGGCGTTTAAGTAGCCTTCTGCTGTTGCATTTTCAAGAGTTACAACTGACAAAAATGTTTCACTTACAGCTTTGTTCTGGATTTACCTCACATAGATGATTAACTCTTCAACATCAGCATTATCAGTCGGTGTGTCAGGGTACATAGTAACATATTTCGCTTTTTTCAGTTCAGAAATCAAATGATCTCTTATAACAGCTGCAGTGGATGAGATAAATTCTTTACATCTTTAATCATTTGCATATTCCTTTGTAATTTCAACCCCCAATGTTCTTGTCAATTTCAGTAAACCTTCAAAGTCAGAAAAGGGCTTGTTATTTATTTTTTGCAATGTAACATTAAAAATAACTTTTAAATGATTAAACATCTTTTCATCCATTTTCTTTATGGATGAGGCCCAAAGTGTAGCTTCTGGAGCAAGTTGTACATCTTGAGCTTTTACACACTTTTGATGCTTTCAAAATCTGTCAAGCTTGAGTGGCCCTTTAAAACCTTGTACAATCGTTGAATGTCCATCTGCCATTTCAGGAAACGAGGAACATATATTACATTTTGCAAAACCAGTGGTCTGATCATAGATCAGCCATTGAAGTTCCTTACACCATTCCCGTTTGAATTTTCTTCTTGTCATGGGTTGAAGATGAAGTATAGTAGAGGTCCTTATTGAGCTGTTTTCAGAACACCTTGTTGATGCTGATGCATTAATCTCTTTGTCACAGCTAGTGGAACATATGGGCCTTTCTTCTCTTTCAGTAGACTCTGAGTCTACCTCAGAAGGTTTTGTTAAAAAAAATGTGTCAGTCGTAACTGTTTTGGATTTTCTTGAATAGCAGTACTTGTTACATGTGAGTTATGCTTCATTTTAAAGTTGAGATGCAGTAAACTATAAAAAAAGAATTACATACATACATAAACTGTTTTAAGTAAGTATCTGTGAAAATAAATTACTTACCCCAATGTAATTGGTGGGATCACTCCTGGGAAGATCTAGATGTGCAGCAGAAGTTTGGTATGGCTCAGTTCCTGAGGGGGCTATTCAGTAGGAGAGTCACTTCTTTGGATAGAGTGTGCAGCAGTCGACAGCCGGTGGTCACGGAGTTTTGCAGCAGACGGTGGTCACAGAGTGTGCAGCAGAAGGTGGTCACAGAGTGTGCAGCAGAAGGTGGTCACAGAGTGTGCAGCAGAAGGTGGTCACAGACTGTGCAGCAGACAGTGGTCACAGACTGTGCAGCAGACGGTGGTCACAGAGAGTGCAGCAGATGGTGGTCACAGAGTTTTGCAGCAGAAGGTGGTCACAGAGTGTGCAGCAGAAGGTGGTCACAGAGTGTGCAGCAGACGGTGGTCACAGAGTGTGCAGCAGACGGTGGTCACAGAGTTTTGCAGCAGACGGTGGTCACAGAGTGTGCAGCGGAAGGTGGTCACAGAGTGTGCAGCGGAAGGTGGTCACAGAGTGTGCAGCGGAAGGTGGTCACAGAGTGTGCAGCGGAAGGTGGTCACAGAGTGTGCAGCGGAAGGTGGTCACAGAGTGTGCAGCAAACGGTGGTCACAGAGTGTGCAGCAGACGGTGGTCACAGAGTGTGCAGAAGACGGTGGTCACAGAGTGTGCAGCGGAAGGTGGTCACAGAGTGTGCAGCGGAAGGTGGTCACAGAGTGTGCAGCAGACAGTGGTCACAGAGTGTGCAGAAGACGGTGGTGACAGAGTATGCAGCTGACAGTGGTCACGGAGAATGTAGCAGACGGTGGTTACGGAGTGTGCAGCAGATGGTGGTTACGGAGTGTGCAGCAGACGGTGGTCACGTTTGTGAGAACTGGGTGTATAAATAATAAAATAAATTTCTTCACTGATAATTTGACAGTTTACAGATGAACAAACCCCCCTACTCTATGCTCCACTTCCCCCCTCCCGCCCCTCCTTATAAATAACAGACCCTGACTAGATTTCAGGGCCTATCAGAGATCACAGATATCTCCTGCTTGCCTTCCTGCTTCTAGTGGAATGGCCCGCTGTGAATTCTCCCCAATCCCGGGGAGAATTTACAGTCCACCTGTCTGCCCTCCATCAGCATTGGCTATACCCTGCACAGCCGCAATCCACGGCCATGCATAGAAGCTCTTACCAGAGCTCTGAGCAGTTACCCCACCGCTCGGACAAAGCAATCCTGGAGCCCACCGTCCTAGCATCGATCCTCCTCTCCCCCCTTCCGCTGTGGCCATATCTATACCCTTCCACAGCCACAATCCGTGCCATGCATACAAGCTCTTACCAGAGCTCTGTGCAGCCAAACAGCTGGGACGGATGAGGAAGAAGGTGTCACCGCAGTCGGATGAGCCAGACACTGGGGACAGATGAGGAAGAAGGTGTCACTGCAGGTGGAGGAGCCAGACAGCCGGGACATATGAGAAAGAAGGTGTCACCACAGGTGGAGGAGCTAGAGAGCCAGGACGGATGAGGAAGAAGGTGTCACCACAGGCGGAGGAGCCAGAGAGCCAGGACGGACTAGGAAGAAGGTGTCACCGCTGGTGGAGGATTCAGACAGCCGGGACGTATGAGTAAGAAGGTGTCACCACAGGTGGAGGAGCCAGAGAGCCAGGACGGATGAGGAAGAAGGTGTCACCACAGGTGGAGGATCCAGACAGCCGGGACGTATGAGAAAGAAGGTGTCACCACAGGTGGAGGAGCCAGAGAGCCGGGACGGATGAGGAAGAAGGTGTCACCGCACGCGAAGGAGCCAGACAGCTGAGACAGATGAGGGTGAAGGCGGAGAAGTCAGTTCAGGATATGCTGTCAGCGCATGCATGAAATGGCTGCCCATGAACCTCCGCTGGGGAACTGCTTCCTCGGATCCTCCCTCCCTGATATCTGGTTGCCAGGCCACAGAATATAGTCGCCATGGTGACCTGGCCCCCGGGATTTGTCGAGCCCAGGCCTAGAGAATGTTATTATTCTTCTATGTCACTTTATATCATAATCATTAAAAATTAGAGAGATTTATATTTCTTGTAATATATCTCTTCCTTCACAATACCCACCACATGGGTGTTAAAAATCTATATTTGAGGGTAAAAATATAAAAGGGGATGACTTTACTCATGTGTTTGTGTTAGGGATGTGCGCCAACCCCCGTGTTTTGGTTTTGGGTCTGTATCTCCTTCAAGGTTTTGGATCTGGATTTGGTTTTGCAAACCATCCCTCAAGTGTTTTGATTTTGGATCTGGATTTTTTTAATAAAAAATAGATAAAATGTATTAAAAACAGCTAAAATTATGTAATTTATGCAATCTAAAACTAGGGGTGAGCGGGTTCGGATTTCTGAAATCCGAACCCCCCCCAAGCCCCCCCGATCCGAGGCCGATCTGAATCAGGCTCGACTTCTCCCGCCTGACTCAGATGAAATCGAGGCAAAACGTCATCATCCCGCCTTCCGGGTCTCGCGGGTTTTGGATCCTATATAAGGTACCCGCGTCGGCGCCATTTTCTCACTCGGCTGTGGACAGTGAAGAGGGAGGGTGGGAGTTAGGGCTGGCTGGGCTGTGTAGTGCAGAGTAGTGTTGTGCTGCGCTGTGCTGTGCTGCTGTTGTCCATAGGGGCTGTGTCCACTCCTTCAAAGTCCATAGGGGCTGGCTGGACTGTGTTGTGCAGTCAGTTGTCCATAGGGGCTGTGTCCACTAGAAAGTCCTGTGCAGTGTCCCAGTCCTAAAGGGGTGCTGTAGTGTTGTCCAGGGGGTGCTCTGTCCGTCAGGGGTGCTCCCCGCAAGTGCTAAAAAAAAATATATTTTTTCTGTGTTTGTGAATTGTGTGCGCAGTAGCCGCATGTGCATCAACAAAGTAGTGCCAAGCGTGCGCCTGTGTCATAAGAAAAGGGCTGGCTGGCTTGACCGTTAAAGGGTGCTGTAACCCCCAAAGTACACTCCAAACCAAATAAAAAAATATTTTCTGTGTTTGTGAATTGTGTGCGCAGTAGCCGCACGTGCATCAACAAAGTAGTGCCAAGCGTGCGCCCGTGTCATAAGTAAAGGGCCGGCTGGCTTGACCGTTAAAGGGTGCTGTAACCCCCAAAGTACACTCCAAACCAAATAAAAATATATTTTTTCTGTGTTTGTGAATTGTGTGCGCAGTAGCCGCACGTGCATCAACAAAGTAGTGCCAAGTGTGCGCCTGTGTCATAAGTAAAGGGCCGGCTGGCTTGACCGTTAAAGGGTGCTGTAACCCCCAAAGTACACTCCAAACCAAATAAAAAAATATTTTCTGTGTTTGTGAATTGTGTGCGCAGTAGCCGCACGAGCATCAACAAAGTAGTGCCAAGCGTGTGCCTGTGTCATAAGTAGGGATGTGCAGGCTCGGATAGGTTCGAGTTTGCACGTTGAGTTCGGATTTTTCCCTCCAAAAAAACGGAACTCAGAAAGAGGCTAAACGTCATCTTACATGGACGAACATCATCATTCCTGGAATGATGATGTTCGTCCATGTAAGATGACGTTTAGCCTCTTTCTGAGTTCCGATTTTTTGGAGGGAAAAATCCGAACTCAACGTGCAAACTCGAACCTATCCGAGCCTGCACATCCCTAGTCATAATTAAAGGGCCGGCTGGCTTATTTCTTAAAGGGTGGTGTAACCCACAAAGTGCACTACTCTCCAGCAAAAATAAAAAAATATTTTCTGTGTTTGTGTGCGCCTTAGCCGCACGTATATATCAATATAACATAAATGGAGGACCAAACTTTCTCCGATAAAAATAAAATAGGGAAAGATCAAGAACCACTTCCTCCTAGTGCTGTTGCTGCTGCTGGGAGTTGTTCATCATCCCAGAGAGGAAGTAGGAACACCACTACATTTACTAAACAATTGACCCTCCAACAGTCCCTAGCGATGAGGATGAAATACGACAGCAGTCATCCTGAAGCAAAACGTATAACTGAGGCCTTGACTGCTATGTTGGTGTTAGACGTGCGTCCGGTATCCGCCATTAGTGCAGTGGGATTTAGACAATTGATGGAGGTAGTGTGTCCCCGGTTCCAAATCCCATCTAGATTCCACCTGCATCCTCAAAGCAGCAGCGACAAGCGTGCGTCTGTCTGTTAAAGGGTGGTGTAACCCTCAAAGTGCGCTCCACAAACAATAAAAAAATTCTTCTTTTTTTTTCTGTCTTTGTGAATTGTGTGGGCTGTAGGCGCACTTGCATCCTCAAAGCAGCAGTGACAAGCGTGCGTCTGTCTGTTAAAGGGTGGTGTAACCCTCAAAGTGCTCCAAAAAAATAAAAAACTATTTTTTTTATGTGTTTGTGACTTGTGTGCAATGTAGCCGCACGTGCATCAACACAGTAGCAGCGCCAAGCATGTGCCTGTGTCATAAGTCAAGGGCCGGTTTGGACATCTGGTCCGGACTGAAGGATGTGCCAACAATTTCTGACAAGTCTACTTTCACTGGATATGATACTGTCCTCAAAGCAGCAGCGACAAGCGTGCGTCTGTCTGTTAAATGGTGGTGTAACCCTCAAAGTGCGCTCCACAAACAATAAAAATATTCTTCTTTTTTTTCTGTCTTTGTGAAATGTGTGGGCTGTAGCCGCACTTGCATCCTTAAAGCAGCAGCGACAAGCGTGCGTCTGTCTGTTAAAGGGTGGTGTAACCCTCAAAGTGCGCTCCACAAACAATAAAAAAATTCTTCTTTTTTTTCTGTCTTTGTGAATTGTGTGGGCTGTAGCCGCACTTGCATCCTCAAAGCAGCAGCGACAAGCGTGCGTCTGTCTGTTAAAGGATTACATCGGTGACAGCATCCAAGTAGGCATGTCAGACAGTCCGTACCTGTACTGGCAGGAAAAAGAAGCAATTTGGAGGTCCCTGTACAAACTGGCTCTATTTTACCTGAGTTGCCCCCCCTCCAGTGTGTACTCCGAAAAAGTGTTTAGTGCAGCCGGGAACCTTGTCAGCGAAAGGCGTAGGAGGTTGCTTCCACAAAATGTGGAGAAGATGATGCTCATAAAATGATTTATCAACTCTTCCAGGGAGACCAGCCTCCAGAACGTACAGAGGGACCTGTGGTTGTGGATTCCAGCGGGGACGAATTAATACTCTGTGAGGATGAGGATGTACACAACACTGAAGAGGGTGAGGAATCGGTGGATGAGGAGGATGAGGATGGCATCTTGCCTCCGTAGAGCCAGTTTGTGCAGGGACAGATTAATTGCCAGCTTGTTTTGTGGGGGCCCAAACGAACCAATCATTTCAGCCACAGTCGTGTGGCAGACCCTGGCGCTAAAATGTTTGGTTTGTTAAAGTGTGCATGTCCTGTTTATACAACAAAAGGGTGGGTGGGAGGGTGGGTGGGAGGGCCCAAGGACAATTTCATCTTGCACCTCTTTTTTTTCTTTGAATTATGTACTGTTTGGGGCCTAGTTTTTCAAACTGCCATCCTGTCTGCCACTGCAGTATCACGCCTAGATGGGTCACGTGTTTGTGCCGCCCACTCGTATCTCTTAGCATAATCATCCAGCTACCTCGGTGCAACCTTTTGGATATAAAAACACTATTGTGAGGTGTGAGGTGTTCAGAATAGACTGGAAATGAGTGGAAATTAAGGTTATTGAGGTTAATAATAGCATAGGAGCAGAAAAACACACAAATTCTGTGATTTTAGCAGTTTTTATGCTTTTTAAAAAAAAAATACAGATCCAAAACACAAAACCCAGAACCCAAAACACGGAAGGGTGGTTTTGGCAAAACCAATCCAGATCCAAAACACGAAGAAAGATCCAGATCCAAAACCAAAACACGAAAAGTGGCCGGTGCACACCCCTATCTAAAACCCGAAATTCGGATTTAAAATCAGAGTTCCGAACCGCGAAAAGATTAGAATCGCAACCTGGAGTTACCTGGATCTCTCCTCGGTAGATTAGAACCGCGACTCGGATTTACCCGGATTCATAAAATTCGAGTGGATTCGGATTTCTGGAGATCCGAACCGCACATCTCTAGTTTGTGTACTAAAATAGCATTGGGACCAATGCTCCTTGTCCAGACACCTCAAAATAAAATAAAAATATTTAGTTATGCTGTTCCATCAATGGAGGGAAACTGTCTGGTTCTCCCCGATCGATAGTAAAAACATTTCACATTGGCCATAGACCATCGATGATTATGAATCATCTATGGTTGATGGCCATCCCTAGGTTGGACTGGCCCTTGTTGGAGAGTGGAGAACCAAATGAAAATACTATAACCCATAATTAAATAAAAGTAAATGTAGATGTCACATCTAGTAATCATATAAATATGTACCAATTTACTGTCATTTGGCAGGTAACATACATATTCGAATGAGGAAATGTAACCATCCTTCTGCAAGGCTGAGCTGCTTTATTTCAGTTGTTGGCTATATGGTGGCTGATGCATTTATCTCATGGTTTAAAAACTGGTTTTATTGGATTTCTGAGAAACATCAGGGGATCCTGGGTTACAGTACTTCAACATTAGTTGTATCCAGGTGTAGTGCACTTTTTCTATGTAAACCTTGGTTTACAAAAAAAACTTAAATATCTTATATAGGATTAACTCATTTTAATTTTATTTACAGTGCCTTCACCCAAGCCTCACACTTCTCAACCAGAAAACCAAAACCAATTTGCAAACACCTCAGGTAAGTAAATCTCTCTTGCAAACACTCTCAGCTCCTTCTAGGTGTTAAATACAGTATGTCAGGGAGCTCCTCCATCTTCTGGCTTTAATAATTGACATTTGTAAATAAGTTATACATTTATTTAAACTGGTTCTTCTTTATCTCCAATTCAGGGCATGATCCAATATATTTAAGGCAAGTATCAGATCGAACACATTAAATCAATTTGTTTCAACACATTACACATACATTAAAAGATATTTAAAGAACATTTACAATTCCATGCAATTCTTCTGCCATAAATTGCCACTACCAAGAGGAATGATACTTCAAATAGAGATCTTAACTACTAACAGTACTTATTAAGATCAGTGTGTGAAATGAGGGTCCTCTTGATACTGATAATTGTTTTACTTCACATTAGCTTTATCTAACGCTACTCACAAGCCCCCTGTAACCTAATACCCCAAGGCACCACACACACTCGCTACGCTACCACACTTAAAATGACTATAATTAAAATATTTGACAGAGCACTATAGTAGTTTTAAGCTAAAATGTCACACAGTTATGGCCAGTCTTTTGGTGGTGCACTTGTTGATTTAAGTTATCTTGGGAAAAAAACCTAAGTGTGGTTTTCTTTTTATAATAGTTTTAAATGTGTTTGATATTAATGCTACCTGTATATATTGTACATAATGTGGTACAATAATAAGTGTGTATGTAATAAAGATGCTCTTGTACCTTGCTATTGCATGCTTACTGTGTGATCCAAGGGACTCATAAAGAAACCGGGGTACCGCGCAAGAGCTATAACCGCTGCCTTTCTCAAGGCGATGATGATGAGCGATAGTAAAAAATAGGGCACAGATAAACCCGGTATCCTCACACTATTCTTGTGTTTGTAGTCACTAGTATTCGTCTCAACAATATAAATTTTGTGGTTATACCACAGCTTTCCCAGTCTTATCCTGACTGGATAGTGGATATAATACTGGTAGAAGTAAACTTCCTTAAGGAAATAACATGCTGGCAGCAGGATGAGGATCTGGCTCAGTCTGAATGTTGTTCACTTATAACAATGTGGAAACTAAGCAATTCATATATCTTTCCATGTAAGAGGCCAGGAATCTGCATACGTTGTTGTAGACGCAGACCGAGTCCGTGGACCCCCACTTATGACCCTTGTTACTTATTATTAATTGTGTTTTTAACTTAGGAATCTTTAGGGATATATTTACTAAGCAGCAGTTTGTGCTTCAAATAGAAACCACCGGACATCACCAGCGGTTTTGTGGCGGAAAATACAGTATTCACTAACCAGCCATTTTGCCTGTCAATGTCATTGTCAAACCACTGGCGATCTCCAGCGGATTTTGGTGTCACTGACAGTAGCGTTTAATGTTTTCTGATGGACTCCACAGTCATATGCACTAGTCACACAGATAGAAACCGTCGTTAAACCGCTGCAAAACAGCCCAAAACTTCCTAATACATTACTATTGGTTTAAAGCACCCACATGCAATTGTGACATCACAAACCCCCTTAAAATTTTGGGAAACCGGCTCAAACTGGTGTGATATTGGTGCCTATTCATCAAAACATTATTAACACATGTGATAATTATGGTTTGAAATTGCTGCGAGTTCAAACACAGTTTAGGAGGCATTCATCATGCCCCATTCATCATGCCCCATTCATCATGCCTCATTCATCATGCCTCATTCATCATGCCCCATTCATCATGCCTCATTCATCATGCCTCATTCATCATGCCCCATTCATCATGCCCCATTCATCATGCCTCATTCATCATGCCCCCATTCATCATGCCTCATTCATCATGCCCCATTCATCATGCCTCATTCATCATGCCTCATTCATCATGCCTCATTCATCATGCCCCATTCATCATGCCCCATTCATCATGCCCCATTCATCATGCCTCATTCATCATGCCCCATTCATCATGCCCCATTCATCATGCCTCACTCATCATGCCTCATCATGCCCCATTCATCATACCTCATTCATCATGCCTCATTCATCATGCCTCCTGCCCTAAACTATCACTTCCAAAAAACTGCTGCTTCTACAAAGCAGTTTTTCCCCCGCGGGAGTCTGACCCCTTTCCTTCCAGCCGCTGCATTTCCTTAGCCCTACTCACCTGTATTCTTTCGGTGTGCCGTGCCACATGTCTGCAGTGCTCCCGGAGCTCAGCAGTGGAGACACAGCAGGGAAAGATATGAATAGATGCCTCTGTGGTGGCTGCCATGTAAACAGCAAGTTTCGATCATGTGACCAGTGACCCTAATAAATCATTCTCAGAGTCCGGTGTGATAGGTACACTGTCAGCATACATCCCATATCAGCAGGGCCGTTGAGAGCCTGGCCGGGCCATGGAGGGGGCGTGGCCTAATCATGGGAGGTGTGGCCACGCCCTCTTGAAAAAAAGCAATAATCACTTTTTCAGCTTGCTACGCGCTGGGGAGGGGGACGCTGTAAGCCCCCCAGCCCACTGCTAAGAAGGGGGGGTGCGATCAGTGTGATCGCTCCCCCCTACAGCCACAGTAGACTGCTCTGGCTGCAACAGCATCCGCGAGCAGTCTCATAGAGCAGCCCAGCACAAGCTGTGTGCTGAGCTGCTGTGAGGGAGGGGGGGCAATGCCGGGCCCCTCTAGCAAGCCCGGGCCCAAGTAAACTGTACCTGCTCCCCCCCCTCTCGGTGCCCATGCATATCAGTACAGTGTAAGTACAGTATATGTTGACTCGTCAAACTTACTTCTTCCTCTTCCTCTCAGTTGCCCCAGAGGTGAAGGTTTCAAGTGAGACGTCAGGCAACATCACTACGCTGCAATGTCAGGTGTCCGGGTTTCACCGCCGATTCATGAATGTGACCTGGCTGAAGAACAATCAAGATGGCGTTCCCTTAGATGAGGACACAGGGATATTCTCCAATCCTGATGACAGCTATCAGAGAACAATTACAGTGAATGTGCCAGCTGGGGATGAGCGCAGTTACTCCTGTCGATTGGATGACCACAGGACAAATGATACAGTGGGCGAGTGTAAATGTGGGGCAGGAGGTAAGAATTAGGAAAGTAAGAATTTGAAGAATTTTATCTATTAATTTTATCTATTGATTGAAGAATTTTATCTATTAATTTTTATGTGTTTATTGTTATTCTATAAGTCTATGGATTCCACCACACCTATTTTTGCTGTATGTGAGCATATCATACAACTCCTCATTGTACATCAATCCATCGGTATGGCAGTCACTGTCTCTCAGCAGGAAAGATAAGACTATGTGGGGGCAATTTCAAATGTTTATCTGGGCGTGATAATTAATGAGCGCCCAGTTTAATATTATTATTATTATCATTTATTTATATGGCGCCACAAGTGTTCCGCAGCGCCTCACAGAGTACATAACCAAAAAGTGACTTACAGTAAAATACAATACAATGAAGGACAAGGACATGGATATTATACATTGATACATAGGTGGCCATAACACCCACATAAGCAGCAAAGCATAAGCACCAAGTGTTAGGTGTCCTAGTGGTGAGTAAGAAGTAGATGAACATAAAGTAAGGAGAAGCACTAGAGGGTAGAGAGCCCTGCTCACAAGATCTTACATTCTCAAGGGGAGGGGCAGACAGATGGGCATGATACAGATGGGGAAGACAGGGAGGAGGGAGCATGTAGTAGCAAGTTATGATGAGAGCTGGAAAGTTCCAGAGGTGGGGAGCGGCACGGGCAAAGTTTTGGAGGCGGGAGTGGGAGGAAGTAATCAGTTGGCATGAGAGGCGGTGTGCATTCGTTGAATGAAGAGGGCGGACAGGAAAGTCAAGGGAGATGAGGTCAGAGATGTAAATGGGAGAGGAGTGTGTGAGGGCTTTGTAAGCATGTGTGAGAACTTTGAATTGGGCTCTGAAGGGGAAGGGGAGCCAGTGGAGGGCTTGTAGGAGAGGGGAGGCAGATGTAGAGCATTTGAAGAGGAAGATAAGCTGTGCAGCAGCATTAAGGATAGACTGGAGAGGAGAGAGATGGGATTTGGGGAGGCCAGATAGGAGAAGGTTACATGAATCCAATCTTGAGATGACCAATGAGTGTATTAAGGTCTTAGTAGCATCCTGGGTGAGAAAGGGTCTGATCCTGGAAATATTTTTAAGATAGAAATGACAGGACTGTGAGAGGTTCTGGATATGTGGTTTAAAGGAGAGGGAGGAGTCCAGGATAACTCCAAGACAGCGCACTTTGGGGCTAGAGGAGATAGTTGTGCCATCAATTGATAAAGAAATAGTGGGTATGTGAGGTTATGTGGGAGGGTGGGAAGATGATCATCTCAGTCTTAGACAAATTATGTTTAAGAAATCGCTGGGACATCCAGAAAGATATAGCAGAAAGACAGTTGGAGATACAAGTAAGGAGAGAGGGAGAGATGTCAGGGGAGGAAAGGTAGATCTGAGTGTCGTCAGCATAGAGATGATAATGGAGGTTAAAAGAGCTGATGAGTTCACCTAGAGAGGATGTATAGAGTGAGAAAAGGAGTGGTCCAAGAACAGAACCTTGGGGAACACCTACTGGGAGAGGATGTGGGGGGGGAGATTGGCCATGAGAGAAGACAGAGAAGGATCGATCAGAGAGGTAGGAGGATAGCCAGGAGAGGGCAGTGTCACGTAGATCAAGGGAGTGAAGGATTTGCAGCAGGAGAGGGTGGTCCACAGTGTCAAAAGCAGCAGAAAGGTCAAGGAGAATGAGTAGAGAGTAGTGGCCTTTGGATTTGGCAGCAAGGAGGTCGTTGCTGACTTTAGTGAGGGCAGTTTCTTTGGAGTGGAGAGAACAGAAGCCAGACTGAAAAGGGTCAAGGAGGGAGTGGGAGGAAGGAAAGCTGGTAAGGCAGTTGTAAACAATATGCTCAAGGAGTTTGGATGTAAAAGGGAGGAGAGAGATGGGTCGGTAGTTGGCGAGAGTGTTAGGATCAAGAGTAGGTTTTTTAAGAATGGGGGAGACAAGGACATGTTTGAATGCAGAAGGGACAGTGCCAGATGAGAGGGAGAGATTGAGGAGGTGGGCAAGATGGGAACAGGCACAGGTAGAGAGGTAGTGGAGGAGACATGAAGGGATAGGGTCAAGGGGGGAGGTGGAAGGGGGGGAGGACTGGATAAGGGCCATGACTTCCTCTCCAGATACAGGGGAGAAGGATGTTAGTGTAGGTAAAATGGAAGGGGAGGGATGACCCGGGAAAGGAGGAGGTGTAGTGCTGGGGGACTGGTGGGATATGATATCCTGATGTATGGAGTCAATTTTATATGTGAAGTAGGAAGCAAAGTCAAGGGCAGAGAGCAAGGAGGGAAGGCGAGGAGGGGGTGGGCAGAGGAGGGAGTTCAGGGTGGTGAAGAGATGCTGCAGATTTGAGGACTGGGAGGAGATGAGGTGCTTGAAGTATGACTGTTTAGAGAGGGAGAGAGCAGCACTATAGGATGAGAGCATAAATTTGAAATGGAGAAAATCTGCCTTAGAGCGCGATCTTCTCCTCTGTCGCTCGGCAGTTCAGGAACACTTTTGCAGATATCTGGTGCATTTGGAATGCCAGGGTTGAAGTGTGGATCTGGGAGGGTGAGTAGTGATCGCCGGAGCAACAGAGTCCAGAGCAGAAGTAAGGGAGGTATTGTATAGGGAAGCAGCTTGTTCAGGGCAGGAGAGAGAGAGCAAAGGAGAGAGAAGCGAGTCAAGTAGGAAAGAAAAGGATACGGTGTCGATAGCCTCAATGTTACGCCTAGTGATAGTGGCCTTGGGAGGTAGAGGGGGGGAAGGGGAGAGGGATAAGTTAAAAGAGAGAAGGTGATGGTCAGAGAGGGGGAATTGGAATAATCAGAAATATCACAACGGTGAGTAAAGACCAGATCAAGCAAATGGCCTCTCACATGGGAGGGAGAGGAGATCCATTGGGAGAGACCAAATGAGGATGTGAGGGTGAGGAGTTTGGAAGCAGAGAGTTCAGTGAGGATATCAATTGGAATATTGAAGTCACCTAATATAATAAAGGAGGGAAGGTCTGAGGAGAGAAAGTGAGGGGGCCAGGAAGCAAAGTTGTCAGGGAAATTGGAGGGAGGGCCAGGGGGACATTAAATGATAGCTACTCGCAGGTGTACTGGTTGGAAAAGACTTATAGTATGAACCTCAACTGTAGAGAATGTAAGGGATGGTTCAAGGGGTATAAGTTGGTAGGTGTAACAGAAGTGGTGTCAGAGGGTGAAATCCAGGTTTCAGTAATGGCTAGGAGATGCAAGTTGTTGGAGATGCAAAGGTCATGGGTGGGAACCAGTTTATTACAAACTGATCTGGCATTCCAGAGGGCACAGGATAAAGGGACAGAGTTTGTGGGAGAGATGTGAATGAGATTTTCAGGATTACTGTAACGAGTATGTGAGATTGATTTTGGGGACCGAGATGAATAGAGTGGAGAGATTGTGCGGGCACCAATGCTGGGAAGGGAACCTTTAGGTGGTGAGTAGGGAGGGGGCTTAACGAGATGTGTATGGAGGTGGGATGAGGTGGCATGGAGAGGAGGGTTGGAGGAGGGATTAGCAGTGGAGTAGTAGGACCATCGTGGGCTAGAAGAGAATGCAAGTGTAGGAGAGGAGAGGGAGGAAGGCAGACAGAGGAGGGGAGATAAGGGAAGGAGAAGGTGAAGGAGGCAAGGGGAAAAGGATAGAGGTGGAAGAAAACATGGTCATGGTGTGGCAGAGGTGGTTAGGGGGAGGAAAACTGGAAGAAGGAATAAAGTATGAATGTGAGTGACAGTGCAGGAGTGAGAATACAGTGAATAAAAGGTGTCTGCACAATAACAAAAGTTTATTGTTGAGGGGAGTAAAAGAGGAGATTTAATAGGTGGAGAAAATGAATGTGAAAGACTGTTAGAAGCTAGATTACATGTGGCAGGGCATAGGACTTAGGTAACAAGACGTTATTTCTAAGAGGAAAACAGAAATTGGTGCAGAATACAGTGGGCTTTGAGGTCTGTGTAATCACAGAGCTAGGACAAAGTTTAGCAAGTATAATGTTAAGTTCTTACAATGAGCAAGCAGAATCCAGTGAATAATGTCCTGGCAATGCTGACATCCGATGTTTGTATTGAATAAGTAGTATTATGAGCTCTCATTTCATGATGTTACTTTGTCCAAATGTTGTTCAGTTTTCTGGTGAAGTTTGCCTGTTATCCTTGTGTTTGACTTCGGTATAACGGTGGTATAACGGCACAATTATGTTTTAATTGGACTTTTCATTTCGCACTTCTATATTGAGCATCTACAGCCAGGATTCTACAGCCATGTAAAGGCTCTTAAGTAATGAGACCTAGCATGTGTATGCAATCACTAAAACAACCCCCAATCCCCACCCACTGGATGGGTAGCAATAAATTTAATTAAACAAACAAACAAGAAATACCACAGAGCTAAGAACTGGATCTATACAGCTACAAACTAAGACAAAAAAACACAACAACAAAAAAAACATATGCTTGATAAAGTTGCAGCAATGCCTGGTATGGATTTACACAGTAATCAATAGATTTTTGCAGACAGGAAGATAAAGTTGCAGCAATGCCTGGTATGGATTTACCCAGTAATCAATAGATTTTTGCAGACATTCAATTTTTCTTAGCGCTTCACCGACTAAAAGACGAGGTTTAGCTGTCTAAAATGGCTAAACCAGTCTTAATTTCTGGTTAGGGTGCGCTATCTGCGATTAGCATGCTCTAACCAGGGTGCTTCAGACACATTTCTTGTCATGCACTCCTGAGTGCGTGCAGAAATGCCGGCGCTGCGGTTATCGCGCCCTGACAGAGCAACAGTTGAATTGCTCTGTCGGGCATCATAAAAAAAAAAGACGCAGGCACAACATTTGAATCGCCCCCTGTATCTGGTGTATAATATAAAGATAAATAACATTAATGTAGAAAAATAAAGGGCTTTGTTATAGCTATTGGCAGCTTGGCTGGCACAGGTTAGCTCTTTTTTTGACCACTCAGCACTAGTTATTCAGAGAAGATTTCTGTGCCACCTATTGCTACCTTGCACCCATATGACTTTACAAGCACTTAAGCAAACTGGAAGAAAATAAGTAATTTATTAGGAGCTAGATAGATAGATAGATAGATAGATAGATAGATAGATAGATAGATAGATAGATAGATAGATAGATATGAGACAGATAGATAGATAGATAGATAGATAGATAGATAGATAGATAGATAGATAGATAGATAGATAGATATGAGATCGATAGATAGATAGATGTGAGATAGATAGATAGATAGATAGATATTAGATAGATAGATATGAGAGAGAGAAAGATAGATATGAGTTAGATAGATAGATAGATAGATAGATATGAGATAGATACAGTGCATCCGGAAAGTATTTTACACATATAACCCCATAATGACAACGTGTAAATAGTTTTTTTGCGAATTTTGCAAATTTAATAAAAAAAAAAAACCTAACAAATCACATGTACATAAGTATTCACAACCTTTGCTCAATACTATGTTGATGCACCTTTGGCAGCAATTACAGCCTCAAGTCTTTTTGAATATGATGCCACAAGCTTGGCACACCTATCTTTGGCCAGTTTTGCCCATTCCTCTTTGCAATAACTATCAAGCTCCATCAGGTTGGATGGGAAGCGTCGGTGCCATTTTCAGATCTCTCCAGAGATGTTCAATTGGATTCAAGTCTGGGCTCTGACTGGGCCACTCAAGGACATTCACAGATTTGTCCTGAAGCCACTCCTTTGATATCTTGGCTGTGTGCTTAGGGTCGTTGTCCTGCTGAAAGATGAACCGTCGCCCCAGTCTGAGGTCAAGAGCGCTCTGGAGAAAACAAGTACATTATTAGGAGATAGATAGATATGAGAGCAATAGATAGATATGAGATAGATAGATATGAGATAGATTAATAGATAGATAGATAGAGATATGAGATATATATATATATATATATAGATATAGATAGATATATAGATAGATATGAGAGAGATAGATATGATAGATAGATAGATAGATAGATATGAGATTATATATATATATATTAGATAGATAGATATATAGATAGATATGAGAGAGATAGATATGATAGATAGATAGATAGATAGATAGATAGATAGATAGATAGATAGATAGATAGATAGATAGATAGACATGAGATAGATAGATAGACATGAGATAGATATCTATTAGATAGACAGATAGATAGAAATGAGAGCAATAGATAGATATGAGATAGATAGATATGATAGATATGAGATAGATAGATATATAGATAGATATGAGAGAGATAGATAGATATGAGAGATAGATAAATAGATAGATAGATATGAGATAAATAGACATGAGAGATAGATATTAGATAGATAGATAGATAGATAGATAGATAGATACAGTGCATCCGGAAAGTATTCACAACACTTCACTTTTTCCACATTTTGTTATGTTACAGCCTAATTCCAAAATAGAATAAATTCATTTTTGTCCTCAAAATTCTACACACATTACCCCATAATGCCAACATGTAAAAAGTTTTTTTGTGATTTTTGCAAATTTAATACAAAAAAACAAGAAACGAAGAAATCACATGTACGTAAGTATTCACAACCTTTGCCCAGTACTTTGTTGATGCACCTTTGGCAGCAATTACAGCCTCAAATCTTTTTGAATATGATGGCACAAGCTTGGCACGCCTATCTTTGGGCAGTTTCGCCCATTCCTCTTGCAGCACCTCTCAAGCTCCATGAGGTTGGATGGGAAGCGTCGGTGCACAGCCATTTTCAGATCTCTCCAGAGATGTACAATTGGATCAAGTCTGGGCTCTGGCTGGGCCACTCAAGGACATTCACAGAGTTGTCCTGAAGCCACTGCTTTGATATCTTGGCTGTGTGCTTAGGGTCGTTGTCCTGCTGAAGGATAAACCGTCACACCAGTCTGAGGTCAAGAGCGATCTGGAGCAGGTTTTCATCTAGGATGACTCTGTACATTGCTGCATTAATTTTTCCCTCTCTATCCTGACTAGTCTCTCCAGTCCCTGCTGCTGAAAAACATCCCCACAGCATGATGCTGCCACCACCATACTTCACTGTAGGGATGGTATTGGCCTGGTGATGAGCGGTGCCTGGTTTACGCCAAACATAACACCTGGCGTTCACGCCAAAGAGTTCAATTTTTGTCTCTCGTGGTCTGAGAATCCTTCAGTTGCATATTGGCAAACTCCAGGTGGGCTACCATGTACTTTTTACTAAGGAGTGGCTTCTGTCTGGCCACTCTACCATACAGGCCTGATTGGTGGATTGCTGCAGAGATGGTTGTCCTTCTGGAAGGTTCTCCTCTCTCCACAGAGGAATGTTGTATCTCCGACAGAGTGACCATCGGGTTCTTGGTCACCTCCCTGACTAGGGCCCTTCTTCCCCGATCGCTCAGTTTAGACGGCCGGCCAACTCTAGAAAGAGTCCTGGTGGTTCCGAATTTCTTCCATTTACAGATGATGGAGGCCACTGTGCTCATTGGGACCTTCAAAGCAGCAGGTATTTTTCTGTACCCTTCCACAGATTTGTGCCTTGAGACAATCCTGTCTCGGAGGTCTACAGACAACTCCTTGGACTTCATGCTTGGTTTGTGCTCTGACATGCACTGTCAAGTGTGGGACCTTATATAGACAGGTGTATGCCTTTCAAAATCATGTCCAATCTACTGAATTTACCACAGGTAAATTCAATTAAGCTGTAGGAACATCTCAAGGATGATCAGTGGATACAGGAGGCACCTGAGCTCAATTTGAGTGAATACTTATGCACATGTGATTTCTTAGTTTTTTTTATTAAATCTGCAAAAATCTCAAAAAATTTTCTACACGTTGTCATTATGGGGTATTCTGTGTAGAATTTTGAGGACAAAAATGAATTTATTCCATTTTGGAATACCGCTGTAACATAACAAAATGTGGAAAAAGTGAAGTGTTGTGAATACTTTCCGGATGCACTGTATGTGTATGTGCGGCATGCATCCCGAAAAGTTGCTGTGGCCACATGCCACAAGGGGCATGGCCACTGAATAATGGGGATGTGTCAACATGACACACCACTGTTTCTCGTCACTCTGGGAACATTCCTTTCCATTCCATTTGTATCTTAATGACCCCAGTGCCCCTTATGCAATGCCCCCTATTGTTGTGCACATTATGCAGTGCCCACAGTAGTGCCCTTTACACAGTAGTGCCCCTTATACAGTGCCCCCAGTTGTGCTCCTTTTACAGTGCCCCCAGTAGTGCCCCTTATACAGTGCCCCCAGTTGTGCCTCTTATGCAGTGCCTCCAGTAGTGTCCTTATACAGTGCTCCCAGTAGTGTCCCTTATACAGTGCCCCCAGTAGTGCCCTTTATAGAGTGCCCCGAGTAGTGCCCTTATACAGTGCACCCAGTAGTAGTCCCCCCTATGCAGTGCCACCAGTAGTGCCCCTTATACAGTGCCCCCAGTTGTGCTCCTTACACAATGTCCCCAGTAGTGCCCCTTATAGAGTGCCCCTAGTAGTGCCCCTTATAGAGTGCCCCCTGTTGTGCCCCTTATACAGTGCCCCCAGTTGTGCCCCTTATGCAGTGCCTAAAGTAGTGCACCTTATACAGTGCCCCCAGCAGTGTCCCTTATAGAGTGCCCCCAGTAGTACCCCTTATAGAGTGCCCCCAGTAGTGTCCTTATACAGTGCCTCCAGTAGTACCCCTTATAGAGTGCCTCCGGTAGTGCCCTTTATAGAGTGCCCCCAGTAGTGCCCTTATACAGTGACCCCAGTAGTAGTCCCCCCTATGCAGTGCCACCAGTAGTGCTCCTTATACAGTGACCCCAGTTGTGCTCCTTACACAATGTCCCCAGTAGTGCCCCTTATAGAGTGCCCCGAGTAGTGCCCCTTATACAGTGCCCCCAGTAGTGCCCTTATACAGTGTCCCCAGTAGTAGTCCCCCCTATGCAGTGCCACCAGTAGTGCCCCTTATACAGTGACCCCAGTTGTGCTCCTTACACAATGCCCCCAGTAGTGCCCCTTATAGAGTGCCCACTGTTGTGCCCCTTATACAGTGCCCCCAGTTGTGCCCCTTATGCAGTGCCTCCAGTAGTGCTCCTTATACAGTGCCCCCAGTAGTGTCCCTTATACAGTGCCCCCAGTAGTACCCCTTATAGAGTGCCCCCAGTAGTGTCCTTATACAGTTCCCCCAGTAGTACCCCTTATAGAGTGCCCCCAGAAGTGTCCTTATACAGTGCCCCCAGTAGAACCCCTTATAGAGTGCCCCCAGTAGTGTCCTTATACAGTGCCACCAGTAGTGGTCCCCCCTGTGCAGTCACTTTGTACAGTACCCCGTATAAATAAAACACAGACAGACTTAAAACATTATACTTACCTGAATCTCCACTCCTGAGCCCGCCATAGTCCGCTCCTCCATCCTCCCGCTACGCTACTCTGAGAGACGACATGACGGTAAGCTCCAGCCCGGCTCCGGACGTGTGTGCAGCAGCCAATGAGAGTCTGTCTGACTCTTATTGGCTGCTAAAACAAACAAACCCGCTGCAGGGTAGTACACCAGTGGCTGTATGTTTGTTTTATTGTGTAGTGTGGACCGCATTATGTGACTAAAACTACCGACCTGGACTGCGGACGGCGGTGCGTCCACCACACACGCACACCTGTGTAGCCGGTCTGACAGCGCCCAGGGCACATGCCCCAGCCGACCCCCCCCCCTAGTTACGCCACTATACAGATAGATATGAGATAGATATTAGATAGATTGATAGATAGATAGATAGATATGAGATAGATAGATCTCAGATAGATATATTAGATAGATAGACAGATAGATAGATAGATAGATATTAGATAGATAGATAGATAGATATTAGATTGATTGATAGATAGATATTAGATAGATATTAGATAGATAGATCGATAGATAAATAGATAGCTAGATAGATAGATAGATATATATGAGATAGATAGATATTAGATAGATATATGATAGATAGATAGATAGATAGATAGATATAAGATCGATATTAGATAGATAGATATTAGATTGATTGATAGATAGATAGATGGATATGAGATAGATATGAGAGATATATTATATAGATATATAGATATTAGATAGATATTAGATAGATAGATAGATAGATATATTAGATAGATAGATATATTAGATAGATAGATAGATATGAGAGATAGAGATAGATAGATAGATAGATAGATAGATAGATAGATAGATAGATAGATATGAGATAGATAGATAGATATGAGATAGATAGAAATACATTAGATAGATAGAGAGAGAGAGATGTATGAGATAGATAGAATACAGATGATATGAGATAAATAAATAGATATGATATAGATAGATATATGAGATAGATAGATATGAGATAGATAGATAGATAGATAGATAGATAGATAGATAGATAGATATGATATAACTATAGGTGGACACAGCAGATGTACATCTTCCTCTTTCATCTTCTCAGTTGCCCCAGTGGTGAATGTCACAAGTGAGACGTCAGGCAACATCACTACGCTGCAATGTCAGGTGAATGGGTTTCACCACCGATTCATGAATGTGACCTGGCTGAAGAACAATCAAGATGACGTTCCCTTAGATGAGGACACAGGGATATTCTCCAATCCTGATGACAGCTATCAGAGAATTGTCACAGTGAATGTGCCAGCTGGGGATGAGAGCAGTTACTCCTGTCACAGTCCAAGTGATACAGCTGGCGAATGTAATAAATGTGGGGCAGGAGGTAAGAATTAGGGAAGAAATGGGTGAAGAATGTTATCTGTTTATTTTGATGTGCACTTTTGTGATGTATATATTGTAATTATATAACTCTATGGATTCCTCCACACCCATTTTAGCTGTATGTGACCTGGTGAAAGGGTCCCTTGGCTGCAGCATTACACCTCGGCTAGGGGAGCCCAGTGCTGGTTTTAAAATTACAGGGAGCACCACACCATTTTCCCCCCGGATTTTTAAAACAAGGACTGGCTCACAGAGCCCAGTGCTTGTTCATTAAATACATATTTTGCCCCCCATTTTTTGAACCAATACTGGCTTATAGAAATCTGGGCTTGTTAAGCTGTTGACTGGGAACCCCACGCCATTTTTTTTCCAGATTTTTACACTTTTTTTTTAAACAATACACTCGTGCAGCCTGCACAGACCTCACTGATATGTGCAGGCTGCATGTTCGGGAGTGTTTGGCTGCGGTCAAACACAGGAAACACAGGGAGAAACAGGAACACAATCACCATGAAAAACATGATTCAGCAAAACACAATTATTGGTATATTTGAGAGCTTCAGCTGTCAAAATTCTACCATGTTTCAGCGATGCTGTCAGTGTTTAAACTCGGCAATCATAGACCAGACACAATTCTTAGTAAATTTACCCCCAGATCTATGAGGACACATCTGAATGTGTGTAACACAATCGTACATATTGGTAGCTGCTCAATCACTTTAGTAATAACACTCAGGTGCTTGAAAGGGAGGGGTTATTCTATACAAGAAACAGCAAAGGATATCTCCCAGAAGTCTGAATGATATCAGCAATAAGATTTGAAAAACTACATGGTGGTAGGTAATTCAGAGATCTCCGTTGCATATATTTGCAAAAATATGGATAAACCTCCGGGCCATGCCACTGCTTCTCTGATTAGTGGAGATCCCTAAAACAGTCAACAATTGTAACAATTCACTGCAGTACCGCTGTTCCACCGTTGGTGCTACTCTGCAATGTCTGGTTCCATTTGCTGTTTGTGATCCTACAAGCCTGTGCTAAGTTCCTGATGGTAGGGGCTGCACTTGTGACTGGGGGAACAATAGTACTGCATTGGATTGTGACAGTACCCTCTCCCTAAAGAACAGGTGTCAGCCGATCTCAGGTTTAGTATCCCCTCTTTTCCCTTTTTCCATTGATAGCATTGAATTCCCCATTTGGCGGATTGTACCGGAGGTAGGTCGTATATCTTTAGAAAATTTTGATTATTTTTTTTACATATTTAGCGGAAGAATATAAGGAGTAACCAACACTCAGGTCAAGGGATTGTGGGTGATGTACAGACTCTGTAGTTTCAGAACTAGGTACCACAGGGAATTTGGTCTCTGGAACATAAACACTCTCTTGTGAGCAAAAAAGATTGGAGCAAATTTTTGAAACACTGCATTACAGAAAGCTGAGAAATCGTGCATTGGAAGTGCAGTGTATTCAATAAGAGGATTTGCCCATTCTAAAGCTTCTCCTCTAAAATTCATGAGAAGATAATCCACAATCTGAGCATGAGTGGCAGGAGCAGATTATGTGGATTGGCAATACTCACTGCACTGGTTCAACAAAACACTCAATTGTCCAGGATCTCCATTGAAATAAACTGAAGACCAGGCTTTGGCCTGACAATCTAAAGGCTGGGCAGTGGCTGACACTTTGAAGGCTGGACAGTGGCTGCACACTCTGAAAGATTGACAGCGACCGTACACTCAGAAGCACTCAGAAGTCTAGGCAGTGGCTGGACAATCAGAAGGCTGGACATCAGCTGGACACACGGAAGGCCAACCCATGACACATGAGGCCTGAGCTGGAGATTACGAAAAAGAACCTCAGGAGTGGCTGAAGACCGTGGACCCTCAGGAGCAGACAGCGATGATGAACCTTTGGGCACATTGGTAGAACTACCCTCATGTAAAAATTAATGTAGGGGTGGTGCCAACAGGTGACCAATCTCTGTGACCTAAGGAAGCCAAAGGGCATAATTATCCTCAGACCAGGAGGCAAGTTGCAAGAGTCTTGGATGCCCATTACTGGGCAGTTGTCCTAGCCAGCCCCAATTGAGCAGGAGTCTTGGAAGGAACCTCAGACTGATGATTGAACTTTGGTATCTTGTGCTTAGTAGTCATTCTAATAATCTTGGAGATCTCAGGTAAAGGTGTCATCTTAGACATCGCAGGAAGTAAGGTAGCAACTGGAACCTCAGGAACCCAAGATGGGGCAGTCACCTCTGACTGGGTAGTTATCTTAAAGATCCCAGACTCTTCATATCTGTCATCTTGAACTCCTTAAAGACAGAAAAAAAGTAGGGGTGCAGCTTAACAACCACACATGATTATACACCCAAAACAATACTCAATAGCATACATGGAATTTGAAATGTGCAATAATATTAAAGTGCTCCCTACTAATCATGTACACAACAAACACCAATGTGTATTCACACAAAGATAAGAGCAATATTCACCAATTATGGTAAGTTCAAATAAGTCCCAGGCTGCTTCAGGAAGGGGGGATTCCAATTCCTAAGTTCCACTGGTTCAGTTTAAGAGACTTATACCTATATACCCTTAATGCACTGGTTCACACCATAGGCATAGGGGACAAATAAAAAGAAAACGATAATAGTGCAGATTGCGGCTGCTGGACGAAGCCCAGGTGAACATGGTCATATGGAGGGGTAAGTTAGTGCACATTATGTATTTATACACTGTTTGTTCACGTATTTTGCTATTATGTTGTCCTAAGGAAGGGGTGCAATACCACGAAACATCAACCAATAGCATGGGGGGCATCACCCAAAATCTTTCCTAGGGCACTAATTTGGCTAGGGACGGCTCTGTCTGGTACTATTTGAGTTATAATACATAATACAATCTTAGACACCATATAATGGATAGCACAAATATCATTATAACAAACTTACATACTGGCACAATTGCACTTTGGTAGTACGAATATTAACAATATAACATGATGTAAATAATTGGAGCCCAGTATACATAAACAACAATACTAATATTCAAAAATATAACAAATAATAAGTCAAGTAAATCATGACTATTTGAAGTATGGAATAATACTTAGAGTAATGTTTAGAATATGAGGTATTGGACAGATGGACTAGCAATTCTATGGAATAGGGCAAGATGCAGGGATCTGCTGGTTAGGTTCATAGGAAACAAGGCCATGATGCTCATTGGCTGCGGGTACCATGTGGCTGCTCCTGTTGACGTCAGTTTGCGGTGGCGACAGCCTGGTGAGTAGTCAAGCCCCCGGCGTTTGGGTGCTATGACTTATTTAAGGGAAGACACTCATTTGTATTATTATGGTCCTAATGAAAACGCCAGACTAAAGGCATTGAAACGTTGTCCAAGAACAGTGCTGACTTCCATGGGAGGTGCCTTCTGTTCAGCGAGGGCACTATACGGTGGAGGAGCGTTGGCCACATTTCAGTGTAGGGAAGGACATTGGAGTCTGATGGTTACTAATCATCAATGGTTTTGTTCTGATGGTAGTGTTTTTACAATTTGATGGTGGTGGTCCAATGTATGCCACCATCGAATGGAAATCATTTTATGGTGTCCTGATGGTTGTTTGTTTTTCTTGAATTCCTGATAGCTGTACCTCCCCTGGCTTCTTCCTGGCTACTGTGTGTGCATCAGGGTATCTTCAAAGGTTGATTGGAGGCTGTCCAGCCCCTGACTCCCTCCCCTCTCTAGGCTGCTGCTAAGCATCAGGTCACATTGCTAGAGAGCCAATCAGAGCGCAGCTCCTTATCCCTGCAGCAGCAGTCAGTCACTCACACAGCACAACAGTTTGTTCTGTGACTTTGCTTCAGTAAAATAGTCACTGCTCGGCTCCCTTTTGTCACAGATGAGTGGTTCATACACCTAAACCTTCCTTGACCAATGCTGTATAGAATAGTGAAAACCTCATCAAAATCCGTTTAGTGGTTCAGGAGATTAGTCCAAATGAACAGACAGGGGACTTTATTTTTATATACATTGAGAGAGATTTATAGATTTACAAATGAAGGAAAATATATTTCCATGAAAAACAAAGCATTATTATTTAATTATCTCACTCAGTAATCACCATCTACCATAGAACCTGTCAGACTGAAAGACTGTCCCATGCAATGACCTTTTACCATTGATAAATCAGCTCCTTAGTTTTGCAGATTCTTGATATGAGATTTAAGACATATTCACATCTCCAATGTGCAGACTGTAATTAGCAAAGACAATGAATTACTATGTAGCTCTCACTTCTATCTAGTATCTAATTATGAATCTCAGTACCAGCAATATCTGATATTTTCCTTTCTGTTTATCTATTGCAGAGACCCACGATTATGTCTGGAGAGATGCAGTGATTGGCATCGTATCAAGTCTTATTGGAGTGTTCTGCTTAGTTTGTGGATATAATCATATGTATAGGAAAGACTTACCTGAGACTTGCGAAGTCTATGGAGTAGCCTCTATGAAATAGCAGCAATCTCCCTGTCTCCTTAAAGAGTCCAGCAATCTCCCTGATTGCACCTTACCCCCATTATATAACTGTTATGTATATAAAAAAAAACATTTTCTGAATAGTATCAGTGTGTTTTCATAAACAAATAGCTATTAATGACTGCTTTGGGGCTCATTTACATTTGGATGTAAGTCAGTATTATGACACGCCACTCAGATGTAGCAGTACACGCCCATCACATGTATGACACGCCACTCAGATGTAGCAGTACACGCCCATCACATGTATGACACGCCCCTCAGATGTAGCAGTACACGCCCATCACATGTATGACATGCCCCTCAGCTGTAGCAGTGGTGCTTTCACAATCTCCCTGAAATACTTTTCCTAAAGTAGTTATGGTTAGAGAAGATTTTATTGTAGTAACTCTGATTTGTGGTCCCATAACTACAACTATTGGGACTCTGGACCTCATTCAGAGCCGGACGCTATGTGCGCTCGCTCGTTCAGTAAAAAGGGGTGGCTATTCAAATGAACCATTCGCTCTTTGCGGTCTGTTCACGCCTCTATGTCTGAACGAGCGAACAAAACTTGCGGTCGTTTTTTGGAAAACTACACCCCCTGGCCGCTCGCATCCTATGTCATGTCCGCTATTTATTAGATTAATCGAGTACATCGAACAGCGTATGAACTGCTCGCTATTCTTGTGGTTGGTTTTTCCTACCGCAATCTTGCGAGCAGTTCTGACTATAAAATAACCCAGTGACGTGGTCAATGACGCTGCTGTATTAATTATGCACACCCATAAAACACCCGTTTTGACCTTTAAGCACGCCTGCGTTCTGATCTCTAACTCCACGTTTTCAAGCACCTTCCCCTGTTACCACCCACATACGCCTCCTCCTGTCACTCAAAATAGCAGGCATTCGCTATATAGCGAACAAACGATTTTCGGCCGCACTGACCGGTTCGCGCATGCGTATTACGATCCGTACGCATGCGCAGTTGGGCAAACATCGCTCGGAACGAATGAGCGGCCGCTAACGAGCCCTCAGTGCATCCTCCAGGGCTCAGCCCCCTCCCCCTTTTTCCTTATTATTAATCTCAATGTGTTTCTGATTATTTAATGTTGTCCAAGGTGACTATAAAATGGGTTTTATTTACATTACTGCTGGAAAGCCATTCCTTCCCACACAGCTCATCTCAAGACAACAGAAAGTAACTTTATATCTAACAGTGTCTCCTGTAACCCAGCTATGGTACAGAGATACTGTAGAAAATTAAAGTTTACATTTTGTAGTATTGCATATTTCAGTAATATATGATGTTTGCATGATGCAATGACCATGCCAATGATACTTTATGGAAAGCAAAACCTGCTATCGTACCTCTAGAGCTCCCAGCCTGGTGCTCCTTTGTGGTACTCTCAAGGTCCAGGTCCTCTGGTGTGTAACCAGATTCTTCATACCCTGTTCTGGAATTGGTTATTCCATAACAGGGTATGATGAACTATTTGTACTTTGTCTATGTGTAGGAGCAATAAGAGTAGGTGGGTTGGGTACAGGATGCCAGCACACACATGACTGGAGGTTAGAATGCTGATGCAGGAATTGCAACTAATTTGCAATACCGACACCTGGAGATAAGTTGTCTAACTCTACCCTTAACCTTCAACTCCTGCAGCCTAACCCTAACCCCCCGCATAGCCTAACCCTAACCTTACCACCCTCCCCTGTGCAGCCTAGCCCTAACCTTACTCCTAGTGCCTAATTCTAACCCCTAAACCTAACCATATCCCTAATACTTACCATCGGGATGTCAGCAATCTGGATGCTGGTGGCTGTATTCTGATTTCTGTCAGGATTCCAGACCGTTGGGATATCAGCTACATCCCAAGTAGTTTGCAGCCACAAAACCAACTAGGTTCCTCCACTAGTAAGACTATATACATAGTCGAGTCACATTACTATGACCACCAGCTAATAGCCAGAGTAACCGCCATGTGCAGCCCGGACAGCAACTAGACAGGATGGGAGGGACTCAGTAAGGTGCTGGTAGGTTGGCACAGGTATCTGGTGCCATGCTGACTAGAGTGCATCCGACAGTTGCTGAAGGGTGCGTGGTGCAGTATCCATAGAGCGAACACAATGATCGAGGTGGTCCTACAGATGCTCAGTTGGGTTCAAGTCCGGGGAATTAGGGGACCAGGGAAGTACTTGGAAGTCTTGGTCGTGCTCATCCTACCACTGTAGGACATCTCTAGCCATATGACATGTCGCATTGTCTTGCTGGAAGATCCCGTCTGCCTCAGGGAAGACAATTAGCATGTATGGGTGTACGTGGTGTGCAAGGATAGATTCATAGCCAAATTGGTTGAGGGTGCCTTTCACATGGATGAGTTCGCCCAGAGAATGCCATGAAAACATTCCCCAGACCATAACGCTGCCACCACCAGCTTGTGTTCTACCAGCAATGGATACAGGGTGTTTGTTCTCCAATGCTTCTCGCCTGACACACCAACGTCCATCCGTTCGATGAAGCAGAAAACGTGACTCATCAGAGAAGGCAAACCTTTGCCAATCAGCGGAGGTCCAAATCCGATACAGGCGTGAAAATTGAAGCCTCTTCCGCCGATGCACCTTTGTTAGCATAGGCGCAGTGACCAAATGTTTGCTTCAGACACCCATACGCAGCACTGTCATTTCAGACACACGTCTGGTGGCCCCCAGGTTCATTTTGATAGTGAGCTGCTCCACTGTAGCATGTCAGTTGACCCTCACACACCATCATAGCCGTCATTCTCCTTTCACATCAAAGACATGTGGTGCAACGCAGTCTCCACGATGGTTATTCACAATGGTGCCATTTGTCTATTCACGATACACCTTCACCACAGCAGTACGCGAACAGATCACAAACTGCGCTGTCAGAAATACTGCCACCCTTGGCCCAAAAGCCAATTATCATCTCTTTTTGCAACTCGGATAAATAGCCCCTTTTACCAACAATGAGTGATATGTGTGCAGATGGCCTATCGGACACCTTATATACCAACCAAGCCAGAGCACGGCACATGGCGTACTTCATGGGCTACACACTGCCGACGTCAAATGTAGGAGGTGGACATAATAATGTGACTCGACTTTGTCTATGACAACAAAAAGAGTGTTTTCGGTAAAAAATTTTCTCTTTCTGCAGACACAATGACCACACAAGAAGGAGGGTCCAACGCTATTTTATTTTGCTCTCAAAAGTCTGCAAGAATTGACTTCAAAGAGAAACAGTCACTAGATATGATTACAGAAAACAGGTCTTAGAGCTCCAGAAAAGAGACTGAAATATAAGTAGGCTACAGTACTACTGGTAAGGAAATCACTGGCTTAGCGGAAGACAGTCTATGCAGAATATATTAGCATTAATGAGGAAAAATACATGCAGGCTGTGAAGGTACTTGTAGTGCACCAGCTATACTAGCAGAAGACAGTCTATGCGGAATAAAATAATTTCAATGAGGAAATACACAGGTACTCGTATATGCAGACACTTTTTTTTTTTTCTGGGCACTTTAAACCCCAGAGGATTATGTGACTATATAGGATTCAGTTGCTATCTGTAATTTACAGGTTTCTGCAGGGGATTTAGTTAAGGTTTGTTACTTTCTTGCTACATTTTTGTCATACCTGTTGTTATATTTCTTCTGACAAACACATCATTTATATATTGTATTTTGAACAGTAATGTGAGAGAGATTTTCTCCCAGTAATTCTGTGGGTTCTTGTTTCCGCACTTTACTTGGGACCTGTGTGCTTATGCATCTAATTATTTATTAAGGTATTTTTGCTGTCAGTCTGTTCCAATGTTCGCAGCAGGGGCTCACGATTTACGCTTTCAATATACTTTTTTTATCTACTATTATTATTCCTTTTTTTTCAGCTACAGTCTCTGAGTGCCGCCTATTTTTGCCCAATACAATTTTGAAGGGGGCAAATTACGGGATGCAGTCAGGAAGCTGACGGTCGAAATGCCAACTGCCGGCTTCCCGAATGAGCAATCCCGGCAGAAGTCTAATGATAGGCATTGAAATCCTGATGCCTATCATTATCCCTATGCTAGGAGCCTGATGCCCGGCATACCAAACAAAGGTAAGCTTGGCGGCAGGCGTGTACAGCCATGGAGAAGGGGGGTTAGGTTAGGTGCTCCCAGGGGGGACTTAGGGTTAGGCACTCCCCCAAGAGGGTTAGGGTTAGGCTAGGGAAAGGGGGGGTTAGAGTTAGGCACCACCTGGGGGAGGTTAGGGTTAGGCACCCCCCCGGGAGGGTTAGATTTAGGATGCGGAGAAGGGGGGTTAGGTTTAGGCACCTACAGGGGGGTTAGGGTTAGGCACTTAGGGGGAAGGTTAGGGTTAGGCACCCATAAGGGTGGGTTAGGGGGGGAGAGGGTTAGTAATAGTAAAATAACTTACCTGTCGGGATCTTACCTCATGGGAGGGCACCTGAGCAAGTTTGCCTTTATCAGCCTGTGGGTCTCATTCAGCTTGGAATGCAATTGGAATTTCATCTGCGAATCCTGACGGAATAAAGCTGCTAATATATGCAGGCAGCCACAACCTTTTCCTGCTGCCTTCTCTTCTGCGAGCACACATGCAGACCAGCGTAAACAGCAGAAACATCGGCCACCATGGATCACTAGCAGCCAGTCTGACCTGTCTGTAATTCTGCGTGTCTCTGCACATGCAGAGAGCTCTTGTGCTGCGGAGGTGATCGCACTGGCTAAATTATGAACGGTCATTAAACGGCGTCCAAACATTGACACACCTGCGTTTTTATGTCCACCCCCCATCACTTCCCACAAATGCTTGCTAGATGTCAGTCATTTCTGTGTGTTCGTTGGCTTTGAGTGCCATTGAAAGGCGATTGCTATGCTACATAAGAGCATGTGCACATGATAAACATTGCTCAGCTACGTTGATGTTTGCAATTGCAATCCAAGCTGAATATATAATATACATATATATATATATCATATGTAGGAAACCCGCACTCCAATGCTTAGTGATGAATACTTGCGCCCGGTGCCTTCCCCAATTACCTGCATGCGCTTGGACAGGAATATCAACTGTACATATAGCGGCGTAGGCACTCGTCAGCTGCTGGATAAAGTATACAAAACGCCATCTGAATTAGCAGATGGAGTTTTGTATCATTTATCCAGCCACCGCCGAGTGCCGCCTCTATATGTACAGTGTGTGTAAATATATATATTCCGCAATATACAGAATTTTTGGAGCGTGACTGAGATAGTGAAACCTTTGCTTTCTGAGGGTTCCGTGTACATAAACTTTTTTTTAAAGCACTAAATTATAAAAAATATTGTATAAAATTATTCTCAGGAAGTGTGTATAAGGTGTATATGAAACAAATTAATCTCATGTATGTACAGAAACTTTGATGCACAAAATTATTAAAAATATTGTATAAAATGACCTGCAGGCTGTATGTATAAGGTGTATATAATACATAAATGCATGCTGTGTATTGGAGTCCCATTCCCAAAATATCTCATTATGGTATGCAATTATTCCAAAATACAAAATGTTCCAATATCCAAAATACCCCTGGTCCCAAGCATTTTGGATATGGGAGACTCAACCTGTATATACTGTATATATATTCAAACTTTTAGATTCTTTATATATATATATATACTGAGTGTAAATACATACTATGCCTCCATATTGGAAACAAAGAGGGCACTCACCAGACTATTTATTACTACACTGTTTTACTTTCATGCCAGTCAGCCAAGTAAATTCAGTGTTGACATTTTGATCCCATAGGACATTTGTCAAAACCTAAAACGATTCACCTCAGCAGCAGCATCTCAGTTCCCATCTAAAGCAGGAAATAAACTGCACTTGCCTGGGGCCTCTATATATATATATATATATATATATATATATATATATATAGTGGCAGTATCACCAGAGATGGCGCTGGTGAGCAACAGTTTCTGTGTGGGGTTGGAGAGATCCTCCCACACAGGGTAGAAATATTGAGTTGTGACACAACTGTGTGCTGCCTTGTGGAGAGAGCTCAGGTGTGGGCTGATGGGAAGGCAGACAACTCAGGCTGCTGTTGGAAACAGTCTATGTGGGACTGTGGCAGCCAGAGAGCCCAGTGAAGCTAAGCCAAGCCATTGGGGGCCAGGAGGCCTGTGTCTGGACCTTGCAGGAGGCAGGGGGGGACTATAAAACTCTCAGACTGTGTGACATTGAAGCAGCTGGGCTGCAGGCTGAGGAAGCCAGGGCTTACTGTATACCTGGAGGATACAGGGAAGGCCACCAAGACTGATGGTGTTTGTATAGCTATGACAGCCAAGCCAAGCCAGGCTGGAGCCTGCAATAGACCTTCAGAGAAGCAGGCAGAGACTTTATTGGCAGACTAGCTGCACCTTGATAGAGCGGGTTCAAGAAGTGAGCTAGTGCCCTAAGAGAGGGCTAGGTTGTTTGTTATTTTCAATACCATGCTGGAAGTAAAGCACCATTTTCATTTATTTTACTGGAATGCCATGTGTGGACTCACAATATATATCTGTGTTTTCATTAGTCAAATGGTGCCAAACAAACGTTCTGTATTGCAGCCTGACAATGCATCATCTACAAAAAATTAGGTCATATCCCCTGTAACAAAATTACTTCAATCACTAAAATATTATCCAAAAATATTAACCAAAGGGCCAAATGGGCACTACAGACCCATCAGACATCCCCCAGGGTGAGCAAACCATTCTGCAGTATGTTATAAAATATAGCAGGGCAATAGAAATTACCATACGCATCTCGTTACCCGGTCTTTCACCGTAAGTACAGTATCACATCGTTATCCAGGTTACGATGCGAGCATGTCAGCATTGCGTCGCATAAACCGGAAGTGACATGTCGAAAGTATGAGTCACCCTGGCAACCTTCCTAAACAAATGGCAGGCAACAATATGTATATGCCGGAGGTGACGCAACATAGACTCGCCTTACCCCCGTGACCAATATCGTTATACAACCTATATAGCCTCTCAAGTGAGTGTCTCAACAGGAAATGATGTGACACCAGTACGCGTCGTCCATGGCAACAGATGTAAATTGCATAATCAGCATTTTCCAAATAATAGTGAAGGTGCAAGTATCCATAATAATCCCACAGTGGGGCTATACATCTGGATCAACTCTACAGGGCTTATACTTTTACAAGGGCTTGTAATAGAATAAGCCCGCTGCGATGCTTGACATGCTCGCATTGTAACCCAGGTAATGAGGTGATACTTCCGGTGAAAGACCCGGCAGGGACTACATGCTTATGCGTGTATGTGTAAACAGGTGAGTGAGATTAACTAATTGTGAGCTTGGGCTGTCAGGTATTTAAACTCATTGTGTGGCACTTTGAGTTAGGCTCCTGACGAAGGTGGTTGTGGTACACCGAAACGGCTGTCGAGCCGGTGACATGGTGATGGCTTCTGGCACTGCACTTTATCCATGATGAGTATCATATGGACTATGTTGTGCTATCTATATTATTGAAGTTTTTGTGCTCTGTCATCCTGAAACACAATGCTAATGGATATGCTGATATTCTGATGATTAGTACCTATTTGGATATATAAAACATTCTTTGATACTGATGTGCTGGCTCTGGATTTTCTGCTCTACATTGATTAATATGCGCTGTGCACTCCGACCATTTTACTTCAGTTGTGCTGCAAGTCTGCTAATGTGATATATATATATATATATATATATATATATATACACAACCAATCACTGGCACTCTACAGTGACAAGAGCAATACTTCTATCCTGCTGAGGTGCTCACCCTGGGCTATAGAACCCCTCCACATATCCTTTTGTAATGAAGCGGCACTCTCAGACTTGTGATGAAAAAATATTTACTGCATCAGCATGTTCAACGTTTCGGGGCCATCCCCCTTCGTCAGGACACAGATACAAAGTGAAATACTAAACAATTTATACTTATAGATCAGTGACAGTGAATACCTGCAGCGCGCCATCCAGGTCTCCGGTATCCGGCGTTTTACTTCCGGTTTTCAACTGTGACGTCACACCGGAAGTGACGCTAGCCAGGTCCACGGACTGGCTCAACTGCTAAGGGTGAAAGAAACAAGTGTTTAAAACAGTGTCTACTGTTCACATTACATGTAGACAACACTATAAAAGATATAAATATATAACCAACGGACATTGACACTTTATAGTAACCCTTTAAATTGACAAAATTGCATATAACAATTTACACATTACTTAATTGAATTATTACTATTTTACTCCTTTTACAAGATCGCCATCTTGTGGTGACAGATCATAATGCTTTTTTCAAATAAATGCCTATACAATCTACCATGAAAGACTATTAGAAATTGAATGAGTCTATATTTCATTATAATTTCTATATATTCAAACTGATAAGCTCCCATGACCTGCTCATAAAAAACAGTTCAAATTAAGAGCTTCATTTAACCCAAAAGGGTTGACAGTGTTCAAAGTAAAGATCCATTTGCTTTCTATCTGAAGCAATCTCCTAGCCCTATCGCCCCCCTGATAGTCCAAGGGACGTGGTCTATCATGCGATATCGAAGCATAGCCATTGTGTGTTTTGCCTCCATAAAGTGTCTAGCCACCGATTGCTCTCTATGACCTTGTGACAATGCAGCTTTTATGGCTGCTCTGTGTTGGGCCATTCTTTCTATGAACTGTCTTTCTGTCTTGCCCACGTAGTGTAACCCACATGGGCAAGACAGAAGATATACCACGAATTTAGATGTACATGTCAAAGCATGTTTAATCATGTAAGTTTTACCCGTATACGGATGACTAAATTTGTCCCGTTATTAAAAAACTGCAAGTTACACATCCTAAACACTTATGGCAACCTGCTTTTCTAGCCAAGTGTGTTAAGTGAACCTAAAGTGGCAACATCTGTACGTACTAACAAATCTTTTAAATTAGCTCCCCTAGAGTAACTTGGTAACAATTTGCTATGTTTCAATACTTTCAACTGCGGATCTGTTGTAACTATAGGCCAAAGTTGTTTTGCACTTTTTGTAATTTCTTGGCTCTTTCGGGAAAATCTATTAACCCATGGTACAGCATTCAAATCTATACCATCTTTGTTTTTCTCCCGCAGTAAAATAGCCCTGTCAACCTGTGTAGCTTTCTTTTTTGCTTCCTCAACCAATTTTCTGGGGTAACCCCTCTCCAAAAATTTGTTTGTCATTAATTCCAGCTGAACATTTCTCTCACTTAAATCATTGTTTATGCGACAAACTCTGAGAAATTGCGAATAAGGTAAGCTGGACACTGTCGATCTTGGGTGACAGCTCTCAAATTTTTATATATACAATATATCAAATGCGGCACTCCTCAATAAAGAAATGAGCAAAAAAAATTAAATGTTACCATCCGATGCCCTCCAGAACCAACATGACACCTCATGTAGCCACATCCACTAATTTCCAAAATGGCTGCTCTCAGGAAAAAATGACAGACACTGCTGTGTATAAACCAATGTTTCAATGCTCTTATTGATATAAATGCAACAATAAGAGCATTGAAATGTTGGTTTATACACAACAGTGTCTGTCATTTTTCACAGAGTGCAGCCATTTTGGAAATTAGTATATAATATATTATAAAGGTGGGGACATTGTAATTCTAGATAGGGATAAATACATTCATGAGGTTTATAGACAGCTAGCGGATGTTGGTTGCTATAAAAAAAACTCATATGATCCCACAACGAACTATAAAAAAGAGATAGACAATGTGATCAATATGGGTCTAATAAATAATTGGATAAATGAACAAACAGCAGCTTTTTTGACACAAGAGTATGCTGTTGTACCCCTTTTATACATTTTACCAAAACTCCACAAGACTTTACATGACCCACTGGGGAGACCCATTATCTCCTCATGGCGGTCATTATGCTAGACACTATTGCTATTAAAATGAACCTCTATATACCCCTGCCTGTACCTTCTAAAATCCTTCCTATAAACCTCTAAGGATGACGCTAATTTGCGTACGCAGTCATACAATAAATAGAGACTCCAGACTCAGAACATGTGGTTCCGAAGCAGAAAGTATTATTCAAGTAAAAGTACAGTCAGTTACACGCTATGATCTGTGTACAATAAGCACAAATAAATCATAAAGTCACAAGGTACAGTTGATATACATATGCATGATTAAACTGCAAAATACAATGAGAGAGACAGAGAGAGAGACAGAGAGACACAGAGAAAGAGAGACACAGAGAGAGACACAGACAGAGAGACATAGACATACAGATAGAGACACACACAGAGAGACACAGACAGAGAGACAGAGACACACAAAGAGAGAGAGAGACACAGAGAGAGAGAGAGAGACATACAGAGAGAGAGACACACAGAGACACAGAGAGAGAGAGACAGAGAGAGACACAGACAGAGAGAGAGACACAGACAGAGAGAAACACACAGAGAGAGAGAGGCACACACACAGAGAGAGAGGCACACACAGAGAGAGAGACACAGACAGAGACACAGACAGAGAGAGACACATATATATAGAGAGAGAGAGAGAGAGACACAGACAGAGAGAGAGACACATAGAGAGAGACAGAGAGAGAAAGAGAGGCACAGAGAGAGAGAGACACAGAGAGAGAGACACAGAGACACACAAAGAGAGAGATACTCAGAGAGAGAGAGAGACACAGACAGAGAGAGACAGAGAGAGAGACACAGAGAGAGAGACACAGACAGAGAGAGAGACACAGACAGAGAGAGACACATACAGAGAGAGAGACACAGATAGAGAGTGAGAGACACACACAGAGAGAGAGGCACACAGAGAGAGAGACACAGAGAGGGAGAGACACAGAGAGACAGGCAGATCAAACTACAATGATAGAGATATCAATGTCTGCTGAGAGCACATGTCCAAGATGGCTGGTGATGGTGTGTGTGTGGCGGTTTGGGAATGATACATGCCCTATTGTCCAAACTGCATGGTCTCTAGACAAACTCCATTTTGAAAGTAAGAAAACCCACATTAAGTTGTAACTCTGTAAATCATATATCCATTAATGATCACAATTATAATAATTACAATATACCTATCTGACCTATACAACACCAAAACTGGGTAGAATTTTAACTATAACCACAAGACTAGCAATTCACAACTTCCATTGAATAAAACACATGATTCAATGGGGAAACGTGGAGCACATGGAATTTCCTTTGTTCACCCCACATGGAGGTAGCCATCTTTAACAAACTGCAGACTATTCTTCCACACGATAATTACTTCTGACCATCCAAAGCTGTTATTAATTCAACTTCCATAATATAACACTGATACTAGCCTATGATTACATTCATGAGTATACAACACATACCAAGCCTATCTCTCCCAAGCAGTGATATTGTTCAAGCACATGGGAAGGCCCTAACACAGCTAACCAGCGGATCTCAAACAATTATATCAACCAGCATCAATCATTACAAATATTACAAAAACTCCATAATCAATCCCTTTCCTGTATGCTGCTAAAACAACCAGTATGAACAGACTATTGTACACTACAGTGTAGATGATAATATTACAGACTCAATCACATTATATCATCCACTGTATGCTAACACAGACTTATGAATTCCCTTACCAAACTACAAACTTATTACAAACAATCTAGATAAGCTAATAACAGGTTAACACAAAACTCGCTACAGATACCCAAATAGACTAACTACTGTACAGTTTAACAACAATATACTTAGCCATGTTCCCGATTGAACAGAGTCCCATTGTTTTGGTTGTCTTGTGAGAGAGAGAACCTCTCTCCTCCAATTCCCTGCTCCAAGTGTGTCTGCTGGCCTGTGTGTTCTCAGAATGCCATACTCCTCCCCTCACCTGTGAAAAGGGCCTCCCAAACCCCCACCTTGAAACTCCTATCCCAACAGTGTGATACAAATGCTAAACAGGTCACTTCAAATGGACACAGATCAGCCTCCAAAAGCTTGTTGTCTCCTTATTCCCCCCTGCATGCATAACTAAGCTGCTAACATTTTACAAGGTACATTTTGGTGTTTTAACTCTGTATGATCCATAAGTTGAGAATGCATGTTGCGATCTTCACCCCGATGATACCGGAAAGCTGTTGAGAAAGTGTAGGTCAGTACAATATCAAACACTATTTACTTATCATGTATAAATCCTTAGATATCAAATAGTCTTTATTTAATAATTACTGAATAAACCTTGACTAGGGAACCTTTTATGTAAGTGTGCACTTTATGTTTTGTGTACTATGTGGTTTTGACAAAATGGAGCTGTGTGCACTATTTCTAAGATGGAGTCTTGTCGCCATTCGCAAGATGGTGTCGCGCAAATCCTGTCTGCCAATCATCCGGCTTCGACAATTTTTTGAACAAACTGAGAAACTTACCGACCCCTTGCAATGACACTATTCTAGTAACATTAGATATAGTGAATCTTTATACTAATATTCCCCATGATCTAGGGATTGAGGCCATTAGAAACATTGCTACTGATAATCCTTACTATACAGGTCTGCCAATAGATTATTTGTTTTTGCTTATTAATATCATATTACATAAAAACTATTTCACGTTTGACATTGGTTTTTATTTGCAATTACATGGCACTGCGATGGGGTCTAATATTGCCCCATCGAATGCTAATTTATTCATGCATGAATTTGAGAAAAAGCTGATTATGAAACATTCATTGGCTAACTACATTAGCTTTTATATGCATTTTATTGATGACATCTTTGTAGTCTGGACGGGTAGTCAGACTGAATTGTTCACGTTTTTTGAAGGTTTAAATACTATGAGTGAAGATATCAAATTTACATTAAACTTTAGTGATAAAGTCTAAAGTTATTTGGATGTCAACATTGATATATCAGCTGGACAGTATGAGACCACTGTATTTACTAAAATGACTGACAGGAAAACACTGTTAGCCGCTGATAGCTTCTGCCCTATGCCACTCAAAAGGGGACTGCCTTTCTCCCAAATTGTGAGAACAACCCGAATCACCTCAGACAAAGAGAAATTACCCTCAGCTTTGAATCATATGGGGGATAAATTCCTACAACGTGGCTATGATAACAAAGAGTTCAAAGAGGCCATAGATAAATGTCTGAAATTGGACAGAGTGGATTTACTAACCAAAACTAAAAACACAGAACAGTCTGAGTGCATGATTTTTTCAACTACATTTTCGATTGGATCTCATATTGTTAAAAGGGCGGTCATGAAGCTTTGGCACATCATTCAGACGGATCCCATATTGGGAAGGGTGTGCCAAGAAAAACCTCTGTTTTGCTATAGATGCAGCAACAATATTAAAGATGAAATTACCACCTTGGACATCGGTCGGAGGAAACAAGCAGGTTGGCTATCCTTAAAAGAAGGATCATACTGATATTCTGGATGTATAAATTACTGCTTCATGTTAATGGGCACGAACTTAAGGATAACAACTCTGGTAGAGTTGTCAAAATTCAACATCGCCTTAACTGCGAAAGCAGATATGTTATATACATCATCATGTGCCCCTGTAAATATCTATACATTGGAAAAACTATAAGAATGCTCAAGGAGCGAATTGCACTCCATAGGTCATTGAGAATTTAGATTTTAATACCCCACCAATAGTGAGACACTTTGTCCAAATAAAACATAATATCATGGACTTCCATGTTATTCCAATTGACCATGTTCCTCCTTTGAAAAGAGGGGGGAACAGGGAGAAATTACTCTTACAATGTGAAGCAAGGTGGATATACTTTAAATCTGTGACACGAATGGTTTAAATGAAGAGCTGAATTTATCCTGTTTCCTTTAGATAGGCAATATCTCTCTCTCATTTTTGCTTTATTCAGATACATTGTAATTTTTTATGTGTTTTAGGGATTATGGGTTTAATGTATATACGTTCACCTGTCAGCAAGTCCACATTAATCACCTGTTTGGATCCCCGTCAAGACACTTGATGTGCGTCCCAATAACTATGGTTACCTTACACACAGCGTTAGCAAGGAGTGAGTTTTCAGCTCTGCTTGACCTATGGTGGAACGCAAGAGTGAGTTCCGGGTTAGTGGCTGTTGAACCGCAGTGGTCATTTCCAACACTTTGGTTTGCCGATTAGACAGATGCTGGGTTGCCATACTATATGCAGGTATATCAGTAATGTCATTCCGTGCCCGTGATAAAGGTGTGAGAAAGCGGCGAAACAGCTGTTGGGGTGTGATGTACAGACTCCATAGGACAACAGCACGTTTGTTTCACAGCGGTGAGGATGTATGATAATACTGCAGCTGCCTTATATATGATGGAAGCCCGCTGTTAATTTACGCTTTGAATACATACAAGTGGAGTCTGTTGATTATATGCTTCGGCTACACTATGCATATTGTGACCGTACCTTTTCATGCTGCTCAGTACTTTAATACAAAGTGAGGGGTTTTTTTTGCCACTTTGGTGTGTTGGTTTCCCTTCTGTGAATACAGAGAAGTTCTTCTGACATATGACATGCAGTATATTTTTATATTTTATGCACACACAGTATATATAATATATATATATATATATATATAGTGTGTATATATATATATATATACCAATTTTTAAAGTGATTTACAATATGTGTAATATTTATTATTAGATCACAATATAAGCTGGTCCATTAATAGTTGGGATAAGATAACATTACATTTATTAATGCTTTCTTATTTATATTGATCACATAGAATTATATATATATTATTTATATACTGTATATTTTTTATACATTCTTAATAGTTTTTTAGATGACACGTGTAATGAGATGCATTTGGTAATATTTATATATGTAATTTTTATTTATTGTTTAAATTTATATTTCTAAAACTATAAACAAATACATGCCATACATTAAACTTAAATATCGGGGATAAAATTATATATGTTATTTATTAATAACATATATAAATAATATATAATATATAAATAATAATAAACAGCACCATATGTTTTGTTATTTCTGACTGACTGATGGCTGCTTTCATGTAGTCTAACATACCCCTTTTCCAATTGGCATTAAGAATCAGGAGTAATACTGAACAGATAAACTGGTTTGATATTCACAAAAGAGCTTACGCAAAAGATAAATCCCTTACATTAAGTTCAGGAGTAGACCCTGCATAGCTCTGTATATCTCATTACTCCCATTGTTGATTTAGCTGACAGCCACTCCCACATGACCCTCCCCCACACTCTGATTGGTCAGTGGGTGGTTCATAAGTATTGATGTTCCCAGGCTCCAGCATTTTAGCCTTCAAAAAGCAGACAAGCGAAATGAGTGTCACCATTCACTCCTGTACTGAACGTTTCCATAACATTGTTGTTACGTTTCTTTATATTTGTGTGTGATTAACAACTGTGTAGTACTAGAGATGTGCCCAGCTAGTTTGTTGCTCCATAGGCTTATCTCTCGCGCCATGCAAGGCGCGCCACACACCACGCCATGAGTCGCGGCTCACAGAAAGTTTTGTAACGTAACGTATCATAACGCTGGAAAAAAGTCATAATGTGTAATACAACTTTTGAACGTAGCGAAAGTGGGATTTTTGATAAGAGCGCAAACTTGCGTCAATGCCCCAGACTCATACACTATAGTGATTTCTCATGACATTTAACTGGTAGTGGGATCTGTTTGAGAGGGAAGCCTCTGTATTACAAACTGTCTGTGCGTTTTAACCGCAAACTTGTGTCAATGTAAGCACGGTTGGCGCTGTGGCGAAGGGTTACAAATAGGATTTCTGGTGCATGCCCAGTGGAGGGGTTACAATGACACTGGAATCTTTGGCACATGCCCAGTGGGGCCAAGCCATACAGTACAGTATGCCATGTACAGTAGCGCTATGCCATGGCGTATGGAAGATCATCACTGCGTATGCCCAGTTGTCTGTATTACTACAGTATTGTACAGTATGCTGTTGAATTTTCGCCCTTTCATGACTTCAGAAACTGCTACAGTAGTGGCTCTGTTTGAGAGGGAAGTCTCTGTAATACAAACTATTGCAAACTTGCGTCATTGTTGATGCTGTCCTTAGACATGGACATTATAGCGGATGGATGGAGTGCACAAGGATGAGGCCGCTCTGTACAGTTCTTAATATACAGTAGCTGGAGTTTGGGCTAGTGGTTAGGTGATCGCATTGCAACAATGATGGTCCCAGGTTCGAGCCCTGGAAAATAATTTTTTTTTTTGCCACTGTCGGCTCTGGACACTATAGTGAAACTACTGTAGTAGTGTTGTACTGTAATACTGTAGTGTTGTTGTTTAAAAGGCTGCTTAAAAGTAAGACATTACAAATTGATTGTGAGTGCAAACTTGCGTCAATGTCTGCGCTGTAGTGGCTGTCAGCTCTGAGGGGGTGGCAATGGGATTTCTTGTGCATGCCCAGTGGAGGGGTTACAATGGGATCTGTGGTGCCAAGCCATACGCCATGTACAGTAGCACTATGCCATGGCATATGGAAGATCATCACTGTGCCACTCTGCGCTGTCCACAATAGTCATTTCATGACTTCAGAAACAGCTACAGTAGTAGTGGGCCCTGTTTGAGAGGGAGGCCTCTGTATTACAAACTGACAGTGCATTTAAAGCGCAGAATAGCATCTATTTCGATGCTGTCCTAGACTTGGACACATTAGTGATTTCAGGAGTTCAAAAACTGATAGTGAGCTCTGTATGAGAGAGAGGTCTGTGTTTTGCAAACTGACTGCGTTTAAATCGCAAACTTGCGTCAACACCAGTACGGCATAGTGGAGGCTGTCACCCAGTAAGGAGGCTCATACTGTTCTGTATACTGTTCTGTACATACTGTAAGTACTGTAGTAATGCGCATGCCCAGTGTTTCGGGAGTCACACACAATGGAGCCACTCCATACATCAGTCGAGATACTGTACAGTACAAGGAGGCTCACTACACGTACTGTACAGTACTGTAATTCGTAGCCATCACATCGCATACTGTACACGACAGATGCAATTCTTATTACAGTAGGAGAGGCTTGTAGGCAAGGGGTTAGGTGATCCACCTTGCTTACACTTTCTCTCCTGTTCGAGACCTTACCTTGATAAAAAAAAATTCTTAATTGTTCACTACAGAACTGTAGTTCAGTATTGTTATCCAACCCTTACTAAACTCAATACTGTACTGTATGTAATGTACCGTAGATGTGCCCAGCTACAGTACTGTAATTTGTTGCTCCATACACCATGTACTGTACTGTAGCGCATTGCTACAGTAGTCTTGTGCTACGCTGTGGCGTATTGAGTCTCATAGCACTGCGCATGCCCAGTTGTCTGTATTACTGTACTGACTCTGCACACTTGCGGTAATGTAAGTACTGTACAGTACAGTACTATTGGGATTGTCCCATACTTAGACATTTTAGTGATTGCATGACTTTAGGAACTACTATAGTATAGGATGAGGCATGTGGGCTAGGGGGCTAATGCCTAGCCTCACTTGCTTCTACCATTTTCTTGTCCCGCGGGTTCGAGACCTTTAAAATATATACTGTATAATTTTTTTTTTAATCTTCACCAATACATTATCCACAAATTCTAGCATTTCTATGCTACAGTACTTTGACACTGTGTGCTCAAGAAAGGGTTGTATGGCACACCAATACAGTACCCACGTACTGTACAGCACAAATCTACAGTAGCTGTGCTAATTTATAGCATTTCAAGTTTATTTCTATTGCGTATGCCCAGTGTGTTGGGCTTCACAAACTGTATCACAGATCTCTAGCGCTGCGCAATAGCCATACCTATGTACAGTAGTGCTATGTAGCGTACTGACTGTGTAATAATAATAAAAAATAAAAAAGTATAACCTTCCAGGTTTTTGAACCGCAAATGGGTTAATCAGGTGTCTGCATGTAGTGGTTTTATTTCTACCCACTACACTACAGACGCCTGAACACTACACTACAGACGAAGATGTCAAGATGACAAATCTTGTATTCTTAGTGGCAATGCTGCTACAGTACAGTAGGTGTAACTCCATTACCTGCCTCTGTACTGCTGCCCAGTGGAGCCAAGCCATACACCGTGTACTGTATAGTACACCAGTAGCGCTATTCCATGGCATATAGAAGATCACAGCACTGCACATGCCCAGTGGGTCAGGAGTCAAATGCAGCTAAAGTGGGATGTCTTGCTATGACAGGCTTGTGGACAAGCGGTTAGGTGTTCCGTCTTTCTACCTGCCTGTCCCGCCTGTTCTAGACCTTAACAATATATATTTTTTTCATTTATTTATTTATTTTTTTTATTCTTCACTAGTTCAGTATTGTTATCCAACCCTTACTAAACTCATTACATTATATATACACACTAGATGTTTAACTTTGTCCCCCCAATTTTTTTTCTCTCTCAAATTGAATACGGGCCTCACTGTGTACAGTACTGTACAGTAAGTTCCAGGCAATCACTGGGAGAGGCAACAGAGATACTGTATATGACTGCAGACAGCAACCCCCATCAGCCGGCGCCCCTGGTGAGGGCAATCCTGGCCAATAGGAAGATATGCCCATGCATGTGTGTCTTATTGACTTTTTTTGTCATACTGTAGCTGCTTGCAACACTTAATGCACTGATCTGTGCATGCATCTGTAATGTGTTTTTTTCACCAATGTACTTGGAGCATTGGTCTCCCTGATCCGTGCTGCAA
>JAUIMM010000276.1:0-217500 GCA_031769625.1 Taudactylus pleione | reverse complement strand
CTTACAGTAAATGGATTAACAAAGTGTCTTTTATTATGGTAATGAGAGGCTCTTGCTTGCTTTGGGGGAAGGGGCCTGATGCACTGTGTATGACTCCCGACCCACTGGGCATGCATCATAAATCCCATCGCAACCCTCCTACTGGTCATGCGCCACAGATGCCATTTCTAACCCCTCAGAGATGGCTGACAGCCACCACAGATTTGGGGAAGGGGCCTGATGCACGGTGTATGACTCCCGACCCACTGGGCATGTGCCAGAAATCCCATCGCAACCCTCTTTCGACCTCCATTATCATCTCTATGCTGATGATACTCAGATCTACCTTTCTTCCCCTGACCTCTCCCCCCTCTCCTCACTCGTATCTCCAACTGTCTCTCTGCTATTTCTTCCTGGATGTCCCAGCGATTTCTTAAACTTAATATGTCTAAGACTGAGCTGATCATTCTCCCACCCTCAACAATACCTCACTTCCCACTATTTATTTAACAATTGATGGCACAACTATCTCTTCTAGCTCCATTGTGTGCTGTCTTGGAGTTATCCTGGACTCCTCCCTCTCCTACAAACCACATATCCAGAGCCTCTCACAGTCCTGTCATTTTTATCTCTAAAATATTTCCAAGATTAGACCCTTTCTCACCCAGGATGCCACCAAAACCCTCATACACTCACTGACCATATCCAGATTGGACTACTGTAACCTCCTATCTGGCCTCCTCAACTCCCATCTCACTCCTATCCAGTCTGTCCTCAATGCTGCTGGACTCATCTTCCTCTCCAAATGCTCTACATATGCCTACCCCTCCTACAAACTTTCCACTGGCTCCCCGTCCCTATTAGAACCCAATTCAAGGTTCTCACACTCGCTTACAAAGTCCTCACCCATTTCTCTCCCATTTACATCTCTGACCTCATCTCCCTCCACTCTCCTGTCCGCCCCCTTCGCTCAACAAATGCATGCAATCTCTCATGCCAACTGATTACTTCCTCCCACTCCCGCCTCCAAGATTTTGCCCATGCTGCTCCCGACCTTTGGAAGTCTCTCCCTCTCCCTATCAGACTGACCTCCTCTTTACAATACTTCAAACAGGCTCCCAAGACCCACTACTTCATCAAAGCCTTCCAGCTCCCATTCTAACTTACTGCTACATGCTCCTTCCTCCCAGTTTACACCATCTGTGTCACACCTGTTTGTCTGCCCCTCCCCTTTAGAATGTAATCTCTTATGAGCAGGGCCCTCTACCCTCTTGTGCTTCTCCTTACTTTACTTTCATCTACTTCCTACCCCCCACCAGGGCACCTAACACTTGGCTGCTTACGCTCTGTTGCATATCTAGGTGTTATGGTCACTAATGTAGCAATGTATATTATCCATGTTATTGTCCTATATTGTACTGTAAGTCACTTGTCAAATTATTTGTTTATGTACTTTGTAAGGCGCTGCGGAAAACTTGTGGCACCATATAAATAAAGGATAATAATAATAATAATACCTTATTTTTTGCATGTGGGGTAAATACTGGCTGATTTTGCATGTAGCCCACAAATGCTGGACAGCTTTAATTATATACTACAATTTAGATGTCAGTTTGGATGCCCCCCTCCCAAATCTTACTCTCTCTGCACATTTTATATCTACCCCCCTGTAGTGTAGCATGATGTTACCCAGATGCACAGTCACTGGCTGGAGTCCTGCTGTAACCCCTCTTTATTGTCCTCTGTGTAATGTGCCGTTCCTCGCATCTCTTATTGTCTCCTCCAGTCTGTTCATTGGGCCTGATTCATTACAGATCGCTATAGCGATTACGCGCGCAGTTCTGCTGCAAAAATATGCTAACGGTTGTGATTGCAAAACCGACATATAGACGCCCACCACCGCTATCTCACATCCATAATACCTCTCAGACCTGCATATACATCGGTAACATCGATTAACATCAGGCCATCACACACAATTACAGAGACCCTGACCTGTCTCAGACATTGCTAAGCTCATCACATGTAGTGAGTACACAAGCTGCATATGCCGACGCAGTGGCTAATTTATGTACGCCCAGCAACGGTGTTCGAACAGACAGGCATGCCTGCGTTTCTCCAAACACTCCCCCCTCACCACCCCCAAATGCTCACAGCCTGTCACTTACTCTGCGATGGCTCCTTCTTTGCGAGCGTGATCACAGTGCAATCGCCAAGCACGTGCACTGCGATGCTACACATGCACAGTGTGCAACAATCGGTCAATTGCAATTGCAACAGCATATGAGGTTGCAATTGCAATCCATGACTAATTGGACCTCCCCTCTGCTTTCGTATCCACCCTTACTGTACCACCTCTCTTCTATCCCGCATGTTACCCCTCTTTCTCTTCCCGCTCTCCTCTCTGGAATATGTTTGGATGTAACCCTGGCTCACCTGGTATTTCCAAAGGGTTACTATGTCCGTGGATCAGGTCTACTCTTGTCTAGGTGTTCTACGGTGCCTCCACCCAAGCCTTAGATATTAGTCATCAGATTATCAAGGGCTGACTTGAGAGAACCCCGAATTTTAGTTAAAATTGAGAAGTAGAAGAAGACTATCTCAGCACAGAGCAGTCCTCATAGCATTAGGGATACAGTTACTGATAGTCATTATGTCCCTAGTCTATCCTTGCTCACTCTGATCCTAGCTGTAGTAGAAGACTATCTCAGCACAGAGCAGTCCCTATAGGATTAGGGATACAGTTACTGATAGTCATTATGTCCCTACTTTATCCTTGCTCTCTCTGATCCTAGCTGTAGTAGAAGACTATCTCAGCACAGAGCAGTCCCTATAGGATTAGGGATACAGTTACTGATAGTCATTATGTTCCTACTTTATCCTTGCTCTCTCTGATCCTAGCTGTAGAAGAACACTATCTCAGCACAGAGCAGTCCCTATAGGATTAGGGATACAGTTACTGATAGTCATTATGTCCCTACTTTTTCCTTGCTCTCTCTGATCCTAGCTGTAGTAGAAGACTATCTCAGCACAGAGCAGTCCTTATAGGATTAGGGATACAGTTACTTATAGTCATTATGTCCCTAGTCTATCCTTGCTCTCTCTGATCCTAGCTGTAGAAGAACACTATCTCAGCATAGAGCAGTCCTCAGAATATTAGGGATACAGATACTGATAGTCATTATGTCCCTAGTCTATCCTTGCTCTCTCTGATCCTAGCTGTAGAAGAACACTATCTCAGCATAGAGCAGTCCTCAGAATATTAGGGATACAGATACTGATAGTCATTATGTCCCTAGTCTATCCTTGCTCTTTCTGATCCTAGCTGTAGAAGAACACTATCTCAGCATAGAGCAGTCCTCAGAATATTAGGGATACAGATACTTATAGTCATTATGTCCCTAGTCTATCCTTGCTCTCTCTGATCCTAGCTGTAGAAGAACACTATTTCAGCACAGAGCAGTCCTTATAGGATTAGGGATACAGTTACTGATAGTCATTATGTCTCTAGTCTATCCTTGCTCTCTCTGATCCTAGCTGTCGAAGAACACTATCTCAGCATAGAGCAGTCCTCAGAATATTAGGGATACATTTACTGATAGTCATTATGTCTCTAGTCTATCCTTGCTCTCTCTGATCCTAGCTGTAGAAGAACACTATCTCAGCACAGAGCAGTCCTTATAGGATTAGGGATACATTTACTGATAGTCATTATGTCCCTTGAGTATTTATGATGTTTGCAGTCCATGGATTAGATTATGTTATAGCCACTCAATTTAATTGATGCATTTGTTTTGTTTTTTTTGTTGTTTTTTTATTGTAAGACTGCATATCATACATTACAATACATATCATTTAACTACATTTAACATACACATATAAAATACAAATGTCTATATAAACTTATCATATATAGGACATTACCATAGCCGTATAATACTGTACATTATCTCCCCATATCCAGTATATGCCACAAAGTCTGCCACTTAAAATACTATATATTTTCCTATATATCGAGGATAATTTTTCTAGTTCTATTACTCCTTTTTTAAGTCCCTAAACATATTAACCTGTGTACTCCATCTGGCTAAAATGGAGCACTACCTAGGGTTATCAATTCCAAATTGTACCATTTAGTTAGTTGTACTGCCTGTCTAATAGAATCCTTTACTGTATAGGGCATAGTATGTATATATGGAAGCCATATAGCAAAAAACTTATTTACTTTATTATCTTTATCAATTGAAGTTTACAGCCAATCCATATGAAACAGATATGACATTCTAGGTAAAAAAAAGTGACATTGAAATGGCATCGGGTAGAACCCATTGAGACAAAATTGTCTTTTTTTTCTGCCGCAGCAATTTTTGACAATAATTTTCGAGTACCATCGGGTAACCCGATTTCTCCCGTGGGGGCAGATATATCCCACAATGCCCACTCCGGAGTTACAACAAATTCTGGGCTTGATTCAGACCCAGTCGCAAGCGCTGAGCGCTTGCAACCGGGTCGATGGTGACCCAGAGCGCATGCGCACGACGGAGCTGGCTCCATCGTGCGCATGCGCGAGACCCGGATAGCGACGGGCAATCCGTCGCTCCGGGTCTCGCATCAAAGGGGGCGTGCTGTCGATGTTGAGTGACAGCATGCCCCCTTTGGTGGGCGGGTCGGGGGTGTGGCTTCCCAGACGGAGGTGTGCCCATGGGAACGCCTTCTGTTTGGGGGCGGCCCAACTGACATCACAAGTGATGTCAGTGGGAGAGATTTTGGCTCTGTTTGAGACAAAAGCTCTCTGGGGCTTGCGGCCACGAGACCCTACCACAAGGGTCTCGTCGCAAGCCCGATGGTCGCGATGGTCTGTGGGTGGCAACCCACAGCAATTACGAGCGGCCAGGAGGCCGCTCCATAAAGAAAAGAAAGACACCCTGATTCAGTGCGAGCGCTCTGTCAGAGCGTCCGGCTCTGAATCAGGGCCTCTATACCTAATGTTGAGGTAATGTACCTTTCAATCAATACCCAAAATGTATTCACCTTCCCATAAGACCACATACAATGTATCAAATCCGCTTCAGGTGATTTACATTTTAAAACAATTAGAGTCTTGTGAAGCCCCCATATTAAATCTCAGTCTAGGAGTTACATATGCTCAATGCAGTATCTTATAATTCATCTCTGCATACGTTGCAGATATTAATAGCTTATTTAATCTAACAAACGCCTTAAGAATCTCATCCATAGACACATCCGGAAATACATTATGCCATTTGGCCAAACCAGTCTTTTCTCTATCTAAACACAAATATTGACGGGTGTGTGCATAGATATTAGATGTAGTGAGCATCTCACCAGGGCGGCGAAGCAGCACATCGTCAAGTGAACATCCATCTCTTGGCATTCTACAAAAAAATCTTAGTAGCATAGCTGCATATTTGAAAATATACAAATAGGGGTATGTTAATGCTAGGATGCAAGTCCCGAATTTTATCATAGGTGTATACCGTCATTGAAGTTAGATCAAAAAGTTGATAAATTAATCTAAAACCCTGAAGATCCCATTTATTAAATAATTTGGAAAAAAATACATATGAAAACCTGGATTATGTCTGAAAGAAATAGAGAAATGTCAGAGGGGGTCTTCATTTGTGATCTGGCCAACTGCCAAGCTCTACATGTGATGTATATTAACAAGTTTTGTGCTATTTGTGTCGTATATGAAGAGGGACGTGTATGTAACAGACTTAATAATGGGGTGTCCGGGTTAAAGGCTTGTTCCAAAGCAGTATCAGAAAACCTATCTGTACCTCTGATCCAGTCAACTGCATAACGATAGTTGGCTGCTATAGCATATGCTTTTAAACATGGTAAATTGACTCCTCCTAAATTGGGTGTTGTCTCAATTTGAATTTATATAACGAAATTCTAGGTTTCTTGTTAGCCCAAATAAATTTACTGATCGCCCCATTGAGAACGATCAAATCTGAAGCATGACGCTTTTGTTGATAACTGTAGCTTCAAGTTATTGCTGCGTTGAATATTACTAGATCTCCGTTAGTGATGCTCCCAGGTAGTTCTACACATGTTTGTTTGATGTCTGCTTATAAAAGCTGGTGCACTTATACATACGCCTCTGGTGTCTGAAGGGAAGGGTCACTTCTGCTTTGCTCTGTATGAATGGAATAATCTGCGGGGCAATACTAAGGTGATGCAGAATGGTGTTATTCTCTCTTTTATTTACTTTGTGTCAGAATTCAAGACTGCTGCAGCTATGAATGTATTTTGCACTGTAAGGGACCTGGAGCTCCGATTTATAATATGATGCTGCTCTCTCCCTCATAGACACATCTGTAATGCACTTCCTCAGTCTCCTCCCCCGACCTCAGTGCCGCCTGTGGGGTCAGACTTAAGGTGGCCATACACGGCATGATATATGTGCCAATCCGATCGATCGGCACGATATAGGTGCTATATTGTGCCGTGTATGGGCACAATATTGTACCTGATATCGTGCTGTGCGCTCCCGTGGGGTCGTACATCACATCCCCAGGTCTTCCTGCAAAACCATCTGACCTGGGATGCGATGTACGATCCCATTCAAATGGTGGAGGGGGGAGCCGGCATACCGTGCGGTCTGCGGGGACCGCACGAATGCCGGCAGTGACAGCACGATCCGTCTGCTGATGGATCGGCAGTTGCACTACACGGAGCATCGCACTGTGTACGGCCAGCATTAGGCTCGGACAGTCCTCCTCTTACTGGTACTGGCTCCTGCACTGAGCCGCTCCCCGTACCTGAGTGCAGTGGCGGAATAGCAGCAGCACCGCCACACAGACCAGTCACACAGACAAGTCTTCACCAGGTGCCTGACACTCCTCTCTTAAGGTGCACATCCACCAGAAGACAGGCAAATGACTGCACGATTATGACATTGTAATCGTGCAGTCGTTTGTCAGTGTACAAACCCTGAACGCTGTGCCTACACTGAACGAGCAGTCGGTCAGTGAAGGCACATCAATCATCTGCTAACATGTTGAACATGTTTGCCACGATGATAGATGTCTAAACGGCCAGCGGGAACGTGCATCTCCGGTTGTTTTAGACATTGTTACAAACGATGTGCAAACGATTAATGAACAATAACGATATTGTTATCGTTCAATCGCTCAATTTAATTGTCTAGTGGATCGTCTAGCCAACTCTCCTTGCCTCAGCGGTATTTATAGCTCCTCTTGGGTTGCCATGGAAACCTGCAGATCACCCCACAGCTAGCCATATAATGGTCACTCCTACATTAACCCCCTCGCTTTTTTTCCTTCAACCTATTGTATACTTACCTCTTTACCTCTCTATAAATAACGGAAGAACCTAGGAACCATACCCATGCAATACACATACCCAAGTTAGGGGGTGTTACAATTGGCGTCACTAAGCACAGGATACAGAGCCTAAAGTAACATAATGGGCTCTATTTACTACAATCCGCATATTGAATGCGGATTGTAGTGTGATATTATCGAGTGAATTCGCATTGCGAATTCAGGCAATATCACAGGGATTTACTATAAATCCCTTGCAGGGACAGAGCTTGCGATAAAGCTCTGTCCCTGCGGATCCCATCCGCACTCTAGTCGCGGTATTTTCAGAAAAAATACCGCGACTAAGAGCCCGCGCATGCGCCGACCCACCGTCGCTGCTGCCCCCCACCGGCGCTAAGCCCCACCCCACAGAGCTAAGCCCCACCCACCGCGATAGCGGACCCCCACGACCCTCCCTCCCCCCCCGCGACCCCCCCTCCCTTCATTACACTTACCTGCATCCTCCTGGCCTCCGGTGATCTTCTCCGGGCTTCCCGATCAAGTGATCTCCCATACTGCACTGGGGCCCGATCACCTGATGACCAGGCAGCAGTGCACTGTGGGAGACCAGCTGACCGGAGAGGAGCCGTCACCGGAGGCCCGATCACCGGTCCCTGGAGTCAGGTAAGTAAAAAAAAAATGTTTCATTTTTTTTTTCTTTTTTTACAGCAATCAGCTTGCGGTCTGTTTAGACCACATAGCTGATTACTGGTACCGGCTCCCGGCTCTGCTCTCCCCGTTAGAGCAGAGTGGGAGCCCGGTAACCGGGGGAGACCCTGGATAACGCCACCTCCAGGTGGCGTTATTATCACAGGGCTTCCACCGGTATTTTTTTACAATTTATTTTTAGTAACTATGGTCGGATCACATTTCCCATTACAATTATGGGAAATGCGATCTGCTTTACTAAAAATAAGTGATACTAGGGGTTGGAGTAGAATTTTACTAATTCTACTCCAATTGCCCTATAGTAACTACAGGTGATACTAAAATAATGTGAAAAGGGTGTGAAAACACAAAACAGCCTTTATCACTTTATTTTAGTAAAAATAATGTTAATAAATAGAGCCCTATGTCACAGATGAAACAACCTTGTATCTTTTTCTTATTGTTCATGTACAGGATGCTCTAAACTAGACCGATACAAAGGAGAAGGAATCTGAAATCTAATTGTAAGCTTCATGTAACATCCTTTTGATGGTGGTTCTCATTGTTATATGTAAAATAAGTGGATTTAGTGCTGTAAATAATAATTATCTATGTAAAACTGCATTTTTACTGTTATAATGTAGTATTAATAACTATTAAAAGCACTGTACATGTAACTGACAGCTGCTGTCAGCCTATTACAGGTTTCCAGTAGCCCCATGTGCTGGGATTTATGGGGCAGTGAGGGGGTTAATGTGGGGGTGACCATTATATGGCTAGCTGTGGGGTGACCTGCAGGTTTCCATGGCAACCCAAGAGGAGCTATAAATACCGCTGAGGCAAGGAGAGTTGGCTAGACGATCCACTAGGCAATTAAATTGAGCGATTGAACGATAATGATATCATTATTGTTCATTAATCGTTTGCACATCGTTTGAAAAAATGGCTAAAACGACCAGCGATGCACGCTCCGGCTGGTCATTTAGGCATCTATCATCGGGCAAACATGTTGTACAACCTGACGATAACATGTTAGCAGATGATTGATGTGCCTACCCTGACCGACTGCTCACTCAGTGGAGGCACAGCATTCAGGGTTTGTACACTGACAAACGACTGCACGATTACAATGTCATAATCGTGCAGTCGTTTGCCTGTCTTCTAGTGGATGTGTGCCTTAAGAGAGGAATGTATTGAATAAACAGACATTACAGGTTGCAGAGACAAAGGGGTAAATTTACTAAAGTGAGAGTTTTTAGGAGTGAGATTTAGAAGAGATGTTGCCCATAGCAACCAATCAGATTCTACTTAACAATTTACTAGCACCTTCTAGAAGATAATAGCTAGAATCTAATTGGTTGCTATGGGCAACATCTCTTCTAAAGCTCACTTCTAAAAACTCTCACTTTAGTAAATTTACCCCAAAGTGTCATTAACTGACTGATCAATGGGGTCTAACCAATGTCTATATTCTGTCACCAAAAGATTTTCTTTAGAAGAATACGTGAAATAATAAATTTAGGAGTATGCACTATGTCTGACAGTGTAATAATATTCATGTTGTGCCCCCTCGCCCCCGGTAACTGATGTGCAGTATAGACACAGTGTAATAATGTAGCAGTGTAATAATATCCATGTTATGCCCCCTCCCTCCAGTGATGTGCAGTATAGACACAGTGTAATAATGTAGCAGTGTAATAATATACATGTTATGCCCCCTCGCCCCCGGTGACTGATGTGCAGTATAGACACAGTGTAATAATGTAGCAGTGTAATAATATCCATGTTATGCCCCCTCGCCCCCGGTGACTGATGTGCAGTATAGACACAGTGTAATAATGTAGCAGTGTAATAATATCCATGCTATGCCCCCTCCCCTCCAGTGATGTGCAGTATAGACACAGTGTAATAATGTAGCAGTGTAATAATATCCATGTTATGCCCCATCGCCCCCGGTGACTGATGTGCAGTATAGACACAGTGTAATAATGTAGCAGTGTAATAATATCCATGTTATGCCCCATCGCCCCCGGTGACTGATGTGCAGTATAGACACAGTGTAATAATGTAGCAGTGTAATAATATCCATGTTATGCCCCCTCCCCTCCAGTGATGTGCAGTATAGACACAGTGTAATAATGTAGCAGTGTAATAATATCCATGTTATGCCCCATCGCCCCCGGTGACTGATGTGCAGTATAGACACAGTGTAATAATGTAGCAGTGTAATAATATCCATGTTATGCCCCCTCGCCCCCGGTGACTGATGTGTAGTATAGACACAGTGTAATAATGTAGCAGTGTAATAATATCCATGTTATGCCCCATCGCCCCCGGTGACTGATGTGCAGTATAGACACAGTGTAATAATGTAGCAGTGTAATAATATCCATGTTATGCCCCATCACCCCCGGTGACTGATGTGCAGTATAGACACAGTGTAATAATGTAGCAGTGTAATAATATCCATGTTATGCCCCCTCCCCTCCAGTGATGTGCAGTATAGACACAGTGTAATAATGTAGCAGTGTAATAATATCCATGTTATGCCCCCTCGCCCCCGGTGACTGATGTGCAGTATAGACACAGTGTAATAATGTAGCAGTGTAATAATATCCATGTTATGCCCCCTCGCCCCCGGTGACTGATGTGCAGTATAGACACAGTGTAATAATGTAGCAGTGTAATAATATCCATGTTATGCCCCATCGCCCCCGGTGACTGATGTGCAGAATAGACACAGTGTAAGCAGTGACCTGTACACCGCTGCACTCTCCTCCTCAGTGCTGTCAGAGATAACAGGCTGCTGCTTGCACAGACAGACAGACAGTAATAACAATAACAGAAAACTACATTTCCCAGAGTGCTGCAGCCAGGGCATTGTGTGTAGGAACTGGTTCCTGGGTTGGGTCATGGTATTTCCTTCCCTGGCACATGCACCAGTCACTGCCTGCCTGCTGCCCCGGGAGACCCCATGCCCAGGAGCCCACCCCCCCTGTGATCACCTGAGGGGGGTCTGACTCTGCACAGTGTAAGTGAGGAGGGGGCTGTGCACAGTGAGGGAGGGAGGGGGAGGACATTAACCAGTGCAGGACCAGTGAGGGGAGCAAGGTGAATGATGCTTATTGTACATAATAGTAGATGTCTTATGTAGAATGTTGGACATAGGCCACATAGATCTTTCTGCCATCTCCCCCTAATTCCCAGCTGCTAAAGACTTGTCCCTAATATTGTCGTCCTTGTAGATATCCCTATTTGCATATTGCACAGCGGTGTCAGCACCTCAGGATCCTGGGGGATTTATGCATTAATGCTTATTGAAGATGATTAATTACTATGCAAAAGCAAAATGACATAATAATTCATTAGGTTTGGTAAACCTGTCATGGAGGCATCGCGTTTATATGCCCATGCAGATTATTTTATAGCATTGACAACTATGGGAATTGTGAATTATAATCAGGGACAGGAGGATATAATACGATTGTGAATCCTCATTCACTGGTGTTTTACGCCACATGGCGAGACTGGCGCGACTTAGATGACATGCCACCGATAGTGACTTTCGCATGATAGTGTCTCCCTGATATGTGGCCCCATACTAACAGACTCAGGTGACATATATCCAAGCCTGGAGAGAGAGAATGTGGAGAGAGGTAAAGTACCAACCAATCAGCTCCTGTCATTTTTCAAACATAGAGGTCTATGTACTAACCCTTGGAGAGAGATAAAGTGGAGAGAGAGATAAAGGGCCTGATTCAGAGCCGGACGCAATTAGCGCTCGCTCGTTCAGAAAATAGGGGTGGCTATTCAAATGAACCGTTCGCTGTTTGCGGTCTGTTCACGCCTCTAGGTCTGAACGAGCGAACAAAACTTGCGGCCGTTTTTTGGGAAACTACGCCCCCTGGCCGCTCGCATCCTACGTCATGTCCGCTATTTATTAGATTAATCGAGTACATCGAACAGGGTATGAACTGCTCGCTATTCTTGTGGTTGGTTTTTGCTACCACAATTTTGCGAGCAGTTCTGGCTATAAAATAACCCAGTGACGTGGTCAATGACGCTGCTGTATTAATTATGCACACCCCTAAAACGCCCGTTATGACCTTTAAGCACGCCTGCGTTCGGATCTCCACTCCCCGTTTTCAAGCACCTTCCCCTGTTACCACCCATATACGCCTCCTCCTGTCACTCAAAATAGCAGGCATTCGCTATTTAGCGAGCACATGAATTTCGGCCGCACTGGTTCGCGCATGCGTATAACGATCCGTACGCATGCGCAGTTGGGCAAACATCGCTCGGAGCGAACGAGCTGCCGCTTACGAGCGGCTCTGAATCAGGCCAAAAGTACCAACCACTCAGCTCCTGACTGTCATTTTTCAAACACAGCCTGCAAAGTACCCGTTAGGAGCTGATTGGTTGGTACTTTATCGCCGTCCACTTTATCTCTCTCCAAGGGTTAGTACATAGACCCCCATAGCCTGTAACATGACAGTTAGGAGCTAATGATGAAATAGAATCATGCACAGCTCATTTTTCTTCGTTAAAATCGTAAAACTAAAATGTGACGTTATCGCAATTCAGGGAATCTTTCTTTTTATCATTCCCGCCAAATATACTTGATACATGTGTTGATATATTTTATGAAAGTGAGTCGACATTTACACGATGTTTGACGGACAGTATTGCAGATTTTCCGCATTTTTTTAAATAAATATCCCCCGTATGTGAAGTAAGCCACCATGGGACCCCTTACTGTAACGATAAGCCACCATGGGACCCCTTACTGTAACGATAAGCCACCATGGGACCCCTTACTGTAACGATAAGCCACCATGGGACCCCTTACTGTAACGATAAGCCACCATGGGACCCCTTACTGTAACGATAAGCCACCATGGGACCCCTTACTGTAACGATAAGCCACCATGGGACCCCTTACTGTAACGATAAGCCACCATGGGACCCCTTACTGTAACGATAAGCCACCATGGGACCCCTTACTGTAACGATAAGCCACCATGGGACCCCTTACTGTAACGATAAGCCACCATGGGACCCCTTACTGTAACGATAAGCCACCTGGGCCCATATAAAAGCACTGACTGTTCCTTAAGCTGGGTACACACGATACGATATATCATCCAGGTGCGTATCGGAAGAATATATCGTACACAACATATAGGACCTCATTCAGAGTCGGTTGTAAGCGGCCGCTTGGTCGTACGCATCTGATGTTTCCAAACCACGCATGCGCACGGTTAGTTGTGCGCATGTGCGACGTGGCTTTGCGATCCAAAATTCTGTCGATCGCACGGCTTACGAGCAGGAAGTGGCTTCCGAGAGTTGATTGACATGAAAGGTGTTTGTGGGTGGTGACGGGGGTGGTGGTCTGACAACGCAGGCGTGCCTCAGCGCTTTGAGGGCGTTTTAGGGGCGTACATAAATTACCTGCTACGACCGACATAGAAGGCCGGAAGTAGTAAAACGTCGCTCTGCGAGCAGGTTAGAGGCCTGACTGATCGTACAGCTTGAGATTGGGTAAATGCTCTCGCAAGCCCCAGAGTACAATCGATACTATCGAATGTGACTGATGTTAGGATTGATGTTTCTATTTTGAGCCACACAATGCAAGCAGCTAATAATCGTTTGTTATAGCTAATAACACTGCTAATTGGCTTTTAATTGATTCAGCTGCTTCATGGGGATGGCTTATTCTATGCGGTTTTTTGTTAATTTTAACAAGCATTTAACAACAACACAACATTATTATTCCAAAATCCGGGTTTAAAATCTTTTTTATTTACATACGCACTATCAGTAAAACTTCAGCATGAACTAAATGACATTTGAACAACACAACACAAGCGGCCGCAACCATTAGAAGAAAATTAACATACAGCGACTGACAACGACTGACTCGATCGCTAGCTGCTATCACTCGTTAGCTAGAGGAGGTGCATTGTTCACGTATGGGCGTCACTTTGGTTGCGACCGACCGGCCGTGCGATTGCTTCCTTTTTCAGTTTCTCAGTCGTTAGGCGTACGACCGAGCGGCCGCTTACGACCAACTGTGAATGAGGTCCATACTGTGTACGGCCGATTCATCGTTGTATTTGCTGCATGTCCAATCGGACGATTCAATGAACGACTTGGTGCTGTTACTTGCAGCATGTCATGATATATCGCGATGACATATGGCGATTGAGCAGTGTGTATGGCTCGCGCAAAGTATCGTTACATCTCTCGTCGCATCGTTGGGTCGCACCATTGAATGATGTGTACCCAGCTTTAGACCAATGTTGCCGACTTTTAGTTCCCTCCTTCCGGGAGGGAGCTGTCGGGCTTCATCAGTGGGGGGCGTGACCAGGTAGGTGACGCGAAAACGGGGGTAGGACATGGGCGTGACAGCGCAATCACCTCATCACGGCCCCGCCCTTTCTTCACAATGCCGAAAATAATGGCATTGCGAAGCAGGGAGCGGGGCCGCGATGACGTGATTCAGCGCGAATCACGTCACCGGCCTCTCCGCTGCCGGGGTTTATAAGGTGATCACGGAGGGGGGCCAGGTGGGTTGCCAGGAACCGGGAGTCTTGCCTGCCTTTCCGGGGGGCCGGGAGCGGCACCCGATTTTCGGGAGGCAAGTATGCTTTAGACTGAGCTCGTATACGGGACACAGAGGTCTGAAATAATGTACAAGTGGTGTATTATTCCTTGTAATGTAATAGGCAGGCACTTACTGTAAGTAAAGGGGTAATGGCACAGTTAGGATCTACAGTAACATTTGACTGGAAGCCTTTCATATACTAAGGGTCGGCTCAGCCGAGCGTATATCCACCAGAACCCAGAATGTCGCCAGTTTGAGCCGAATTAATAAGCTATATCGGTGAGTGTTGCAGGGAATATATCCTGGTCCCATTTTTTGGTTCATGGAGGAATAGTTCAGGCTAAATCGCTGGGGGATGTTTTGGGCTGTATTCTATGGAAGAACAGATGAAGAATTTATGCTGGGCCGAACCTGATTGACCCGTCTCTTTTTTTTGTACCTTTATAACTAACTTTCAGGATTTCTGTCTATGATTGAGAGACAAAGTAGCTTCACATAGGATGGCGGATGGGTCGTACTGCAGGATCCAGGGTGATCACTCCTCAGACTCCGATTCCTGCTGGTAAGCAGGCTATCATCGGTTATACGTACAGTATATACGACGTGCTGGGCAGACACAATTCTACAAATCAGGCAAACGTATAAAATCTACAAATATGTGTCCATGTCATTGCAAAGCTTTACCCTTCCGATAGTGATTGACAGGAAGTGCCGTTTGTGGGTGGTGACGGGGGTGGTCAGGCGAACGCAGGCGTGCATGTGTGTTGGGACGCCATTATAGGGGCGTGCACAATTAAGGCAGTGCGGCGGCATACACATCCATAGCGTAAGCTGTACACAGGAAGCGGACAAAATCCTGCGGCAGGTCAGGTCAACCACTATTGCGCGTGTAGGTCCGATGGTTTTTGATGTTACCGATGTTTACACTATCTTGCGTTCTGATCAGGCTGTGAGTAAAGGGAGATGGGCGGCTTAATGTGGGGTTGGGCGGTTGCATCTTGTGCTGTGGTCTCCGTGCGTATGCATTGATTAGCATATTCTCGCAGCGGCCGGATGCGTGCGTCTGCTAGCGCGCTTTCCTTGCTGAATCAGGCCCTATGTCCTCTATGGTCCATGTAGCATTCCGACACTTGGCCAAACAATAAAACACATCACTACTGCTCCTCCCGGGGCCCTGACGCCAATTACAGGTCAGTAAATTTACCCCTTAGTTTCAGCGGCAACAACAAGAGCTTATTCACAATGATACATTAATACTCAACTTACAGGGAAAGTGTAGATGTGTTTGTAGTGATCATTCTAGCACCCTGCACCTGTCACAGCCCTGCATTTCCTCCTTCCTGCATGGGGCGTTGCTCTCTGCGGGTGTGGATCATTAGGTCTACATTGTCTACATAGACAACGGAACATAGACAGGCAATAGATAGACAGGGACTGAAGGTCAACAGGGTCTGAAGGTCGACACATCAAAGGTCGACTAGTAACAAGGTTGACAGGGACTGAAGGTCGACAGGCAATAGGTCGACATGGACTGAAGGTCGACATACAGTATGTCGACAGGGACTGAAGGTCGACTAGTAACAATGTCGACAGGTACTGACAGTCACCATGGTCATTAGGTCGACACTCATATAGTCAACATGCAAATGGTCGACACTTTTTTTAAGGGTTAGTGTCAAGGTTAGGGTTAGGCACTTACCGAAGGGTTAGGGTTAGGCACTTACCGAAAAGTTAGGGTTAGGCATTTACCCCGACGGTTAGGGTTAGGCACTTACCCCGATGGTTAGAGTTAGGCACTTACCCCGGCGGTTAGGATTAGGCATTTACCGGAGGGTTAGGCACTTACTCTGACGGTTAGGGTTAGGCACTTGCCCCGACGGTTAGGGTTAGGCACTTACCGGAGGTTTAGGCACTTACCCCAATGGTTAGGAACTTACCCCGACGGTTAGGGTTAGGCACTTACCCCGATGGTGTCAACATTCAGACCCTGTCGACCTTCAGTCCCTGTCGACCTACTGCCTGTCGACCTTCAGTACCTGTTGACCTTGTTACTAGTCGACCTTTAGTGTGTTCACCTTCAGAGATTGTCGACCTTCAGTGTGTGCTAGAAGCACCAGAGAAGAAACCGACACGCCAGGCAGGAAAGAGGAACTGCACGGGGGTGTGATAGGAGCAGGGTGTTAGGGGTCTATTTACTAAGCAGTGTTAGGAGACAGAGTGAATAGTGATAAGGTGCCAGCCAATCAGCTCCTAACTGTCATCTCACAGGCTGTGTTTGAAAAATGACAGTTGGGAGCTGATTGGCTGGCACCTTATCACTTTTTACTCTGTCTCCTAACACTGCTTAGTAAATAGACCCCTTAGAATGAACACTAGGAGCATTTTCCTCTATCCTGACATTCCTGTAGCTGGTGAAATCAGACTCGCTCGGAGCACCAGGGGGTCTCCCCCCACAATGATATCAGGCGGTTCTGAACGCATATGTAGAATGGAGGACGGGAATATTCTTCATAATAAATTCTATTTAAGATAGAGAAAGAAATCTTAGGAGGCACCTGGGGAGGGGCGGATTAGTGCTATGAGCAATGAGGGACCTGATTTATGGGCCGTTATCTGTTTTTTTCATCATCTATATATGATTTAAATTGGAAATTTAAAACACTGGGTAGAATATTACTTACTGCGATATAAAGTGGACACTAACTGCCATAGAAATGAAATCTACTCACTAGCAGATTGTTCATATATAGACTTTGGAGTCAATGTCTCAGATCTAATCTTTGATCTATATGTATGTCTCCAGCCGTGTAATCTATGCTGATCGCGTCCTCGCTGCCTTATACAGGAGGGTTGATAATTAATAGACTATTTTCCCAATAGATGTGGTGGATTGAAGCATCTTAAGGACTTGACTATAGATAAAATACCTACAATGATGGACAGTTGGTCACTTTCTCTCATCACGTTTCCTGTAATATAATATAATGTGCCTTTGATCACTCTAAATATCATATTTTATTGTCCAGGTTGGGTCCTGGGAACTTGGAACATCTGTCCACCATTAAAGCAGAAGACGAATGGGAGGTTTATTCACATACAAGGACTTTTAAAGGACACTTCAGCTCAGGTAGGTTCCGCCTGGCCCAGATTAAGGCTCTTCCTCTCTTCTTGTTACTTTGATTTATTTTGCTGCAGTTTTGCCCTCACTGAGATGCAGTATTCCCAAACAGCAGTCTATGAGGACATCTTCAATGGAAACATCTTACCGGTGAGACCTGGAAAAGAACCAATTTGGGGAGGGGCTCTAGACTGCACACCCTAATAGCAATGAAAGGTCCTATCATGCTGGGATTTTAAAGTAATATACACAAGAAAAGAAATTGCAGATGCACTGTGCGATCATTATTCAAATGTAAATGTATGTTGTAATTATATATCATATCGTTGGCCAATGATACGGGCCTGCCCACCAGCGTCCAGGTCACCTCGTCGACCAGGTCCCTCAAGAAAAAATATGGCAATATACAAGTTTAACAAAATAAATCACCTAACGCTTCTGGTTAATGGTCTCTCACACCTCATGAGACCATATATTCACTGAAAGAGTCATCATTTACTAAGTGTCCCCCTCTCTGCCACAACCACCCCTCCCCCTGCCCGGGACATAAACTAAGCACCTCCTCCACCCCGAGACTACTTCCCTGGACGGCTGCTGCTGTCTGGCCCCCCGAATCTCAGCCGGATCCCAGGGAAGAGACAGCATTGTTTTGAATCCAAGATGGCCGATGTGATAGTGCTCTATACGGATAAGTCAGGTAAACATCAGCCATCTTGTATTCAAAACAATCTGTATGTCCGTATAGAGCAGTTTCACATTGGCCATCATGGATTGAAAATGAGTCTGGAGACATTTTGGGCTCCTAACTGTGCACAATATAATCAATGTACATACTACAGTATTTTTCACACTTATAGTATTATATGTATTGTATAGTATGTATCAATGTTATATATAATATATAAACTGTTTCCATTCAGATTTTGTGCAACAAATCCTTAAAATGCCCATCAGCCCCCCCCCCTCTCCATATACAATTTGTTGGAAGTTAACACAGGTGACACTGTGGGGAAATACATTCAGGTGATTGAGGACCTGGCTCTATGTACAGAAGTGCAGCCCATTAGGAGACACTGGGTATGTTCCTCATTATAACAATATGACCAACATCTAATATTGCAGCTGCCAGATCTGCAGGAGGAAGTGGGGACTATTTTATGTAATTCACTGACTAAACCTCTAGGTCACTTACTTGTGTTAGTCTCGCAGATTGCCAGGTGTTCGTCCATGTCTCTGGGGGAGAGTCTTCAGTCAGCCGGGATTGCAGGATTACAGATTTGTCCTCACTTGTCTGTGCTGCATCACACAGCCCCTCTTGGCGCACCCGGTGGTCCCATTAGATTCTGATAGCGCCGGGAATCTTTTTTGCATCTTTTATTGCCGAAAATGCATCTAAGTTGGAATGTGATGCGAGTAGGAGGCACCAGGAGACTGTGCCGATTCATTTGATATGTGACACTTAGACGTATTTTTGGCAAAAAAATTACGCCCGATGCGAGCAGAGCTGCACGGGACCTGCCGGCTCACTCATGCCAGGAATATCACGCTGCATGGCATATTGAGGCAAGATGAGCAAGGACACAGCTGTAGGAGTGCGGGCAGCATGGCAAGGAAGCAGGGGATATGAGTGTAGGTGGAACGCTTTCCGTTTCTGCCTCCTGTATGCTGGCCACCGCTTGTGAATACGCTAAATGTGCCACATGTAAGAAATGATGGGGAGGGTGATCGTGGTCACACAGAACTAGGGGGGGTCCAAAGCCTCAATCACTTCCTTCTGGATCTGCTCCTGGCTGCTGTCATGAATTTCCAGAAAAGGGCAGGAGACGTTTATAAATTTGCAAACCCAGCCGGCCGCGGGGCCCTGCTCACACAGCCTGGTGGGAACACTAAGATGTGACTATATTTTCAGGAAGTTTATAGCCGTAGCTCTGTGAATCATTTATAATACAGGTGTCTCTTGCCACGTGGCGTATTGAGGCTAGATGTATGAGGACACATTTGTATGTGAATCATTTATAATACAGGTGTCTCTTGCCACGTGGCGTATTGAGGCTAGATGTATGAGGACACATCTGTATGTGAATCATTTATAATACAGATATCTCACGCTAATGCTGCCTTTGTCATGTTTCTGTTGGGCAGATGAAGAAGTAGTGGACACGAAGCTGTTTGAAGACGTTCCAAACATCAACTCTCGTGGATCGAAACCCAACTTTAGACATATAAGAAGCAAACATGGCCGAGGAGCTTACAGGCAACGTGACCGGGTGCAGAGCTCCGATAGGTCCTCTCCAGAGAAGTCCATTGCCAGGGAAAGAAGTGCCATTGATTCCTCTGGGAACATTACGTTGATGACGGAGACTATATATAAATGCAATAAGTGCGACAAGACTTTCTTCACTCGATCGGGGTATCGGAAACATCAGAGGAACCACACGGAGGAGAGCGACAACGTCTGCGAGGCATGCGGTGAGTCCTTCACCAGCTGGACTAGTTACAATCGGCACAAGGAGGCCCATGCGGAGGGAAGGCCCTGGGCTTGCACGGTGTGCCACAAACATTTCAGACTTCAGTCCCACCTGGTCAGGCACGAGAGGACCCACACCGGGGAGAGACCCTACACTTGTAGCGTGTGCGGAAACTGCTTCGCTCAAAGCTCCAACCTCTCCTCCCACATGAGGACCCACACTGGGGAGAAGCCGTACTCGTGTGGTGAGTGTGGCAAGTCTTTCGCTCATAACTCCCAGCTGGCTGTCCACCGGACGGTCCACACTGGGGAGAAGCTCTTCCAGTGCCCAGAATGTGGGAAAGGCTTTGGAAGAAGTTCCCACCTGGCCTCCCACCAGAGGACCCACACGGGGGAGAAGCCCTACACCTGTTCCCACTGCGGGAAGAGTTTCAGCAGCAGTTCCAACCTCATCTTACATCAGAGAATCCACACTGGAGACAAGCCCTATGCGTGCGTTATATGCGGGCGAAAGTTCAGCAGCGGCTCCAGCTGTGCGAGGCACGAGAAGAGGCATTCGGGGAGAAAGTCTTACCCGTGTGGAGGTTGCGGGGAAGACTTCAGCAGCAGCGAAACTTATATGAGCCACTTGTGTGTTCTTATAAGTTAAACAATGTTGCCCTCTTGCGGTTTGGGGACCAGATTTAATGAAGATAGTGGCAGTTTATTGTGATTCGGTAGGCTGGGAGGCACTAGACTTATACGGAGATGTCCGGGATGAAACTATTATATTAATTATTAGTTATTTATAGTTAGAAATTATCAAACTCAAACGTCGGTGAGCCGATCACACTTTTCCGTGGAATCCTCTAAAGCACAGCTGGAACGAAATAGCGACTTTCTATGTGACGCATACAGCTACAGGACATGCGGTGTTCAGGCCCCTCCCGACTTTATGCTGCAGCGTCTCTCTCAGAAGGTCAGGGAGTACCACCTGCCTTTATTCTGAGTGATGCAAAACAGAGACTGAGGAAACCGCTTTTCAGAATGGTTCCTCTCAACAAAGGGATAATAGGAGTAACGGCATGTTGTTATATTATCATTCAGCTTAGTGATATAGAGGTTTAGATGTACTTCTAACTGATAATCTCATTGCACTGTGACTATGATTTACTGTAAATGTAAATGATTGCGAATAAAGACATGCGCTCACTGGAATTGCGCAGTCCAGCTGTGGTGTTGTGTTTTATGCTCGCAGGATTTCACCTTCTTGTTAGAACACACAGAGGGCTGATTCTGAATTGGGAGCAAAACAAAAAAACAAGCCAGTACCTTTGCACCTTGGTAAAACCATGCTGCACTGCAGATGGGGGCGGGTGGTAAATGTGCGGGGAGAGTTAGATTTGGGATGGGGAGTGTTTAAAATGAAGGGCCCCATTTAACAAGGAACTTTAATACCAGCGGCATATTTTGTTTAGTATCGCAGTGATATACATGGATATGCTCCTGTATTCATCGTCTCTCATCCCTCCGGCCTGGTCCAGTGACATCCTCCTTGTCGGCAGGGTACTACGCCCAGCTGCTGGCAGCCTATCGCTGCTAGCAACGGGCTACTCTGTCATGCAGATGCACGACGGTCAGTCTGCACGTGACTGTTTAATCTGGCAGGGACACAGCAGTACCTGGAAGGCTTCGCTGAAGCCGGAAAGGCAGCACATTGCCAGAAATGGGGACTTCACCGCTCTCGGAGTGATATAGTGATAAACAGCGGTAATATCAGATTACCCGTGTTTGTTAAATATCGAAAGCGTGACATCATCCATATAGCGAAAAATTCTAGAGTAAATATAAAGCATTTGTGGTCTACATGTAAAAGCAGCCAGTATTTATCCTGCATACTAACATAATACATGTACATGCTCTCGCCCACCCCTTGTATTGCAGCATGGTTTGTCCAGGTGCTCAGTTATTTGACCTTTATCTGGTGTCAGGCACATTAAAGAGCTCTAATTATTTATCTCACTGCTTTAGGATGAATATTTATGGTGAGACTTAGGTGATGGTATATTATATTATCGGAAGGCAAAGTACTTGTGATAATGTGCTCAGGTCCATGTTCTTGTGTAGATCATTATGTAGAAGGGATTGGACACCAGATCCCTGTTATACATTGTTTTGTCAGTATTTAACAGGTCTTAGTCAATCTATGCCTTGTCTGTAGCTAGCCTAGATACAGGAGAAGCCTGTGTTCCATGTATTGGGCCATCTCAGTGGTTTGGCATCAGGTTAGTAACTCTATATATTGCCCTGTTTTCCATACATCAGTAAGTTCTTCAGTTCAGACTGGCACTAAAGGTTTTACTTCTATTCACAAATATTTCATGTGTCCTCGATATCACTCTCACACTCTGATGGACATGTGTTTCTCCGGCCTGGGCTTTGGTTGGTTTAGGTATTGGGGGGTCTATTTACTAAGCCTTCGATGGAGATTAAGTGAATGGAGCCAAAGGCTGGGACTTTATCTCCATTCACTTTATCTCAATTAAAGGCTTAGTAAATAGACCCCCTAAGTGCCTGTGTCTTTTTGGGTTTTTTTTAAATACCTTTTTTAAAACCCTTACAGATGATGATCTTCAAATCAATCCTGAGCAGATTGATTGGACATACTGAAGTGGTTGCCCACTGCAGTATGTTAATACTCCTCAAAAAAGTACGCTCCCTCCATATGGGAAATATTGTGGCATCTACCACCACGGCACATCCTTGTTACCTGATTTCTAGTCCTGGCCCTTCTGTTGCTTATCACAACTACTGATGTGCAGGCTCGGATTAGTTCGAATTTTCCCGCCCAATTTCGGATTTTTCCCGCCAAAAATCGGGTCTCAGAAAGAGGCAAAATGTCATCTATCATTGACAAACATCATCATTCATGGACAAAAGTCCATGATAGATGATGTTTGTCCTAACAGAACTCTCTAAACTGATAAATCAATGGGGCCGGATGGGATACATCCAAGGATTCTAAAAGAGCTTAAAGGGGTGCTGGTTACACCATTAACATTATTATTCAACCAGTCGCTAGTATCATGAGTGATTCCAGGGGACTGGAAAAGAGCAAATGTAATACCACTGTACAAAACGAGAACCAAAGAAGAAGCAACTACAGACCAGTAACTACAGACCAGTGAGCCTTACATCAGTAGAGGAAAAAATTATGGAAACACTATTAAAAGAACGAGTGGTGGAATATCTCACATCCAACAATTTACAGGATCCCAAACAGCATGGATTTACTCTGGAGATTTGCCAAACAAATCTTATTGACTTTTTTGACTCGGTGACCAAAGTAATAGATCAAGGGGGGCTGTAGATGTAACTTATCTAGACTTTAGTAAGGCTTTTGACACTGTCCCGCATCGCAGAGGCCTCATAATATAGTACTGAGGTCATGCGTTCAATTCCCCACCACAGCCCTAACTGTGTGGCGTTTGTATATTTTCCCCGTGCCTGTGTGGGTTTCCTTCAGGTGCTCCGGTTTCCTCCCAAAATCCAAAAACATACTGGTAGATTAAATTGGCTTCTGACAGAAAGTGAACCATGTGATTATGTGTGTCCCTGTGGCAGGGAAAATATATTGTAAAGCTCCAATGGGGCAGGGACTGATGTGAATGACTTATTAATATTCTGTATAAAGCGCTGTGTGGCATAAAGTGTAAGGGGCATTACGGTGTGTGGTGTAATGTGTAAGGGGCATTACAGTGTGTGGCATATTGTGTAAGGGGCATTACGGTGTGTGGCATATTGTGTAAGGGGCATTACAGTGTGTGGGATATTGTGTAAGGGGCATTATCGTGTGTGGCATAATGTGTAAGGGGCATTACGGTGTGTGGCATAATGTGTAAGGGGCATTACTGAAAGGAGGAAAAATTACATGTAAACTGTCTATGGAGGGTGGGGGCGCATTTTTAACTGTTCACACTGGGAACCAAATTGCCTAGAAACGTCCCAGTATTAGTTTTACCAAATGCGAGGGGGGGAGGGGCGCCAGAAACTTTATTGGCAGGGGGGAGCAAATTTATAGTTACACCACTGGTGTTGGTATTTTTGGTTCACACTTGTAACACCTAAAAGAAACCTTTATGTGCATGCTAACAGTCCTTGCTTACATATCGGGATGACGGTTGTTGGGATTTTGGCATCTGGCTAAAGATAGGCATCGAGATTTAGACGCCTATCTTTAGTACCAGGTCGGACTTCCAGCATGGGTTTCTGACAGCCGGCATTCCTGACGGCAGTAAGTTAACCGCATCCCGTTTTATTGTGAGTGGGGTACTCCCATTTATTTCACATCAGACACAAACTTGTAATAAGTGGAGTTGAATATTTTAATTTACATTGCTACACATTGGATATTTTCTTTTTAGCATGACGTAGGGCCTGATTCAGCGAGGAACACACGCTATCACTATAGCGCCATTTTGTTTGGGGGTCCCTACCGCTTGTCTGTTCATGGTAATGTTACTAGGTATGGTGATATCTATTGTCTAGCTCCTAAACAAGGCTGCTTTGCGCATATAGCAATCGTCTATAAACATTATTAATCACTGAGGCCCTTACCGAGAGCCACTTACAAGTGCAGAAGGGTCAGCTATACTTTGGGGTGAGTTGGTGCAGAACTTACAACTGTATTTAGAGTTGCACATATTTTGCAGTTCACAAGGTGAATCAAGTACGTCAGCGTTATGTGCCTGATTCTGAGCCGCACGCAGTTAGCTGATCCGTCCGTGTCCCAATTGTTACCACTCGGAAACGCAGAATAGAATAAGCTGCACGGTCTGTGGAGTTCAGTGGTTATGGCAATCTTCTTATCAAATAAAACAAATGAAAGGAACATCTCAAAGATCCAATAGGAAATGCTAGTTTATTGCAAAATAGCAGGAAAATCATGTAGCGTGAGGACAAGAAATGCAGAACTGGCCCCTAAATTGTGATCACATCCCCCTCTTATATATACCCCTCTTATATATACCCCTCTTATACATCTCCCTCTTATATATACCCCAGCTTGATAAGCTATTCAAATGATTCATATCATTTATGTACCCATTCCCTTAAACCCCTATTTTTCCCCATCACATTTTTACAGTCCCAAAAAAAAATCAGGTCTTAAATTTACTCTCTGTGTATAGTTTAAGTTTTGCGCTGGAGGAATGATTCTGCAGATAAGGCTTCATTGTTATCGGTAAATGTGATCAGTAAATACCACATGCATTAGATAGGAACTCCGAAAACCTGAACTTCACAAAACGTTAGATATCCCATCTTTTCCGATAGAATGAGGTTCACGTACCGGCCCGTTGTTTCTGTGTTAGCGTAGAAGGTTTCAGTACCACCAAGTGGTATGGTTGTGACCTGCCCAAACCTGCAGAACAAAAACACACATTGATTTTGGAACATTTAGTGTTTGTCTGGCTCATCTAGAATATCTGCAGTGTACGTGTTTTTGTCTGGTGATGTGCCCTAGCTGGGTTAATTGATAGACTGCCTCCTCCATTTGAGATGTGTGCATTAGGAAGAATGGTATTCAACTGCCTCCTCATCCACCTAATGATTGTCTCTTGGTACACGATGTGCTGTCGTTTTCAGATCTATTTATTGTGTCTCTAAAACAGACTTTGGGGGTCATTCAAACCCGGTCGTTAGCGCCGATGCGCTCGGACCGGGTCGATGGCCCCCCACAGAGCATGCGCACGATGGCGCTGGCGCCGTCGTGCGCATACGTGAGACCCGCTACGACCGACAGTGCCGGTCGTAGCGGGTCTCGATCCAAAGGGGGCGAGCTGTCGATGTTGATTGACAGCTCGCCCCGTTTGGAAGGCGGGCCATGGGAACGCCTACCGTTTGGGGGGGCCCCACTGACATCACTAGTGCTCTCCGGGGCTTACAACAAGGGAGACCCTACCCTAGGGTCTCGTCGTAAGCCCCGATGGTCGCGATGGTTTTGACCATCACGACCATCACCTTGAAAATTCAAGACGTCCTCCCCTCATTCAGACCGACCGCACGCTCTGTGCGACCGGCTCTGAATGAGGTCCTTTATCCCTGGCAAAGACAGTTCTCAAGTAATTCCTGTATGAGAACATAGCTAATTGGCTTTACTGACCTTCCACCCACGCTTGCCGACATCCTGGATGTTACCGGCATTCAGGTGGAATATCTGGGGGTTTGGCGCAGGCAAGTTGGTGATGCTGGGTGTGTGGTGCCATGATCATGTCATCATGTGGTCCCACCCCCACTGTGATGCAATTTCAGCGCGAATCCCATCATCCAGCAGCGCAGACCACCCACTTTAATATTTTACTGGGCATCCAGGAGAGCCACCTGAGATTGGGGAGTCTCCTGGATGTTGGTTAGTAGGCTTCAACCATTCAGGTTACAGGGAACTTCATTAAATAACTTGAGTAACTCTGAACAATTAGAAGGATTGCGAACGGAAAATATCTTCTGGAAATCTGATTTTTGAATGGGCTACAACATTAGACCTAGGGATGAATTAACGACTATCTGTTACAGGCGCTATGATACCATTTGGCCTCAGTAACATCCTTGCAATGTTTCAGCACTTTATTATAATAGATGTTGCCGAGATTTTCTTTGGACCATCTTGTGGTGTCCTGTGTTGATGGTGTCTTGGTATTTTCTGATGATACCTGTCCTAACACTTCTGCCTCATATTAAGTAGGGCCAGGAAAATGAACTAATACTATGTAATCCTAATAAAAATCCAACCTAACCTTTCATGGCCACACTGAGGACCTCATTCACACAGAGCGTGCGGTCAGTCTGAATGAGGGGAGGACGTCTTGAATTTTCAAGACGTCCTCCTTTGCGGTGGTAAGGCTGTGGGTTAACACCCACAGCCTTACCACCGCCTAAGGTGATGGTCGCGATGGTCAAGACCATCGCGACCATCGGGGCTTACGACGAGACCCTAGGGTAGGGTCTCCCTTGTCGTAAGCCCCGGAGAGCTTTCGGCTCTGTCTGAGCCGGAAGTTCTCCACTGACATCACTAGTGATGTCAGCGGCACCGCCCCCAAACGGTAGGCGTTCCACCCCCCCGGCCCGCCTTCCAAACGGAGCGAGCTGTCAATCAACATCGACAGCTCGCCCCCTTTGGATCGAGACAGCGCCGGTCGTAGCGGGTCTCACGCATGCGCACGCCAGCGCCGTTGTGCGCATGCTCAGTGGGGGGCCATCGACCCGGTCCGAGCGCATCGGCGCTAACGACCGGGTCTGAATGACCCCCTGAGATCTTTAATACTGAGCAAATTTTGCTCCATTCACTTTGATTACCTAAATTCCATGAGGACATTCTTATTTGTGTGAATTGCTTGTTGCCCTTGTGCTCAGCAAAAACCTCTTCATACTCCTCTAAGGGGGAGAGATTTATCATATCTTGGAGAGAGATATAAAGTGGAGAAGTTGCCCATACCAACCAATCAGCTTCTGTCCCTTACAATATATAACGACATTGCGGTAGTGCTATTTATAAAGCTAGGAAAAATAAAAAGTCTTAAAAAACTTTTATCTTCCAATGGTGTTGGCCTGTCTTTACCAATGAGAAGAGGGTCCGGAATCCAAAGAGGGGTTTGGCCTTCGCAGTGCTCATGCGCAACCTAAGGTAAAATTGACAAACAGCATTGCCGGAATATTTGCTAATCAGATTGGCCATGATAAATTGCTCTGAAACCAATGCGAAAAATGACAATAACTCATAGATAGTGTGGCCCGTACTATAGGAATGGCAGAAACAGAAACACAGAAACAAAGGCACCTAGTCTAACATGCCGGTGGTTTTTACCAATGATCCCCGCAGTTTGGGCTTCACTGTGCCTGACACGCAGGTCGTGGCCCTCTGCCTGGGTATGGAGCTGATAGGTATTGGATAGGAAACGGAACTTGGAAGCCGGAGAATGGACAGAAGCATACCAACCAAGCTATACATTAACAAGGAACAGGCAATAACTGGTTGAGGAATAGCCAAGGTCAGGAACAAGCTAATAGGTTAGCACAAGCAAGGACAGGAACACTGGAGCAAGGGATGAGACCTAAGACTCTGGCACTTTCTTGTGCTCAGAGTCTCCCTTTTATAGAGAGGAGATTTGACTTTGGCGTTGAACATGATGTCAGGTTCAGCATTTCCCATTTGAATTTTAAACAGGTCGGTGCGCACGCTAATATGCTCCTATGTCATTGTGGCTGGCATGATGCCGGAAACCAAGCTGCATGAGGGGCAACAGAGCCTGGGTAGACCCGCAGTGCCAGATCCAGTAAGTGAGATACAGGCTCCGGCATGATGTGACAAAGGAATTATATGTTTCGGGGGGTATTTATCACTTTGTTGATATATAGGCCCCTTATGTCTGCCTGCTCCCATCTTGCCCACCTCCTTAATCTCTCCCTCTCATCAGGCACTGTCCCTTCTGCATTTAAGCATGGCCTTGTCTCTCCCATTCTTAAAAAAACCTACCCTTGATCCTAACACTCCAACTACGAACCCATCTCTCTCCTCCCATTTTGCCTCCAAGCTCCTTGAGCGTATAGTCTACAACCGCCTTACCACCTTTCTTTCCTCCCAGTCCCTGCTTGACCCATTTCAGTCTGGCTTCCATTCTCTCCACTCCACTGAAACTGCCCTTACAAAAGTCAGCAATGACCTCCTTACTGCTAAATCCAAGGGCCACTACTCTCCCCTCATTCTCCTTGACCTCTCTGATGCTTTTGACACTGTGAACCACCCTCTCCTCATGTAGGTCCTTCACTCCCTTGGTCTATGTGACACTTCCCTCTCCTGGCTGACCTCCTACCTCTCTGACCGTTCCGTCTCTGTCTCCTCTCATGTCTCCTCTTCCATCCTCTTTCCACTAATAGTAGGTGTTTCCCAAAGTTCTGTTCTTGGACCTCTCCTTATCTCCCTCTATACATCTTTTTTAGGTGAACTCATCAGCTCTTTTGGCCTCCAATATCATCTTTATGCTGATTGCTGATGATACTCGGATCTACCTTTCCTCCCCTGACCTCTCCCCCTCTCTCCTCACTCGTATCTCCAACTGTCTCTCTATCTATTCATGGATGTCCCAGCGCTTTCTTAAACTGAACATCTTCCCACCCTCCCACATAACCTCACTTCCCAGAATTCCATTATCTATTAACGGCACAAGATTTTGTCCGTGCTGATCTCTACCTCTGGAACTCTCTCCCTATCAGACTCTCTACCTCTCTACAAATTTTCAAACGGTCTCTCAAGACTCACTACTTCATCATAGCCTTCCAGCTCTCATCCTAACCTGCTGCTCCACGCTTCTTCCTCACTGTCTACCCCATCTGTGTCAAACCTGTCTGCCACTCCCCTTTAGAATGTAAGCTCTCACGAGCAAGGCCCTCTTCCCTCAAGTGCTTTTCATACCCTTAGTTATATGATTGTCTACTCTTAACTCCTCACAAGGGCATCTCACACTTGGTGCTGACGCCCTGCTGATTTTTTGAGTGTTATGATCACTATTGCAGCAATGTTTAGAAGCTGTCCTTGTCCTGCATTGTATTGTACTGTAAGTCACTTTATTCTTGTTTGCTCATTATTTATTTACTTTGTGAGGCACTGCAGAACCCTTGTGGTGATATATAAATAAAAGGATAATTATAATAATAAATAATGACTAAATCAAATGTAGGCATTCAACTATTTTGCATTTTGTCTGTAACATCCTGTATACATTAACTTACCACAAATTAAAACACACACACTCACACACACACACACACACACAACCAACATGGAATAAGAGCAAATGAATACTCACATTAGATTGTTATTCCCATTATTGTCCAGCGAGTCACCAACAAGAATTTCAGCTCCATCCAGAGCATGTTCGCAGCAGTCTCCTCGGTTGGTGACAATTATGTAGTATATCTTATAGCTTTGCAATAAATCCACTCTCCACCAGGGCGAGGGTGTATATTCGGTCGAGAAACATGAGCCATGCTGGAAGATAGAATCCATGTTTCCATCTATGGCGTTTATAGCCGAGCTTAAAACTTTGACGTTTGTAGATTGTGTTGCGCGGCCTCTAAGTGCGACATTTTTAACTGTGATCAAGTTTAAAAAAAGAAAAAAATGCCATAAGAGATGAGTGATCACAACCATTAGCATTTATATCTATTCATATTGTTTACATAATAACTAGTCATTTGCAAATGTTTATCAATAATTCTGCTAAATTCATGCTGTGTAAAGTATATTACATTTTCTTTAAATCATTGGTGAAACATTTATCTCTCAGATCCTTGTGACTGGGGCTACTGCAGCTCCTGGATAAGAACATTCACAGAGTTTTCATGTCAGGAGTTTCCGCCATTCTTGACTTTTGGTTGTTTTCGCCAGACCACATCTTGATTATACATCCACTTGTGAAGTTAAGACTCTGAATCTCTTGCGCAGTTGCTAAAAATGAAGAGGTCTAACCATCTATCTGTTATTTAGCGTACATCTTCAATGATGGAAGATTTGTGCATGCACAGGATCTGTACTGCATATGTAACCTCCACCTATCTGGCCTCCCCAATTCCCTTCTCTATCCTCTCCAGTCAGTCCTCAATGCTGCTGCTCAGCTCATCTTCCTCTACAATTGCTCTGCATCTGCCTCCCCTCTCCTACAAACCCTACACTGGCTCCCCTTCCTTTCCAGAACCTAATTCAAGGTTCTCATACTCACTTACAAAGCCCTCACCTATTCCTCTCCCATTTACATCTCTGACCTCATCTCTCTTCACTCTCCTGTCCGCCCTCTTTGTTCAACTAATGCACACTGCCTCTCATAGCAACTGATTACTTCCTTCCACTCCCGCCTCGAAGATTTTGCCCGTGCTGCTCCTCACCTTTGGAACTCTCTCCCTCTTCCCATCAGACTCCACCTCTCTACAATCCTTCAAAAGAGCTCTCAAGACCAACTACTTCATCAAAGCCTTCCAGCTCTCATCCTAACTTGCTGCTACATGCTCCCTCCTCCCTGTCTACCCCATCTGTGTCACTCCTGTTTGTCTGCCCCTCCCCTTTAGAATGTAAGCTCTTATGAGCAGGGACCTCTACCCTCTTGTGCTTCTCCTTACTCTACTTTCATCTACTTCTTACTCCCCACTAGGGAACCTAACACTTGGTTACTTTGCTCTGTTGCTTATCTGGGTGTTATGGTAGCTAATGTAGCAATGTATATTATCCAGGTCCTTTTCCTGTATTGTATTGTACTGTAAGTCACTGGTCAACTTATTTGTTTATGTACTTTGCAAGGCGCTGTGGAACACTTGTGGTGCCATATAAATAAATGATAACAATAATAATAATGTGCCATATAAATAAATGATAACAATAATAATAATGTGCAGCTCTCTATCTGTGATGAGTTCTTTCTCAGTGTCTTGTTTGGGGGTGTTGTGTTTCTGGCAAGTGTTTCCTGAAAATGGAGGTGTGTCATCCCAATTTTCATGGAGGGGACAAGGCCAGTGTCTGCATCAGTAGAAGCAGATTTCCTGGCTTCACAGGGTGCCAGGACCCAGCCAGGCTTATACATGGAGGGGAAAAGGCGGAAAGATGGGAAGGTGGGTAAGCAGCACCGGAAAAGATCAAACTACTAAATATGTTGGGAAGTCAAAAATATATACATTGGATTAATTATGTAGGAGAAAACTCCATAAATATAGAAATCAATGCAGAAGTGCTCCCTCACAGTCGATAATCCAAGTACAAAGAGAAAGAGAGAAAAGATAACTCCGATAGATGGGGAACACTATGCTACAGGAAATATTAAACATTAACCTTTATTATGAAATGTTAAAAAATTAATGAATACAAATGGGGTAAAGCAACCAAACTAAATATAATCTAAGCATCACACTATTAAATCATATTTCATATCAGAAAAATTCCTGAGCATCAATATAGCATCGTTATGTCACCAGACTGATCCCAAATGGGTGTCCACTCCAAACTGAGTGGGCCTCCTTCCACGCCATAAATTGGCGTAGCTGGGAGGCAGTCTGGTGCCCATTGTGGTGCCTGTAAGCTGGTGTTGAAGTTACTTGGGCGTTTCTGGTGCCTTTTTGAAATGACAGGATATATTTATAAATGCTGAAGTTCAGCAATACATGGACTGGATTTAACGATTTGGGGGTTATTGTTTTAAATGATTGAATGTTATGAAATCTATTGCAATTGGTATAAATTAGCTTAGTATTGTATTAGAAGGTCAGTATTTTGTTTTTAGTACATTTTTGATGTTAATATGTTATTGGATAATATAGCAGGATATGTTTTCCATGTTTTAGAGATGACTAATTATGATCCCTCCTTGATTGATAGAGGTAGTATAAATATTTGTGTATAGTAAGAGTCCCAATACACCCTGAGGAAGGACTGTAATGGTCAGAAACGCATTGGTGGCAAAGGGATTTCCTCATCATTATAGTTTTTGGACCCACTCATACATCTTGTTCCATCTGATGTACTGATATACTCCCCATTCATTCCGGGTGAGGTGGTTGATTTATCCAGAGATGTCCACCTTATGTTGAGGCTCCCTGTTAAGGGACTTTTTTGTCTTGTTTTTAAGTGAACTATTTTTAAAGTAAACTTTTTTACTCATTAGGAAATAAAATGCCTCCTGGGGTGCAGGTTGGTTTAGTGTATTATTTTTTACATCTCATGTTTTGCTCACACAATCAACTTGGTGGTGCAAATTCTTTAAAAAATGACATGGCCATGCAGGAGATGCTCTATGGCCCAAAAATGTCTGGACATTTTCACCATTCAGCAGGTGCATGTAGAAGATTCCAACACCTGCAAGAATATATGAATTTGCCCTTCCACCAACTGAAGCAAGAGGTAGTAACAAGGTGGAACTCCACCCTTTATATGCTTCAGCGGATGGAGGACCAGCATAAAGCCATCTAAAGCTACACAACGCCCTATGACTTAAGAAGAGGAGGGGGAATTTACCTTACTCAAGCTCAGTGGAGAATACTTTCCGTTTTGTGTAAAGTGCTGAAACCCCTCAAAGTAGACACCTGTGAAGTGAATTCAGACACTGCCAGCCTGAGTCAGGTAATTCCCCTAATTAGACTGTTGGAAAAGCAGCTTGAGAAACTGAAGGAGGAGCTGAAAGGAAGCTATTATACTAGGTATGTCGGCAGGGGCAGAACAATGGGAGACAATGGAGGCACTTGCCACCAGGCTCCAGCACTGAAGGGGCACCTCTTCCATTGCCCACTATATATTTACCCTACTTAGGGCTGTAAACATATACCCGGAGTGTGCCATTATGGCCACCCAATACATGGCACCTCTTCCTGGCACCTGAGTGGCTACCAAACACTCCATGTCAGACTATCAGCTGCTGCCTCTGTCTATCTATAACCTGTCCCTACTCATTGGTGTTGCTGCTCCTCTGCTGCTTCTTTTGTCAGTGTGACATGTCTGGCACCCCCCTCTCCCACAACTCTCTATCTCACTCCTCCATGACATGCCTATATTCTGTGTGCAACTGTGGGTGGATCTGCTTTCAAAATGCTACATTGCATGTCAGCGGCTATGATGCGGGGTGGACCAAATTATAACTTGCTTCCGGGCATATGGGATGAACTTACGCCACTGTATGTCAGACTTGTTGATCAAGCCCTTTATTCACTTTGCCAGGATCCAAAGGTTGTGAGGATCTTCCAATCAGATCAATACATTTTGGCGACCGTGCTTGATCCTAGGTTTAAGTCATACATTGTGTCTTTCTTCCCAATGACATAGATCAGAAGAGATGCAAAGAGCTGTTGGTAAGCAAATTGTCAGCTCAAACAGCACGTGATGCAGCAATAGCTCCTCCTTCAGTTTCTCCAGCAAGTGCTGCTGCTAGGAAAAAACTAAACTGTCCCAAAAAAAACCCACTGGTGATGCAGACAAGTCAACACAACCAAGTTTTGACATCTGGTCGGGTCTAAAAGAATTTCCTACAATTAATGAGACTCTACTGTGACTCCATCTGATATGGTCACCATTCAAAGAATGGTTGAGGTTTATTTTAATGATAGCATTCAAATAGGCACGTCAGATAGTCCGTTTGACTACTGGCGGGAAAAAAAATAAATTTGGAGGCCCTAGCACCAACTGGCTTTCCTCTACTTGACCTGCCCACCCTCCAGTGTGTACTCCGAAAGAGCTTTCAGTGTGTCAGGGAACCTTGTCAGCGATCGGCATAGGAAGTTACTTTCTCAAAATGTGGATATGATTATGTTCATCAAAATGAATCACAAATTCCATGAGGAAGACCTTTACCGCCAATTACGTCCACACTGATGAAGGTGAGGAATTGGATGATGATGGTGACAATATCTTGCCTCTGTAGAGCCAGTTTATGTACGTAGAGAAAGGGGTGGATTGAGAACTAAAAGTGGCCCTAGAAGTGACCTCACGTTGGCGGCACCAAATCAACTGTAGGTGGAACCAATACCAAAGTAGGTGGGATTAGTACATCACTATACCTGGAGACATCAGTGATAGGCAAGGCTAAAGCAACAATTAATAAGTAGTGTACAGTAGTTACACCACCAAAACGTGGAGCATGTAACACTTGCCAGATCTAGCACACAAAAAGATTAAACAATACATATATGAATTCTGCGCTTCTACATAAATATGCAATATGGCAGAGAATGAAAAGGTCAAAAACTCGATCTTAAACAATGTACATTTAATGACAAGTAGAATTAAACTAAAAAAAAATCCAATAAATTACACATATAAAATTACAATGAATATAAACCTGTGATATCAGACATCCATACTTATAAATAAGGACTTGTAATAACCTTATATCCAGCACCTGCTGCAAATGTCACAACTGGATAGCTTTATGTGGATACTACTGACTGAGACTCATTGAATTGTCTCTGTGTGAAAGTAGATAGTCAGCTTTTGGCACCTTGGTTTAGGAGAAATTTTTTGAAAAAGCCTCCGTGGTGGCGAAACATGTCAGAGAATATACCCCATATACGCTGACATCCTGAAGGACTGACCAGCTGAACTAAGTATTTGTCACGCTGGTTTGGATTTCCATTGTGCCAGCTGCTAAAGAGACTCCTGCACTGCTTGCTGTCTAACTGGCTTATATATTGGCTACTTGATCCGGATCTCATTTACTCACCTATAGCCAGCCGCAAGTGAGCAGCTACCTCTATTGCTGGACCGCAGGACTGTGCACACAGCAGGAGCCCTGGGACCTATTATCTCATGCAGGTCCAGGTAAGACAATAAGACCTCCATTGGCTTATTGCTAATCAAATATCTCAACACCCTTACTTAACTTATCTACTAAATAAAGAGACGGACACCATAGCAGCTTGGATAAAAGGTCACAGCTTTTATTTCCAAATTAATTAATTAATGAATTCACCTAACCATGGTGGCCAGGAGACACTGCATACTCAGTTCTAGCTTTCAAACTGACACAGACGGGGAATGACTAAAACGTTCCCCCTAAAGACGCACTTACGCTGTGAAGGTCTCGCCTCCCTCCTGGGCCAGCCTACTCCGAGTGCTTACGTACAAAAGCGCTCGGGTCCCCTCGTACGAGAACGACAGACTCGTCATATTACATCGAGGTCCAGCGCCCCCACAATGCTCTTTTGCGCCACAATAAAGCCACTAAGATGCAGCGTTCTCCCGCCAAAGCCAGCCTCAAATTGAGACTGGCCCGCCACCAAGAGAAAAAACTACTAATCCAAAAAGGCAAGCAACTCCTTCAAAAACAAACCTAAACCCAAATTATTAAAATGAACCCTGTCCGGACGAAAAAATCTAGCTAAATCTGAACCCCAAAAGCTATGACTCACCACCACGCCACCAAAAGACAAGACATGTTTATTCAAAGCTCTGTTCACCTTACGTCTTGCCCTATCCAAAGCCTTGTGGTCCCGCTCACCACGCCAAACCAGCCGCGGCACAATCTCAGACCATACAATGCGCACCTTTGGCCACATCAAACGAACCGCATCCACCAACTCTCTCAACTGAAAAGACAACTCCAAACTTTTCAATTTACACAGATCATTCCACCAACATGCAGGACCAACCAATCAGGTACTCCCCATCTCGCTGCAGACTCCACCAACAAATCACGCACAGATGCACAAAGCAGGCCACGCACAGCTATCCAGCGAACTTGCCTACCACCTAACAATTCACTCGCCCGTCTAGCCAAACCATGCCGCTCAGCCCAAAATATATAAGAATGGCCGACCAGCCAAACCTATTCTTCTCCAAAGTCTTCCCCTGTAAGGAAAGAACACCCTGACCATGAGCCACCGCACCAAAACCAACAAATACACAACAAAATTAACACACAGCAACTAAACTAGCAGGGATGCAAATGGAGAAACAGGTAACCCGAGTGAAGGAGAAAAACTAAAAAACCTTCCCCATGAACCAAGTTGGGCCAGATGATGGTCCCCAGGAGGAAAAACAAAAAAATTCCTTCACACCCCCACTTATCGAATGCTAACCATTCGTTAACTGGGCGGTAAACAACGTTTTTGGGTTGGAGCAGGAGCGCACCTACAGATTATCGCAGCGAACGTACGTCTTATATGCAGAGGATTTCCACCTCCCAATCTTTTGAATATCACTGCTGGACCCTCCTGCTAATGCTGCACTAGTGGCAGCACGTATCCTGGAGGAATGAGTCCCGTAACTGGAGCCATCTAAGCCTAACGCCACTAAGCTACACCGAAGAACAGCAGCAAATTGAAATTTGGAAAGAGGGGACAAATTTGAGTGCACCAACCATTGGGCACCACCTGCCGGACGATTAGCCATATACAATGCTGCGAGTCGCACCGGGCAAACAGAGGAGTCATCCTGTTTGTGCAAAGTAACCCACCTGCCCCGGCCTAACTGATCCGTCTTGGAAAAGCGTAGTCTGCACAAAATGGATGACTCCTGAAACACGATGTCACCCATCATGAACCCTGAGGACGCTGAGGACTTGCTGGAAGCTACAACCTCACTGACCCTAAAAGCCCCCCAAAAAAAACACGACTGCAAAAGCTAAGCGGAACAGCGAGGTCTCAAAAGATTCTGAAGCCACACTGTCCATAACACCCAGCAAGCGAACAAGGAGATGGAGATCGATGGGCCTGCGGGGGTCAGCCTTGGCAGGAAACTCCTTGGCCCAACCCTTAAGGGCCTTAGAAAGGAGGAATGATTTGGTGGGGTCTGGTAAACCCTTTAAATTTACTGAAAAAGGAAATACCCGCCAGGGCCGAGGACATGGAAACTTTGGAGTGACCATGCTGGTAATGCCCCCAAATGAACCTGGACATCAATTCGGAGGATGACTTACCTAGCTGGTTTCTTTGTGAACAAAAAGCCTGCCAGTCCTGCCACGACGCAGAATACGCCCTCCGAGTTGCTGGAACCAGCTACCCCTGCACCAGGCCCTCTATACCGGCCTGGTGATCTGCCATACAAAAGGAGGCCAAGGTGATCCAGCCGCAGCAGCCACCGGCGCCAGCAAACGGAAACGGGAAAATTGAAAACGGGACAATGCATCAGCAATCTCATTCTGCACCCCAGGGACGTGCCGCGTGCAAAACCGAATGTTGGCCTCTAAGCAACGCAACACCAAATGCCTAAGGAGGCGCAAAGCCGGGGGGAGGAAGAACGCTGATTGTTAATGGGCTGAACTACGTGCTGACTAGCCAAACACTCCCTCCATAGCTCGACTGCTACTACAATAGGGAAAAGTTCCAACAACAGCAAATTACCAGTAATACCTTCTAAATGCCATTCAGGCGGCCAGGGCGCTGCGCACCACTCTCTGTTAAAAAAGGCCCCAAAACCCGAGGAGCCAGCTGCATCAGTGAAAAGCTGCAGAGTGGCAGTCGCCACAGGAGCTGAAGGCCAAATGCGCTCACCATTGAAACGAACCAGAAAACTGGACCAAGTCCGAAGATCCTCCTTAATTTCAGAAGACAAACGAACATAATGATGCGGCTGGCTCACCCCGGCCGTGGATATCTCCAACTTTCTGCAAAAAACCCGCCCCATGGGAATAATGCGACAAGCAAAATTAAATGACCCCAGTAAAGACTGAACCACACGCAATTTAACGCTATCCGCTCCTAAACAAATCGCAATCTGATCGCGCAACTTAATGACCTTGTCACGCGGCAAGCGACAACAACCCGCCACCGTGTCTATCTCTATAGCATCATTGACCGAATTACCGTGGGGGTAGGATAAATGCTGAATCAAACGAAACTTCCCAGGCGAACCACTCCCAATGGCCAGACACAAAGATTCGGCAGAGGAAGACAAGGGAAAGGGCCCTCCATCCTGCCCAGCGAAACCTCCGCGTCCACCTTAGCTCGCAAAACTTGAGGAAAATCCTGTGCACAGCGCAATTTCCTGGGGGCATTAACTTGGAGCGGGCCAAAAATAGGTAAACTGAAACCAAATGAAAAACCATCCAAAAGAAAAGAAGCAGACTCTCTATCGGGATAACGCGCCAACCACTTGGAAAGCTCCGCCAAACGGATAGGCGACCTAGCCTTAACGAGCTATTGGCCCTATCAGAAACCGCGGCTCCGGAGCCCCGACGGCAATCCCTGGCCGGGTGACAGGAGTGACAAAAACGACAAGAGGCGCCCCGGTTGCACCTCGTGTCATTGAAAGCAAAACACTTCCCCTTCGTCATCCCCGACGCACCAGGCCTAGATAAAGCAACCTTAAGTGGGGGCACTGCGTCCAAAGGAGGCCGCCGCTGCTTCGAAACCTCGAGCCTAACCTCGACATCTTTAACCCCAAATGGCAGTATGCGACTGCCCTCATGCTTACGTCTGAACTGGCAATCATAATCCTTCCACGATGTGCCCCGTGACCGAGCGAACATATCATGCACCAAGTAAATGTACCTGATAACATTCTGATGCTCCTCCGGTCGCATTTCTAAATAACATGCCTCAAAAATAAGCATGCCTTTTAGCCAGGAATTATATCCGCAGAAAACATCTTCCCCAAGCCCTCCCGGCTTTTTAGCTTGAGCTAATCCCTTCTTCATCTCATCCGTGAGGGTGAAAAAATCAACGAACTTACCCCTGCGAATCTTTTCCCTTACGCTTTTTCGCAAACCAAGGGCAGCAGTATTAGCGCAATGTACATAATCCGCTCCCGGTGGCGGTTCAATGGGGCCTGATGCCTCACTTGTTTTCTTCTTTCCCTCAGTTTTTTTAGCTAAATGCCGCGCAACCAATCTAGCAATCTTGCGCGGGCGCCCCGGGGAACCAGACGAGTGAGAAGATGAGGCAGAAAGAGAGGATGAAGATGAAGACATATCATACTCACCACCGCCCTGAACAGGAACCGAATCGCCGGGAGCTTCAGGCGGAGGGTCCACCGGAGCTCCCTCCGGGTCCACCTCGACACTCACAGGAGCTGGAGCCACGACAGCCGGAATGATCGGAACATCCACATCTTCTGAAACTGTACCAGGTGCGTGTGGAGCCAAAACCAGAACTGAACAATCAACAGGCAGGGGTGGGGGGTGGGGGGGTGTGGAAGGAAGAGCAGGAGCGGGAGAAGGGTGGTGTAAAACAGCAGGGACAGAAACAGATGCAGAAAAAACAGGGGTAGCAGAGGCAGAAGAAATTGAGAGGGGGGGGAACAAAGAAGGCACTGGGGGTGCGGCCGAAGGGGGAGCATGGGGAAAAAAAAGAGGAGGTAGGATGATGCATAAAAGGAGAGGGAGGGGGACAGGAGTGCCAAGGTGCAGGGCTGGAAAAAGAGTGAGGCTACCAATAAGGGAAACCATAAGGCAGGGAGGAAGCCATGAAGGAAGAATATGAGGAAGGTGGAGCAGCGGAAACAGCAGGAAAAATAGGGGGAGCAGGGCCAGAACTCCAAGAAGGTTGGAACCATGAAGAAAAAGGGGCGGGGGAGGGGTAATGAGGGTTGTAAAAGGAATGTGCCATTAATGGGACATGCTGTTGTGGGTAGGGGTCGTAAACTGAGGTGTGCACCCCCGTGGAAGCCACCATAGATGCTATGGCTGCCAGCGGGGGGTGCTGGGACAAACTGATTAATAGCAGGGGGGCCAGGTCTCATCACCGCAGTGGCACTCAAGATGGCCACCAGGGTGGGAATGGACGCCGGGCCCGCCGCATAAGCAAGGCCGGGCGGCCACGCTGGAGCCGGCATTGAGGCTCCCGCAGGAGCCGGGGAAAGACCGGGAGTGAAGCGTGGGGGGGCGGGGCCAACCGCCACTGCCTCCACGCGCGTAGGCATAGCCGACGAGGCAGCGGGGGGAAGCAGGAGCAAATGCGCTCGCCGCAATTACAAAGCAGGGGGAGCCAGGAGGGCAGGTAAGAGGTGATGAACGGGAAGCAGAGGGGGGGACAGGGCTGAGGCAGGGGGAAAGCGGGCACAAAGAAGGGCTGGCAGAGGCAGCCCTGAGGGGCCAAGCAAACTCAGCCAGGTGCCGTGGAGGGGGAGCATTTCTCTTAGGATGAGGCATGCTAACAAGGGGGTAGTAACAACAAGATAAAGCACAGTGATACTTAGCCTGAGACTCCAGAATCACAAAGAGGCAAATACTTTACCCTTCACCTCTTTTATAACTTTATTGAAGGAACACCCACAACTGCTATCATTGGCCAGCTCATAACCACCTGACCCCCTTAACCCATTTAATCTGCCTAGTAACAAGGCTGTCAAAACAGCCAATCAGAAAAAATCCCAGGATTCTTATCTCACTCATGTTTAGGCAACGTTCGTTTTCTATAGTAGCAGCTGACTCACCACACAGAGTGGCATCACCACACAGAGTGGCATCACCACACAGAGTGGCATTTCTGATTCTACCTTGGAAACAGGATAGATATATCCTTAGCAGGATTCTCAACTGCAAGTGACACAATTTTTTTTTCCTAAACCAAGGTGCCAAAAGCTGACTATCTACTTTCACACAGAGACAATTCAATGAGTCTCAGTCAATATTATCCACACAAAGCTATCCAGTTGTGACATTTGCAGCAGTTGCTGGATATAAGGTTATTACAAGTCCTTATTTATAAGTATGGATGTCTGATATCACAGGTTTATATTCATTGTAATTTTATATGTGTCATTTATTGGAATTGTTTCAGTTTAATTCTACTTGTCATTAAATGTACATTGTCTAAGATTGAGTTTTTGACCTTTTCATTCTCTGCCATATTGCATTCCATATTTATGTAGAAGCGCAGAATTCCTATATGTATTGTTTAGTTTAGGAATTTATATTTCTGTATAGCAGCACAAACTCAGAGGGATTCTGCAGCCGTGAGCTAATTAAAAAGCAACTTAGAAAAGTTTACTTAGAGCGTATACAGCGCTGGAGCAGTTTTTCTGTTGTTGACACAAAAAGATTAGAAAGTACAGGTATTGCATTGTACAACAAGCCGGTAAGAAAAAAAACCGTGGTGACATTTGAGCCGTTTCACTTGCTAAATATATTTTAAAGGCAAATCTGTGTGATACAAATTTCAATTTTAAATCACCTTGTAAAATGATTGAAAAATCTGCTCTTTTTGCCAAAGTGGAACCTATTACATTTGCCCTAATATGATTACTAAGCAAACAGTGGATTATTATACTATTGATTGCTAGAAATCGAATCACGCTACAGTAAATTGCAGAGTCCTCCCTTAGATTTATCATAGGTTCTGTTACGTCAGTAAAAACAAAAAAAAACAAAAACAAAAATGAGAGAAATACTTTGACTTTTGTGTACTAGGCCCCTAATTGCTTCTTCTCAATGTTCTGCTTCTCTTTATTTCTCCTGTACCTCAATAAAACATAAATATACAATATATTGGGGAAAAAATAAAATAAGCAAATGTAACTTGTTGCTGTTCCCAAAATATTTATGCCCAATAGCCCAATAGCCCAATTAGGGCCTGATTCTGTAAGGGTCATAATTGTAAAGCTGCACTCAGGCTATAAATATATGATGTATGCATGCAGGCTGTAGATATATGATGTATGCACGCAGGCTGTAGATATATGATGTATGCACGCAGGCTATAGATATATGATTTATACACGCAGGCTATAGATATATGATTTATACACACAGGCTATAATTTATGATGTATACACGCAGGCTATAGATATATGATGTATGCACACAGGCTATAGATATATGATGTATGCACGCAGGCTGTAGATATATGATGTATGCACGCAGGCTGTAGATATATGATGTATATACACAGGCTATAGATATATGATGTATATACACAGGCTATAGATATATGATGTATGCACGCAGGCTATAGATATATGATGTATGCACGCAGGCTATAGATATGTGTGTGTCAGAGTGTTTGCACGCTGTTGCAGGGGCGTGCATAAATTATCCACTGCGATAGCCTATGCTGTGTGAGGTCACATACAGTACATGGTTGTTAGCAGGGCCGGCTCCAGAGGTCAGAGCACAGTGCGCCCCAACATCGCATGACGTAAAATGGGGTGTGGCCTAATTACCATAGGCCACACCCCCTATGTGACTTTATGTGGAGGTGTACCCGCATGGCACACCTCCAAATAACGTGAGGCAGGGGGGAGCCTCACTAGCTGGGCTTCCCCCAGCCCTCTCCTGTCACTGCGCAGCATCCATTCAGACTCTGGGGTCCAGCACAGCTGCGGTGGTGGGGGTCCCTAACATCCTGATTTGACCACCCACGGGCCACTTCGTCCCATGGGTAGAACAGTGGGACAGTACTGTCCCGCTGTTGGAGAAGGGTGCGCCCTCTATGGGTGGTGCCTCTGTTCAACCGCACTGGTCGAACACCCCTATAGACGGCCCTGGTTGTTAGCAATTTCTGAGTAAGGTCAGGGCTTGTGCAACTGTGCGTGAGGCTGCCATAGTACTCAATTATACCAATGGTTTCGCTGTGTTGCTAAAGTATACGGATGTGAGTAAGGGAAAGTCGGCGTCCTTATGTCAGGCTGCGATCGCAATGTGAATGCGATCATTTGCATATCACCGCTGATATTAGCAACTGCGTTGCGTGCGTATAAGCAGAATAGCGATCCTTGACGAATCAGGCCCACAGAGTGTAGACGTGAACTGGCATCTAACCTATGTGCTGCTTTTATTGCACACGCCCTGTTGACTATTGTCTTAATTTGACCTCTCCAGCTCTTTTGGGATTTAGAAAATGGGAGGAACTCTGAACAGAAGTGAGACGTACTAAAAAATGAGACTACTTCACTAAATCGCTAGACATGGGAACCATGTACAGGGCCGCTGTGCTTGCTATGATAGGCGCAGTCAGGCTCCCTGTCATGCAAGATGTGGGGGCTGGGCCACATGTATGAGTGATATGAACATGCTGATCTGCACCATAAGACAGTCTCAATCTTCCAATGAAAACTTGCTGCAGCATAATTACTACACTGAAAGTACGGTGCAGCAAATGTCACTGGCTCAGGCCTACACAACTGGTCCCCTGCAGCCCAGTTCATCTGTCCATTTTCAGAACCAATGGCGAGTGCCTTAAGTCCAGCCAATCAGTGGTTGCTCCAGAACCCCAAGTGTTTTCTTCTACACATACATAAATGACTCTGGGCCTGATTGAGGGGTGGACAGAGGTGCAAACATTATGCTCGTGCTGCAGGAGGCATCTTGTGCAAATAGACAACTCCTGCCGCCTTCTGTGATCTTCAGCTGCATACGAGGATGAGGCATCGGACCATCTGCGTGAACATCGGACATCTGAGTAACCCAAAGGTTACTCAGGGAGGCCGACTATTCTGACTCAATAACCAGGCTGTAAGTGTAGGGCCCCTGATATACTGTAATTCCTCTGTGTATATCTGTACTGAACCAGTACTTACACCAAGAGACTTTGTCAGACAGTGTCATCTCAACTAGTAAGGCACGTATGAAGAATCCAGATGAGGGTTTATTTCAAGCTGATATTCTTGTAATTATGCATAACATAGTAGGTGAAAAGATGATAATTTGCCAGAACTCAACAAGTGCAGCTGCAAGCTAAAATGGCAGACACACACTGAGCTAGAGACAGGAAGAAATGAGGGCTGATGACATCAGACCCTAGCTACAGAGGATTAGGAAGGACAAAATGAACAAGATGCAAAGCCTTGCAATAATAACATGACAGAAACTAACAGCATATGAAACATATATATAAAATATATAGTGGGACATAACAATCCCCGTCTGAAATCTTTAGATTTCAAGATTAATCAAACATAATAATGTCCTTAAGTGATGTCCAGAATTGATCTCGGGACCTGTTACCTATAACAGAAGGGAAATGTTAGATCAAGTTCCAAGTAATAACCCATCTTCGGATTGGGGAAGTCGCAACTTGCAAACACTTCCACCAACCCACAGTATAATCCAAATAATAAAGTGTCGATGGTATATCATAGCTGGAAGTTTCTGGTAGAATACTATAATAATGAGCTGAATCTGGTGGCCAAGTCCTTCTTTTGGAAGAAGAAGCACAAGTTCAGTGATTGGACGGAGGAAAACTCGGACAGAGCCTCTTTTGGTCACTTTGACCACCACCTTACGAACCTTTCCATCGTCACTAGGAGCAACCTTGGTGATAAGACCCATTGGCCATTCATTGCGATGGGCCTCCTTATCTTTCAAAAGAATGAGGTCACCGATCTGGAGGTTGGGTTTTGACATCTGCCATTTGTGATGACTTTGAAGCATTTGTAAATACTCTGTCTTCCAGCAATGCCAGAACACATGAACCCATTTCCACTGACCCTTGTAAATGTCACTGTGGTCTAAGATTTTAGGAGGAATTGAAGCAGCTCCAATTTTCTGGGTAAGAAGAGTGGCTGGAGTAAGACTGGTTGGAGAATCAGGGTCTGAGGATACCGGAACAAGTGGTCTTGCATTGATTATGGCAGATACTTTGAATGGAAATATGTCCTGTTTGATGTCCCAGAGTAACCCTAGGCTGTGTTGTATGCGAGGAATCTCAGAATCAAGATTAAGATCCTTCAAGTTGGTGCAATGATCATCAGAGGGAAATGCTTCCATTACCCTTTGGCTGTTGGAGATAATATTGTGGAGCCTGAGGCTTGCTACAGAAAGCATTTCTTGTGTTCTAGTGAGAAGATCAATTGCCTCTTCGTTTGTGGGTAAGGATTTTAGTCCGTCATCAATGTAGAAGTTCTTTTCAACAAAATGACGAGCGTAAGAGCCATAGTCCTTCTCACCTGCCTGGGCTGTTCTCCTGTCCACAGATTGCTACCGCAGGAGAGGGGCTGTTGCCAAATGCATGCACCTTCATCCAATAATCTATGACTTCACTGTTGACATTGTTGTCCTTGTGTCATAAGAACCTCAGGTAATTCTGATTGTCTTCCTGGACTATGAAGCAATGGAACATTTGCTGGATGTCAGCTACTACTGTAACGGGTTCATGTCTAAAACGAATTAGCACTCCTATGAGGCTGTTGTTTAGGTTTGGCCCAGTAAGGAGCAAGTTGTTGAGGGAGACACCTTCATACTGTGCACTGGAATCAAAAACTACTCTAATTTGGTTGGGTTTCCACGGGTGATACACTTCAAAGGATGGAAGGTACCAGCATTCTTCTTCTTCCTTTACTGGTGGTGCAGGTTCTGCATGATCTCTGTCAAATACTATAGGTTTTTTATAAAATCAACAAAATGTTTCTCCATCTCTGGTTTCTTCTTTAGGGGTTGTTTTAAAGAGGAAAATCTAGCAACTGCTTGCTGTAGATTGTTTGGTAGTTTCACTCTTGTAGAGCGAAAGGGTAAAGGTGCTACCCAGCTGTTGGATCGTCCTGGGTGAAATCTTTGTCCATTACCTTGAGAAATTCTTTATCTTCTCTTGCAGATGCTAACTTGTTGTCCTCACTCATTGAATTGAACACTGTCAATCCAAGACTGTCATCCCAAGACAGGACTATGTTCATGTTATCTTGACCGTCATGCTGCAATTTACCGCTGTCCAGCCTTTCTTTCACCCAGTAATGATGTGGGCATGGCTGAATGTGAGTGCTGCGACCATTAGGCAAGATGTTTGTCTTAAATGAGGATATCCTTGTAGGCTTCTTCATCTTGTCTATACAGACATTGCCTATGATAACCCAGAATAGATCAAGATGTTGGGGCAAATGGAGCATCATTTGGTCCATTCATCTGCTGGAGTACTTTATGTACCCTGAGGATGTCTCTACCGAGCAGAAGTAAGATCTCTGCATTTTTGGCAAGGGCTGGTATTTCATTGGATATAGGCATTAGGTGAGTGTGATGAAGAGCGACCTCTGGGGTAGGAATCTCCTCTTCGTTGGATGGTATCTGGTTACATTTCACAAATGTGGGCAAGGGTATCTCAAGGTTGTCATTGAGAGAAGCTACAACCAGTCTACTGGCTCTTCTTCCAGAGACCGGTTAAGTTAAACAGATCAAAGAGTTCTGGTCTTGCGAGTGATCGGTTGATCTGGTCGTCCAAGATGGTGTACACCTTTAGAATCCTTTCTGGCTGTCCCTTGGGGTATACAATGACTAGACATATCTTTGCACAAGACTTGTCACAAGGATCTTCATCACATACTTTAGTGCATGAAGAAGATACAGTAGTAGGTCTTGCTGTTTGATCTGCATTCTCCCCGCCATGCTTTGGTGCAGAAGGAAAATGTGCAGGTAGTGTAGGATTGTATTGAGATGGGTGAAGTGCCTGCACGTGTTCCTCACAGCCACACTCTATGCACTTAATAGTGGTTTTACAGTCCTTAGCAAAATGTTCAGTAGAGGTGCAACATCTGAAACATACCCCAAATTTCTTTAGAAGTTCCCTGCATTCCTGGAGAGGTTTCTTTCTGAAACTAATGCATTTCTTGAGGGGATGAGGCTTCTTATGAATGGGACACAGCTGATTGGGGTTTTCAATCCTTACGCCTTGGCTGCTCTTGTCAGGAGCTGATGTTGGAGTGTGCAGGATTTCAGTCTTTTTTACTGACACTGGACCTCAGTGGTTCCTGTAGTTAGAGCATGGACTGTCATACTTGGGAGTAGGTGAACCAGGATGACTTGACTCACTGTAGGAGAAGCTTGGGTCATTCTTGGATTCTGCGATGTTCCTGACAAACTCACAGAAATAGGAAAAGGGAGGAAAGGAGACTAGATTTTCCCTTTTGTATCTTGAACCCAGTGTAGTCCACTTTTCTTGAATACCGTATGGCAGCTTGGAAACTATTGGGTTTACCCCATGAGCTGTGCCCAGGTAACTGAGGCCAGGTAAGTGAGTATCCATTTTGACCAGCTGGAGCTCAAAGAGTGGGTCACTGAGCTAAAATGGCAGACACACACACTGAGCTAAAGACAGGAAGAAATGAGGGCTGATGACATCAGATCCTAGCTACAGAGAATCAGGAAGGACAAAATTAACAAGATGCAAAGCCTTTCAATAATAACATGACAGAAACTAACAGCATATGAAACATATATATTTATAAGAGCAATAATGAGGTTACTGTGAAATATCTTATAAAAATGAGTAAACAGCTGAAACAGCCGGAAGAGAAATTGAAATTGTTGTTACCTGATATGCCAGAAACAAACTGTCATGATGTTGAACCTGGAGAATATGTTATGATCTGAAATTTCTTACGCTCAGGTTGTTAGACAGATCGGTGGGAAGGTCCGTATCAAGTGTTGCTGACAACTACGACATCCTTGAAAGTAGCAGAGAGATACCTGGGTCCATTCCACTCACTGCAGAAAGGTCAATCACCCGGAGGAGATACATGGTGGAGTCGAGACAGATAACGTGGACCTGTCGATTGCGAGCCTGTTCCGGGAGAGTTAGAGACTGCAGTGGAACACCTGAGCTAGAGAAGTATGCAGACCACTATTCCAGCAATGGATTGGTGGGCTGTTGGTTTGTCTTTACCTCCAACCAGGGATCTCATCGTCCTTATTTGTTTCAGGATTTCCTGTTTCTGTGACGGAGGACAGATGACAGAGAGGGAAGCTGAAGGTGATGTCGATGGAGTGGAGTCGGGAGAGAGGGAGCAATAAAACAATCAGGGCAGTATATGGTCAAACTCAGTACAGTAATTGTTAATAGATCTGTGATCCAAGAAACTCAGAGACAATGCAAGGAGTTATTGTCTGAGGAATACTGTGTCTGTGAGTTCTGTGGATCCCTAGTTGATGAAAAGTGCATCCAACGATGCCAGTCCAAGAGTAATTTGTATTTGGGTGGGGATCCTTTAGAGGATTACCATTCCTTAGTGGGTAAGGTCTTAAACCAGACTGAATGTTAGGTGTGCACTCACATGCCTCAGAGACAACATAATGTAGGATTAGTGCCATTCCCATTAAATTCCTCTGAGGTTCTTGAATTACAGGGGGGGGGGGGAAGACTGGTGGACAAGAAATTTAATATATCTAGACCCCCTAATTTTAGGCTCCACCAGTACCAGGTAGATAGAACCCTGTTATGTTTGAATATCACTAATTTCTGAAAACCAGGAAATTGGGAGGTGACCTGGAACAATCAGACAATGACCTACTCTAACAGAGCTGATAATGAGCCTATCGATTCTGAACTTGTACGCAAAATTATTGCAAGTGGGAGATACTTCTGGTATAGGTACACGCGTAGTTATGAAAAAGTAATGGTTGGTAGAGTATCATTAGGGTACTGTGCAGATGATGTACAACTAGAAATGTGTACCAAGCAAATGGGGGAAAAAGGGGCAGGATTCTTTGTGAGAATAATGTGTTCGATGATAATAATGCATTCTGTTCCTTACGTACTCTCAGATGATGTTTATTTTATATGTGGAAGGAAAGCATACAAGTGTCTCTCTCTGAGTTCTGAGGGTTTATGTTTTATTGGTAAATTGATCCCAGAGGTTATGACACTTACACATGATGAAATGATTGGCATCCATAGAACCGCACCATCTCCATACATATACACGCAGTATGAACATCATGACAAAAGAAATATGATACCTGGTGAAGAACATGCAGCCACACAGTTAATTAGTGAAACAACTGGCTTCCAAATTTTGGTAGCATTAGATCCCACCAGGACCACTCGGGGAACTTTAAATTTCAGATATATTCAAGACCTGGCTAAATTAATAGATAATATCACCGAGATGTATGATGACACTTTCAGGTATACTGGTAAAGAGCTACAGGCTTATAAAAAGGAGTTGGTACAACATAGGCTAGTGTTAAACTATTTAACATCTATTACTGGTGGATACTGTGTGACTTTGGCCATCCAATTTGGTGTCAAGTGTTGCATGTACATTACAAATAATACTAGTGACCCCAAAGAGGTGATTGACCGGAAAATGGATAAAATCCTACAACTGAAGTGGGAGTTTCGGAAGGACCATAATATTTCATTGTATGTCATTTTACTAATTGGGTTAAGTGTCAGATGTATTATTGCTGTGTTGAAGTGTGGAAAACGTACCACTAAGGTAAACAGGAAAAACAAAATCTTGATGGTGGTGAATAGTGGGGATATGGGTACTCAGGTTGATAAAGAACTGCATTACAATCCTGAAATTGAATGTGCCTTCAGATAATAATATGTGAATAGGCTAAGTCATGTATAATAATAATTATTGTAAATGTTCTTTTAAACATCCTAGATAATGTAGTCTTAATTCCCCCAAACTTCCTTTATAGGTCCGATACAATGATCCCCTATAGATCTGCTGAGTGCATTTAAGGGTTGTTTTAACCTATTTGAAACGCATTATTAACGGTTCAATGACCGACTCGTGTCAAACCGTTTAGAACATTGAATAATACATTATTATTCATGACTGGAAAGGTTAAGAATAAAATGTGATAGTTTATGTTTGCTATCAAAAGGTTGACTGTCGAAATCAAATAATTGGATATGATCGCTTACAATTATTATCTGATGATCTAGTCGCCTATGGTCTGATAAAGAGTTAATCGGACGCTACTTTGCGTCGGCGCAATCTGATGTGCACAAATGCGAATCCACCACACACATATACTGATGCACATAACGCACACACATATACATATATGCATACGCCTAGACCAGGGGTAGTCAACCTCGGTCCTCGTGACCTACCAACAGTTCACGTTTTCCAGACCACCTAGCAGGTGCACAGGTGTATTCATTACCAACTAACACATTTGAAAAGATCCACAGGTGGAGCTAATTATATCACTTGTGATTCTGTGAGACCTACAAAACATGCACCATACTTGATCCTAGGTTTAAGTCATACCTTGTGTCTTTCTTTCCGATGCACAAAAATCAGAAAAGATGCAAAGAGCTGTTGGTGAAAAAATTGTCAGCTCAAGCGGCACATGGCATAGCAACATCTCCTCCTTCAGTTTCTGCGGCTGCCAGGAAAAACTACATTTTCCTAAGAGATCCACTCCTGGTGGTTATGCAGATCAGTCAGCAAAACCTAATGACATCTGGTTGGGTCTGAAAGAACTGCCTACAATGAGTGACATGTAAACCGTGTATGTATGACACTAATAATATGTGTTAATATTGACTAGTATCAACTTGTCAGACAAAGAGCGCTAATTTAGAAAAAAGTATGACAAATTTATTAACATCACATGTATAAATGTATATATATATCTGAAACAAAGTAAAATGATAAAAAATAAAAAGAATAAGTAAAGTAAAACTATAGACACACAAAAATGTGTCCTATATATTTCTAAATAAAACTATTTCTAAATAAAACTATTTCTTTGCTGATTAAATTGACATTTTTTTCTGTATATTGAATATCAGATTAATTATGGTATATATAGTACATAAATGTTATTGTAAACACATAATGATGTTTTGTGATATATGTATTTTCACGAGAGAATTGTTCATTTAATTACTAACTAATGAAGATCACGATTGATTGAAAGTAAGGAGACACACCTATACAGGTGATCCAAATGTGACCTAATTATTATGAATCCCTCATTGGATGACCCAAGTTTAAAAGTATTCACAGGATCATAAGGAAACCTACCCTCTGCCGAAACCACCTTTTAATATAGCGGAGAAACGCGTAATGTTTCGCCTTCAATGCACCAACCTGGTTTTTCCTGCTCCAGCTGCCAACAGCGATTCGAATATTGCAGTGTACCTGAGGGATATACAGCCTGAGGAGCAATAACCCACACCTTTACATCTAATGACTGTGGAACATTTGTAACGGACAGAGTGAATTACCCTTTACATCAGCCGGTCGGCGGTAAGCAATAGTGTCTTGCACAAGTGGGGGAAAATTGACTGTGGCTGTACACGCTGACAGACAAACTCTGCTATCCACATTAAGGCAGACTGCCCTCTATTGCAATACTCTAAAGATCAAAGCATATACTGCTGTACGAACTGATTCATAAAAATCACAGGGATGACATACTTTAAGTGGAAACAACTATACTGGCTAAGAGTTTAGCTAGAATCTAATTAATAATTTCTCCTGCATGAGAAGACAGACAAACCTATTGTTTCCACTACTTGATTAATGCTGTGTGGAGCTCGAGCATATATGGCCATATAAATATTTTTATTTTTGTATGTAAGAGACACCCACTGCAGGGGTGTATCTCTTCTTTTTTATACATATATAAGCCCACTCACAATTTTTACCAGATAGGTTCTTTGTATATTTTTGTGTGTCTATATTTATACTTTACTTATTCTTTTTATTTGTTATAATTTTACTTTGTTTCAGATATATATGCATTTATACATGTGATGTTAATAAATTGTCATACTTTTTTCTAAATTAGCGCTCTTTGTCTGACAAGTTGATACTCGTCAATATTAACATATTATTAGTGTCACACAATGTATTATAATTGACGTTATACTCAGACCTTTTACTATTTCTAATCAGGTGGGAATTACAGATCAGTTTCACTATTAGGAGCAGCTATTTCCTATCATTCTATATTGTTTGTCATCATTACAAGTTGTGAGCGCCTGATTTTTATAAAGTTTGTATATTTACAAGTTATATTATTATCCACCGATTATTTTAGGGACAGCATCCCAATAGTCATGTCAGACAGTTCATTTCACTACTGGCAGGAGAAAGTCAATTTGGAGGCCCTTACACAAAACTGCCTTTGCTTTACTTGAGCTGCCCACCTTCCAGTGTGTACTCAAAAGAGTTTTCAGCACAGCCGGGAACCTTGTCAGTGATCGTCATAGGAGGTTACTTCCCCAAAAAGTAGAAAAGATGATGTTCATCAAAATGAATTACAAATTCCACGAGGAAGACCTTTATCAGGAATTAACAGTACAAAAAATACAGAAGCACCTGTAATGGTGGATTCCAGCGGGGGCAAACTAATATTGTGTGAAGAAGAGGATGCACAGGCTGATTGGGATGACGATGAGGACATCTGATCTTACCTATGTTGTTAAGCCAGTTTGTGTATGGGATCATTGTCATCAATGTCGACTGCACATTGGCAGCTTGTTTTGTGGGAGGTCCAAACAAACCAATCATTTCAGCTACAAGTGGCAGTCTCTGTTGCTGAAGTGATTGGTTTGTTAAACTGTGAATGTCCTGTTTCATATATACAACATAAAGGTGGGTGGGATGGCCCAAGGACAATTCCATCTTGCACCTCTTTTCTTTGCATTATGTGCTGGTTGGGGCATTGCTGCCTGACATTTTTAATTTTATGGTTTATGAATGTCCAGAAATTGTAATGGCCAAAGACAGCATCTCCTGCATGACCCTTTAATTTTTATAAAGGAAATTCTGAACCACCAAATTGAGCATCTTCCTGCCAGGATGTGTGCCATAAAGTGCAAATACGTTTAATACAAAAATTAGTTGTGTACATTGGTCACATACAAATATATTTACATCGTACATACAGTGCGTAAAGCCGGCTGAGGTAACCTGAAGCACGCCACCTGTTGTTGACAAATTACTTCCAGTAGGCCAAGCAAACATCACAGATGCTGGGAGTTCTAATTCAGCTGAAGAACTACAGGCTGCTTTCCTCTGATGTAAACAGCAAGTCTTGGTCCCATTATCCCTAACAACCTCCCTGAGTACGAACTAGTAATGTCTGTTTACAGTATGTTCCAGCAGCACCTCCACAAGCAAGGCCACCTCAATTTGTTTATTAGATCATGATGTATAAAAAAATGTAAAACCTCCTCCAGGTCAAAGATGTCTTTTAGGAACTGAAGAACTTGATCCTAGATTGATCTCCCCTCATAATTGTTTTTAAGAATCAAAATATTAAGTGAAATATATTAAAAACTAATCAATCCTTCTGTCCTTTCCCTGTCTTCAGTTCATAACATATTCCAACTCCCTCAGGCCTCTGACCTAGTTAAGGAAAACATTCTTGGTTTTTAAAAATCCTAGTGGCCGTATAGTTTATTAAACTGCCATCCTGTCTACCACTGCAGTGCCACTCTGTGCCATGTTCGAAGCTGAACTGCCACATGTTAGTGCCACCCACTGCTATTGCTTAGCTTAGTCAGCCAGCTAGCTGGATGCAACCTTTTGGCCCTTAACTAGATGAAAAAGCAATATTGTGAGCTCTGTGGTGGTGAAAATTGACTGGAAACTAGTGGAAATAAATGTTATTGAGGTTAATAATATTGTAGGAACAAAAACAGGCCCACATTATGTGATTTTAGCTGTTTTTAAGATTTAAAAAAAAAATACAGATCCAAAACCAAAAACAAAAAGCAAAACCAATCCAGATCCAAAACAAGAAGAGATACAGATCCAAAACCAAAACACAAGGGCTGGCGCACATCTCTAAAAACTATATACAGTATATATATATATATATATATATATATATATATATATTAAGGGTGAGCGGGTTCGGTTTTACTCGGTTTTACTCGGTTCTTATCACCACTTTACCGCAATTTTGGCTCGATTTCATTCGCTATCCAAAACACGTGTTCGGCGATAGCCAATAAAAAGATCCGAGTAAAACCGAACCCGCTCACCCCTAATATAATATATATATATATATATATATATATACACATATATATACATACATACACACATATACAGGGTTGGACTGGCCCACAGGGGTACAGGGAAAACCCCCCAAAAAGCCCCATTGCCTGGGGCACACCCCCTTCTCTAGGGATCAGGTACCAGACTGTGCATGTGGACTATACATGTGTTACAATATACTGCACAGGACTAAATATCACTGTAATTAATCTGGTAAATTATCATGCATGCACCAGCAGTATTTAATATATATATATATATATATATATCTATATCATTTTGTGTTTTTGTTAAGGGGCCCAGCCAATGCACTCTCTGAAGGTTAGCCAAGCCTCTCTGGAGACTGGCCACACCCCACCTGGAGGCTGGCCACACTCCTAAGTGTGGGCCCATATCACTGCAGGTGGGCTCTTCATGCCCCAGTCCAACACTGTATACAGTGTAATATATATATATATATATATATATATATATATATATATAGTAAAAGTTGCCATCAATTATAGTAATACTTTAGTTCATATATCACTTTTTTCCAGTAGGATTTAAGGTGCTTTTCAGGTACAAATAAAGCAATACAGAGGTTTAGATTTGCATGAAATACAGAACTTTATATTGATTTTAAGAAGTTGTGTCTTTTATTGTTATCTAGTATAGTCCCAGCTTGTCTTCTGCCCTTATTTGGTTTTTATCCCAACCCTGACTTAAAAGCAAAAATGATTTACTAAACCGACTCACCCTCACAGGTCCCGGCTCTAGCACTGATCATCAGCCAGAAGAGAGCAGCGGTGAGTAATAACACCATTGGCTGGGAACAAGCACTATCTGTACCAGCAGCTGTAAGACACAGAAACAGGATCTGGTACAAAATATTCATTCAAATACATCTCAGAAGGCGCAGGGCGGCAGATGCGCAGTTGAACGCAAGTCGGTCGTTATTACACCCACGTTAAGGTGTAAATTTAAAGAATGGCGTTCATCCGAATTTATATGTACAGGAGCTTTTGACATATTTTCAAACACGGTGATTTACTTAGGGAAAACGGGAGAATTTTTGGTATCTTTAGAGGTGATCACGGACGATTTTGCAGTTAAAATGCCCCTGAAAATACAAGTAGAAATGAATATACCATCGTCTGAACATGGCAGTACTTTCCATAGACAGGAATACAACATGGGAATTTATCAAAATAAATCCTGGGTGTAATAAATGCAAACATGATGTAAAAATAGAACTTTCAAAAAGAACCCCCTCCTAAGCAACGTGTCTAGCAGAAACATACAGTCCACAGATCAGTGTGATCCGTGCATGTTTCTGCCATTTTTGAGTTAATTAAATGGTTAATGTTAAAAAAAAAAAAAATACTTGCGCCCCCGCCCCCCCCCCCGCCCCGGGCTCCTGGGCCAGTCCTGGTTCTAAAAATATGGGGGACAGAATGAGTAGTGTTCCCCTGTATTTTAGGAAACAGCAAATAGAAAGTATGGTGTCGCTCACGTCAGCTTAATGATATTGCTCAGGTGCTTGTAAAGGGTGGGGTTTATACTGAACCACAGAAAAAAGAAGATTCCCTCTAGCACACTGCAGCAATATTGGCAAAAATACTTGAATCCTACATGATAATAGAAATTCGGAGGTATTGGTTGCATACATTTGCAAATATATGATTAAGCATCGGGCCAGCATCAAGGCTCCTCTATACTAGCATCCCTAACATTAAGGGGTTCACATCCGAGGCGCAGAGCAGCCCAAAAGAACCTAGTCAATGACCATCCCCAGGGCATCACACGAAAAATGGAAGAAAGTTGATAGTGAAGTGTAAAGTATAGATGTGTCAAGATAATCAATAAGTGTTAATATAATAAGAAAGAATTAAAATTACATAAATAATAAACAAACAAATGGAAAAGTGATGAAATAATCCGCCCTTTACAAGCACCTGAGCAATATCATTAAGCTGATGTGAGCGACCACCATACTTTCTATTTGGAGTTCTGAGAGGCATGAAAGGAGCCAGCATTGGGAGGATGTGCTGGTCCTTATAGTGCCATTTGGAGGTTCTTGGGGTACCTCCTAGGTGAATCAGCTCTCAGCTTATACATGTGCTGTTATCATGCAGTACATTTAATTGTAATTATATGACCCAGAGTGGGTGCTACTATTTTGTAGCAATAATTATTTTGGGGTGAGCGTTTGGGCGTGGGGCCCCCGGAGTGGCTCTGGCTGGGCCTTTTTCAAGGCATCACCACTTAATTCACATACCGTAGATATATTTTTTCATCACTTTTCCATTTGTTTGTTTATTATTTATGTAATTTTAATTCTTATTATTTATTTATTTTATTTATTAACAGTTTCTTATATAGCACAGCATATTTCGTTACGCTGTACAATTGTAAGCATTAATAGAACAAAACTGGGTAATAACAGACAGACATAGAGGTAAGATGGCCCTGCTTGTAAGCTTACAATCTATAGGGAAATAGGCATTGATACACAAGGATAGGTGCTATATATTGCAATTTGGTCCAGCCAGAATGGAGAGTTTCTTGGTGGCCTGCATGATCCAGTCACACAGGAATGTCGGCCAAATGTCAGGAGTATGTGAAAGACAATATGTGAGGTTATGTGTGGACTGTGAGAGGGGATAGAATAAGACATGGAAGCTATGAAGGTTATGTGGTCAGTTCTGGAATCTGATAAGCTTGTCTGAAGAGGTGAGTTTTCAGGGAACGCTTGAAGGATTAACACTAATATTATACTAACACTTATTGATTGTCTTGACACATCTATACTTGATACTTCACTATCACCTTTCTTCCATTTTTCGTGTGATGCCCTGGGAGTGGTCCTTGGCTGGGTTCTTTTGGGCTGCTCTGCACCTCGGATGTGAACCCCTTAATGTTAGGGACGCCGGTATAGAGGAGCCTTGACGCTGGCCCAGCGCTTAATCATATATTTGCAAATGTATGCAACCAATACCTCTGAATTTCTATTATCATGTTGGATTCAAGTATTTTTGCTAATATTGCTGCAGTGTGCTGGAGGGAATCTTCTTCTTTTTTCTGTGATTTTAGGAAACAGCACTGGACTCCTAAGCCAGTCCTGGTTTTAAAAATAGGGAGAAAAAATGCGTGGGGTTCCGCATATTTTTAAAACCAGCACCGGACTTAATTCTAGCCGGGCTGTAATGCCACAGCCCGGGGACCCTCTCATGGGGTCACACCGGCCAAAGCATTAACACCTCAAGCTAGTCAGCCCAAGCTGGGGATCTCAGGGGAGGTGGATGACCCCCAATAAAGCAACCGCCCCCTCTCCTGAACTCATGCTTACGCTGGAGCCCAAAGCTCTTCCCTGCACCCCTCGCAGGGGCAGGGGTAATAGTGTGAACAGGGGTATAGAGAGCCACGCCGGGCCCCGGTAAAGAGGGGGCGTGGCCTAATTTCAGAAGGCGTGGCCATGCCCCCTTGAAGAAAAAAAAAGAGTTTTGCAGCGCCGTGGAGGGGGCGCTGTGAGTCCCTCAGCCCGGCGCAAAGCCAGTGGGGGGTGCGATCAGTGTGATCACTCCCCCCTTCAGGCATAGGAGATTGCTGTGGCTGCTACTTAGCAGCTGCAAGCAATCTCCCGCTGTAGCCCAGCAGGGCTGCTGCAGAGGGAGGGAGGGAGGAAGTGAGGGGGGGAACGGCGCCAGGCCCGGGCCCCCGCCAAGCCCCTCTGGAAGCCCGGGCCCAGGTAAACTGTACCCGCTCCCCCCCCTCTCGGCGCCCCTGAGTGAGTAAGCTAGAAGGATACTATTGTTTTTTACAGTGGAATTACAGGTGCCAGCATGCCTGCCCTTTGGCGCCAGCCCTATGCATTCTCTTGTTGTCATACAGTAGATGACATCATCATTAGTGCGCAAAGCCCTCCCCCGCCCCCAGCTGTTGCGGAACTACTCATCCCAGGATGCCTTGACAGAGTTTAGCTATTTTGCCATGCTAAAACTGTTGCAAGGCATGCTGGGAATTGTAGTTCAACAGCAGCTAGGGGGGCCCTTATTGCCCACCCCTCATTCACCTGGTATCAGATATTGTTATTATAGTTTAATGTCTGCATAAAATAATTTAACCAAACCATCAGGTATTTTATACTGACGTTCAATTCAATTTCACTAGAGCAGCAACTACACATGGAAAAGTCATTAGGGACCCTTTAGTTCCACATACACATGTGTGTTACTGCTATTATATATATATTAGAGGTGAGCGGGTTCGGATTTCTGAAATCCGAACCCCCCCCGAGACCCCCCGATCCGAGCCGATCCGAGTCAGGCTCGACTTTTCCCGCCTGACTTGGATCTGAAATCGAGGCAAAACGTCATCATCCCGCCTTCCGGGATGATGACGGCCGGCTGGCTTCACCATTAAAGGGTGCTGTAAACCCCTAAGTACACTCCAGTCCAAACCAAAAAAAAAAATATTTTCTGTGTTTGTGAATTGTGTGCGCAGTAGCCGCACGTGCATCAACAAAGTAGTGCCAAGCGTGCGCCTGTGTCATAAGTAAAGGGCCGGCTTGCTTGACCGTTAAAGGGTGCTGTAACCCCCAAAGTACACTCCAGTCCAAACCAAAAAAAAATTATTTTCTGTGTTTGTGAATTGTGTGCGCAGTAGCCGCACGTGCATCAACAAAGTAGTGCCAAGCGTGCGCCTGTGTCATAAGTAAAGGGCCAGCTGGCTTGACCGTTAAAGGGTGCTGTAACCCCAAAAGTACACTCCAAACCAAAAAAATATATATTATTTTCTGTGTTTGTGAATTGTGTGCGCAGTAGCCGCACGTGTATCAACAAAGGAGCAGCGCCAAGCGAGCGCCTGTGTCCCATAAGTAAAGAGCCGGCTGGCTCATTTCTTAAAGGCTGGTGTAACCCAAAAAGTGCACTACTCTCCAGCAAAAATAAAAAAATATTTTCTGTGTTTAGCCGCACGTATATATCAAATCGATATAACATAAATGGAGGACCAAACTTTCTCCGATAAAAATAAAATAGAGAAAGATCAAGAACCACTTCCTCCTAGTGCTGAAGCTGCTGCCACTAGTCATGACATAGACGATAACATGCCATCCACGTCGTCTGCCAAGGCCGATGCCCAATGTCATAATAGAGGGCACATACAATCCCAAATGACAAAGTTCAGGAAAATGACCTTGAAAAAAACATTTAAATCAGCTAAAGAGAAACGTAAACTTGCCAATATGCCATTTACGACACGGAGTGGCAAGGAACGGCTAAGGTCGATCCCTAGTATGTTCATGACTAGTGGTTCAGCTTCACATGACGATGGAAGCCCTCCTCCCACTAAAAAAATCAAAAGAGTTAAGCTGGCAAAAGCACAGCGAAGAACTGTGCTTTCTAAGAAGATATCACAAATCCCCAAGGAGAGTCCAAGTGTGGTGGTGGTTGCGATGCCTGACCTTCCCAGCACTGGACGGGAAGAGGTGGCTCTTTCCACCATTTGCACGCCCCCTGCAAGTGCTGAAAGGAGCACCCACAGTCCACTTGCTGATATGCAAATTGAAGATGTCACTGTTGAAGTACAACAGGATGAGGATACTGGTGTAGCTGGCGCTGAGGAGGAAGTTGGCGAGGAGGATTCTGATGGTGATGTGGTTTGTTTAAATCAGGCTCCGGGGGAGACAGTTGTTGTCCGTGGGATGAAAAAGCCCATCACGGTCATGCCTGGGCAGAAGACCAAACATTCCACCTCTTTGGTCTGGCAATATTTCTATCCAAATCCGGACAACAACTGTCTTGCCATATGTACCTTATGTAAAGGTGGAATAAGTAGGGGTAGGGACGTTAACCACCTAGGAACATCCTCCCTTATACGGCACCTGCAGCGCGTTCATAATAAGTTACTGTCAAGTTCAGAAACTTTGGCTAAGACCGTAAGCAGTCCAGGGACACCTAAATCCCGTTGTCCTGTTGTATCCAAGCGCCTGCTAACCACACCGTCAACTCCCTCCTCGTCAATTTCCTCCTTAGTCAGGATCGGAAGTAGTCCTGCAGGCCATGTCACTGGCATGACTGACTCTCCTATCCCGGATTCCTCCGGAGGATCCTGCATTGCTACGCCTACTGCTGCCGCTGCTGCTGTTGCTGCTGCTGGGAGTCATTCATCATCCCAGAGAGGAAGTAGGAACACCACTACTTTTACTAAACAATTGACCCTCCAACAGTCCTTAGCGAGGAGGATGAAGTACGACAGCAGTCATCCTGAAGCAAAACGTATAACTGAGGCCTTGACTGCTATGTTGGTATTAGACGTGCGTCCGGTATCCGCCATTAGTGCAGTGGGATTTAAACAATTGATGGAGGTAGTGTGTCCCCGGTTCCAAATCCCGTCTAGATTCCACTTCACTAGGCAGGCGATACCGAGACTGTACAGAAACGTCAGAAAAAGTGTCCTCAGTGTCCTGAAAAATGCCATTGTACCCAATGTCCACTTAACCACGGACATGTGGACAAGTGGAACAGGGCAGACTAAGGACTATATGACTGTGACAGCCCACTGGGTAGATGTATCACCTTACACAGCAACAGCAGCAGCGTCACCAGTCGCAGCATCTCAGAAACGCCAGCTCGTTCCAAGGCAGGCTACGCTGTGTATCACCGGTTTCAGTAAGAGGCACACCGCCGACAACCTCTTAGAGAAACTGAGGGAAATCATCGCCCAGTGGCTTACCCCACTTAGACTCTCCTGGGGATTTGTGATATCTGACAACGCCAACAATATTGTGCGGGCATTACATCTGGGCAAATTCCAGCACGTCCCATGTTTTGCTCACACAATAAACTTGGTGGTGCAGAATTTTCTGAAAAGCGACGGGCGTGCAGGAGACGCTTTGGGTGGCCCGAAAAATTTCTGGCCACTTTCGCCATTCAGCGACTGCGTGCCGAAGACTGGAGCGCCAGCAAACACTCTTGAACCTGCCCCGCCATCACCTGAAGCAAGAGGTTGTGACGCAGTGGAACTCAACCCTCTATATGCTTCAGAGGATGGAGAAGCAGCAAAAGGCCATTCAAGCCTATACATCCACCTATGACATAGGCAAAGGAGGGGGTATGCACCTGACTCAAGCGCAGTGGAGAATGATTTCCGTGTTGTGCAAGGTTCTCCAGCCCTTCGAACTTGCCACACGTGAAGTCAGTTCAGACACTGCCAGCTTGAGTCAGGTCATTCCCCTCATCAGGCTTTTGCAGAAGCAGCTGGAGAAAGTGAAGGAGGAGCTAAGACGGAGCGATTCCGCTCGGCATGTGGGACTTGTGGATGAAGCCCTTCATTCGCTTTGCCAGGATTCCAGGGTGGTCAATCTGTTGAAATCAGACCACTACATTTTGGCCACCGTGCTCGATCCTAGGTTTAAAGCCTATGTGGTGTCTCTCTTTCCGGCTGACACAAGCCTGCAGAGGTGCAAAGACCTGCTGGTGAACACACTGTCAGCTGAAGCGGAACGTGACACGTCAACAGCTCCTTCATTTTCTCCCGCAACTGGGGCTGCCAGGAAAAAACTTAGGTATCCTAAGCAACCCGCTGGCGGTGATGCAGGGCAGGCAGGACCAAGTTTGGACATCTGGTCCGGACTGAAGGACCTGGCAACAATTTCTGACATGTCTACTGTCACTGCATATGATACTGTCACCATTGACAGAATGGTGGAGGATTACATCGGTGACAGCATCCAAGTAGGCATGTCAGACAGTCCATACCTGTACTGGCAGGAAAAAGAGGCAATTTGGAGGCCCCTGTACAAACTGGCTCTATTTTACCTGAGTTGCCCCCCATCCAGTGTGTACTCCGAAAGAGTGTTTAGTGCAGCCGGGAACCTTGTCAGCGAAAGGCGTAGGAGGTTGCTTCCACAAAATGTGGAGAAGATGATGTTCATAAAAATGAATTATCAACTCTTCCAGGGAGACCAGCCTCCTGAACGTACAGAGGGACCTGTGGTGGTGGATTCCAGCGGGGACGAGTTAATACTCTGTGAGGATTTCTGAAATCCGAACCCCCCCGAGCCCCCCCGATCCGAGGCCGATCCGAGTCAGGCTCGACTTTTCCCGCCTGACTCGGATCTGAAATCGAGGCAAAACGTCATCATCCCGCCTTCCGGGTCTCGCGGGTTTTGGATCCTATATAAGGTACCCACGTCGGCGCCATTTCCTCACTCGGCTGTGGACAGTGAAGAGGGAGGGTGGGAGTTAAGGCTGGCTGGGCTGTATAGTGTAGTGTAGTGCAGAGTAGTGTTGTGCTGTGCTGCGCTGTGCTGCTGTTGTCCATAGGGGCTGTGTCCACTACTTCAAAGTCCATAGGGGCTGGCTGGACTGTGTTGTGCAGTCAGTTGTCCATAGGGGCTGTGTCCACTCCAAAGTCCTGTGCAGTGTCCCAGTCCTAAAGGGGTGCTGTAGTGTTGTCCAGGGGGTGCTCTGTCCATCAGGGGTGCTCCCCCCAAGTGCTAAAAAAAATAAATATTTTTTCTGTGTGTGTGAATTGTGTGCGCAGTAGCCGCACGTGCATCAACAAAGTCATGCCAAGCGTGCGCCTGTGTCATAAGTAAAGGGCCGGCTGGCTTGACCGTTAAAGGGTGCTGTAACCCCCAAAGTACACTCCAAACCAAATAAAAAAAAATTTTCTGTGTTTGTGAATTGTGTGCACTGTGGCTGCACGTGCATCAACAAAGGAGCAGCGCCAAGCGTGCGCCTGTGTCCCATAAGTAAAGAGCCGGCTGGCTCATTTCTTAAAGGGTGGTGTAACCCACAAAGTGCACTACTCTCCAGCAAAAATAAAAAAATATTTTCTGTGTTTGTGTGCGCCTTAGCCGCACGTATATATCAATATAACATAAATGGAGGACCAAACTTTCTCTGATAAAAATAAAATAGGGAAAGATCAAGAACCACTTCCTCCTAGTGCTGTTGCTGCTGCTGGGAGTTGTTCATCATCCCAGAGAGGAAGTAGGAACACCACTACTTTTACTAAACAATTGACCCTCCAACAGTCCCTAGCAATGAGGATGAAGTACGACAGCAGTCATCCTGAAGCAAAACGTATAACTGAGGCCTTGACTGCTATGTTGGTATTAGACGTGGGTCCGGTATCCGCCATTAGTGCAGTGGGATTTAGACAATTGATGGAGGTAGTGTGTCCCCGGTTCCAAATCCCGTCTAGATTCCACCTGCATCCTCAAAGCAGCAGCGACAAGCGTGCGTCTGTCTGTCAAAGGGTGGTGTAACCCTCAAAGTGCGCTCCACAAACAATAAAAATATTCTTCTTTTTTTTCTGTCTTTGTGAATTGTGTGGGCTGTAGCTGCACTTGCATTCTCAAAGCAGCAGCGACAAGCGTGCGTCTGTCTGTTAAAGGGTGGTGTAACCCTCAAAGTGCGCTCCACAAACAATAAAAATATTCTTCTTTTTTCTCTGTCTTTCTGAATTGTGTGGGCTGTAGCCGCACTTGAATCCTCAAAGCAGCAGCGACAAGCATGCGTCTGTCTGTTAAAGGGTGGTGTAACCCTCAAAGTGCTCCAAAAAATAAGAAACTATTTTTTTTATGTGTTTGTGACTTGTGTGCGATGTAGCAGCACGTGCATCAACACAGTAGCAGCGCCAAGCGTGCGCCTGTGTCATAAGTCAAGGGCCGGTTTGGACATCTGGTCCGGACTGAAGGACGTGCCAACAATTTCTGACAAGTCTACTGTCACTGCATATGATACTGTCCTCAAAGCAGCAGCGACAAGCGTGCGTCTGTCTGTTAAAGGGTGGTGTAACCCTCAAAGTGCGCTCCACAAACAATAAAAATATTCTTCTTTTTTTTTCTGTCTTTGTGAAATGTGTGGGCTGTAGCCGCACCTGCATCCTTAAAGCAGCAGCGACAAGCGTGCGTCTGTCTGTTAAAAGATTACATTGGTGAAAACATCCAAGTAGGCATGTCAGACAGTCCATACCTGTACTGGCAGGAAAAAGAAGCAATTTGGAGGTCCCTGTACAAACTGGCTCTATTTTACCTGAGTTGCCCCCCCTCCAGTGTGTACTCCGAAAGAGTGTTTAGTGCAGCCGGGAACCTTGTCAGCGAAATGCATAGGATGTTGCTTCCACAAAATGTGGAGAAGATGATGTTCATAAAATTAATTATCAACTCTTCCAGGGAGACCAGCCTCCTGAACGTACAGAGGGACCTGTGGTTGTGGATTCCAGCGGGGACGAATTAATACTCTGTGAGGATGAGGATGTACACAACACTGAAGAGGGTGAGGAATCGGTGGATGAGGAGGATGAGGACGACATCTTGCCTCCGTAGAGCCAGTTTGTGCAGGGACAGATTAATTGCCAGCTTGTTTTGTGGGGGCCCAAACGAACCAATCATTTCAGCCACAGTCATGTGGCAGACCCTGGCGCTGAAATGATTGGTTTGTTAAAGTGTGCATGTCCTGTTTATACAACATAAGGGTGGGTGGGAGGGCCCAAGGACAATTCCATCTTGCACCTCTTTTTTTTCTTTGCATTATGTACAGTTTGGGGCCTAGTTTTTCAAACTGCCATCCTGTCTGCCACTGCAGTGTCACTCCTAGATGGGCCACGTGTTTGTGCCGCCCACTTGTGTCGCTTAGCATAGTCATCCAGCTACCTCGGTGCAACCTTTTGGACATAAAAACACTATTGTGAGGTGTGAGGTGTTCAGAATAGACTGGAAATGAGTGGAAATTAATGTTATTGAGGTTAATAATAGCATAGAAGCTGAAAAAACCTACAAATTCTGTGATTTTAGCTGTTTTTATGCTTTTTTTTAAAAAAATACAGATCCAAAACACAAAACCAAGAACCCAAAACACGGAAGGGTGGTTTTGGCAAAACCAATCCAGATCCAAAACACGAAGAAAGATCCAGATCCAAAACACGAAGAAAGATCCAGATCCAAAACCAAAACACAAATCACGAAAAGTGGCCGGTGCACACCCCTAGCTGTGCACCGGACACACACACATGGGGATTACTGTGTCTAAGTTATTATATATATATATATATATACAGTATATACACACACACACACACACGTGTATTACTGTGTCTAAGCTATTATATATATACAGTATATACACACACACACACACACACACACATGGGGATTACTGTGTCTAAGCTATTATATATATATATACAGTATATACTAGGGGTGTGCACCGGCCACTTTTCACAAAGACAGAAAAAAAAAGAAGAATATTTTTATTGTTTGTGGAGCGCACTTTGAGGGTTACACCACCCTTTAACAGACAGACGCACGCTTGTCGCTGCTGCTTTGAGGATGCAGGTGGAATCTAGATGGGATTTGGAACCGGGGACACACTACCTCCATCAATTGTCTAAATCCCACTGCACTAATGGCAGATACCGGACCCACGTCTAACACCAACATAGCAGTCAAGGCCTCAGTTATACGTTTTGCTTCAGGATGACTGCTGTCGTACTTCATCCTCATCGCTAGGGACTGTTGGAGGGTCAATTGTTTAGTAAAAGTAGTGGTGTTCCTACTTCCTCTCTGGGATGATGAACAACTCCCAGCAGCAGCAACAGCACTAGGAGGAAGTGGTTCTTGATCTTTCCCTATTTTATTTTTATCAGAGAAAGTTTGGTCCTCCATTTATGTTATATTGATATATACATGCAGCTAAAGCGCACACAAACACAGAAAATATTTTTTTATTTTTGCTGGAGAGTAGTGCACTTTGTGGGTTACACCACCCTTTAAGAAATGAGCCAGCCGGCTCTTTACTTATGGGACACAGGCGCACGCTTGGCGCTGCTCCTTTGTTGATGCACGTGCAGCCACAGTGCACACAATTCACAAACACAGAAAATATTTTTTTTTTTGGTTTGGACTGGAGTGTACTTTGGGGGTTACAGCACCCTTTAACGGTCAAGCCAGCCGGCCCTTTACTTATGACACAGGCGCACGCTTGGCACTACTTTGTTGATGCACGTGCGGCTACTGCGCACACAATTCACAAACACAGAAAAAATATAATTTTTTTAGCACTTGGGGGGAGCACCCCTGATGGACAGAGCACCCCCTGGACAACACTACAGCACCCCTTTAGGACTGGGACACTGCAAAGGACTTTGGAGTGGACACAGCCCCTATGGAGAACTGACTGCACAACACAGTCCAGCCAGCCCCTATGGACTTTGAAGTAGTGGACACAGCCCCTATTAACAACAGCAGCACAGCACAACACAGCCAGCCCCTATGGACTTTGAAGTAGTGGACAACAGCAGCACAGCGCAGCACAGCACAGCACAACACTACTCTGCACTACACTACACAGCCCAGCCAGCCCTAACTCCCACCCTCCCTCTTCACTGTCCACAGCCGAGTGTGAAAATGGCGCCGACTCGGGTACCTTATATAGGATCCAAAACTCGGAAGGCGGGATGATGACGTTTTGCCTCGATTTCAGATCCGAGTCAGGCGGGAAAAGTCGAGCCTGACTCGGATCGGCCTCGGATCGGGGGGGCTCGGGGGGGTTCGGATTTCAGAAATCCGAACCCGCTCACCCCTAGTTTATACACACACAGACACACACAAAACACTTAACGCTGCTGCACTTTCTGACATCAGGACACTGGAGATCTAGCCCACACTCAGTAGCGGAACATCCAGAGACAATGGAGTCATTTGCCGCCGGGCTTCAGCCCTTAAGGGGGCACCTGGCTCCATTGTCCCCCGGGCCGTGTCGGTCACTGCCATGGAGATGGAGCGCCGCTGATCAGTGCTCCACCTCCAGCGGCGTCAATATGGGGGGTGCAGTCGCACCCCCTATTTGCCGGGCCCCCGCTGAGTGTATTACCAGCGGGCACCCGGCTCCTTCATTCCCCCCTGCGGTAGCCGGAGGAACAGAGCTCAGTGTGAGCTCTGCTTCCGGGTCCCGCAATGCACTATGGGAGTGACGACATTACGTCACTTTCATAGTTCCGAGGAGCGGGCACCGGGGACGGAAGGCAGCAGGACTGGAGCGGGGTTTCAGGTAAGTATTGTTTTCTTTTGTATGTGTGTGCGCTCGCGGGAGGGTGGCTCACTACAGGGGGCATTATTGGTGGCTCACTACAGGGGGCATTGTTGGTGGCTCACTACAGGGGGCATTATTGGTGGCTCACTACAGGGGGCATTATTGGTGGCTCACTACAGGGGGCATTACTGGGGGCTCACTACAGGGGGCATTACTGGGGGCTCACAACAGGGGGCATTACAAGGGGCATTACAGGGGCGTACTATAGGGGTCATTACAGGTGGCTTACTACAGGGGGCATTACGGGGGCTTACTACAGGCGGCATTACTGGGGGCTTTCTACAGGGGGCATTACGGGGGCTTACTACAGGGGGCATTACGGGGGCTTACTACAGGGGGCATTACTGGGGGCTTTCTACAGGGGGCATTACTGGGGGCTTACTACTGGGGGTTTACTACAGGGGGCTTACTACTGGGAGCACTACAGAGGCCCTTAGTACTGGGGCACTGCACAGGGGGACCACTACTGGAGGAACTGCATAGGGGGACCATTACTGGGGGGCAACACATAGGCGGCACTGCATAAGGGGACCTCTACAGAGGGCACTGCACAGGGGGACCACTACTGGGGGAACTGCATAGGGGGGCGGCAGCTGGGGCTGGCATAGGTGCTGGGGGGTGGTACATTTTAATTTGGGGGGGCACCAACATTTATCTTGCCTCCGGGCACCTGGGATGTAGTTACGCCACTGCCCACACTGTACATCACCACCTGTTCTTATTATCATATACGGTGTATAGTGTAGGTGTATGACATGTGCGGAAGCCAAGCTGGTGATATCCTTAAGTTTAATCCATTATTGTGACCTGAATATAAATGTTACATAATTTCAGGCCCAACAAACCTAGGGGTCTATTTACTAAGCCCTGGTTGAAGATAAAGTAAATGGAGATAAACTACCAGCCAATCAGCTCCTAACTGCCATGTCACAGCCGTGTTTGAAAAATGACAGTTAGGAGCTGATTGGTTGGTACTTTATCTCCACCCAAGGCTTAGTAAATAGACCCCTAGAATTGTAACAAAACGTACAATTGGGCTGTTATTACTATTCTTTATGTACATAATGAAACATTACTCAGCTCTGTAAGATACTTAGGGGCCTATTCATCATTACTAAACTTTCCCTGGAGGTAATTAGGTTTAGAACTGGCATGGAGTTCTACCTCATTACCAGAGGATCCATCATTCCTCCTCCCCATCAGTATCTATTCCGAAAAGCTGTCATTTTTGTGAGGACAGCTTTTCGGGAAATAGATACTTTTCCCTCTCTACACTAATTTACCGCAGCTGTAATCAGTGCTGCGCATGTGCTGTTACATTCGTTAACCCAGCGCATGTGTAGCACTACTTACACATGCGGTAAGTTTGTGTCTCCCCCTATGATCACCAGCCCCCCCTCCGCTCACCTGCCCCCCCCTCCCCCCTCCGCTCACCTGCCCCCCCCCCTTCAGCACTTACCTGTCCGAGCAGCAGCCTCTGGCTCCATCCTGCTGGTCTATCACATGGTCTCCCAGCAGACCACAGTACAGATTAGAAAAAAAAAAAAGTTTTTTTTTTTCTAATCTTTATTGTGTTCTGCTGGGAGAACACAGTGTCCGGCCAGCCTGCGGAGCCATAGGACACACCAGAGCGCCAGAGGGAGTCGTCGGGGGACCTGTCCAGCTGGCAGCAGATAAGTTTCACCTGCTATTCGCCACCTCACAGTGGCGGATATTACCTCCATCAAATTCCGAAAATTCTTAATTTTCAGAATTGGATGAATACCATAATTTCCACATCCCCATACTAATGTACTAATGTATGGGGAGTGTGGAAATTAATGCAGGGGGACTTAACCAGGAGATATCAGTGATATCTCCTGAGTTAAATGGCTTCATGAATACCAAAATAACATTATTTTAGGAAAATGTCCTTAATAAAGTTAATTTAGTGTTGACGAATAGGACCCTGTATGAGGTGTTACCTATTACTGTAAGTCAGTGCTGAGTGCAGAGATGTAACAAAGAAGCATCTAGTTATCTGGCTATTACTGTACTTTATACTTATACTATACTATACTTATGCTATTACTGTACTTTATACTTATACTATACTATATTTATGCTATTACTGTACTTTATACTTATACTATACTACACTTATACTATTACTGTACTTAATACTTATACTATTACTGTACTATATACTATACTTATACTATTACTGTACTTTATACTTATACTATATTACTGTAAGTCAGTGCTGAGATGTAACAACCAAGCATCTAGTTATCTGGCTATTACTGTACTTTATACTTATACTATACTATTACTGTACTTTATACTTATACTATACTATACTACTATTACTGTACTTTATACTTATACTATACTATACTTATACTATTACTATAAGTCAGTGCTGAGTGCAGAGATGTAACAACCAAGCATCTAGTTATCTGACTATTACTGTACTATATACTATACTATACCTATACTATTACTGTACTTTATACTATACTATACTTATACTATTACTGTAAGTCAGTGCTGAGTGCAGAGATGTAACAACCAAGCATCTAGTTATCTGGCTATTACTGTAATTTATACTTATACTATACTATTACTGTACTTTATACTTATACTATACTATACTACTATTACTGTACTTTATACTTATACTATACTATACTTATACTATTACTATAAGTCAGTGCTGAGTGCATATATGTAACAACCAAGCATCTAGTTATCTGACTATTACTCTACTATATACTAAACTATACTTATACTATTACTGTACTTTATACTATACTGTAAGTCAGTGCTGAGTGCAGAGATGTAACAACCAAGCATCTAGTTATCTGGCTATTACTGTACTTTATACTATACTTATACTATTACTGTACTTTATACTATACTTATACTATTACTGTACTTTATACTTATACTATACTACACTTATACTATTACTATAAGTCAGTGCTGAGTGCAGAGATATAACAACCAAGCATCTAGTTATCTGGCTATTACTGTACTTTATACTTATACTACAGTATACTTATACTATTACTGTACTTTATACTTATACTATACTATACTTACACTATTACCGTACTTTATACTTATACTATGCTTAAACTATTACTGTACTTTATACTTATACTATACTTACACTATTACTGTACTTTATACTTATACTATACTTACACTATTACTGTACTTTATACTTATACTATACTTATACTATTACTGTAAGTCAGTGCTGAGTGCAGAGATGTAACAACCAAGCATCTAGTTATCTGGCTATTACTGTACTTTATACTTATACTAAACTATACTTATACTATTACTGTACTTTATACTATACTTATACTATTACTGTACTTTATACTTATACTATACTTATACTATTACTGTACTTTATTATACTATACTATACTTATACTATTACTGTACTTTATACTTATACTATACTACACTTACACTATTACTGTAAGTCAGTGCTGAGTGCAGAGATGTAACAACCAAGCATCTAGTTAACTGGTTATTACTGTACTTTATACTTATACTATTACTGTACTTTATACTATTACTGTACTTTATACTATACTTATACTATTACTGTACTTTATACTTATACTATACTTACACTATTACTGTACTTTATACTTATACTATACTTATACTATTACTGTACTTTATACTATACTTATACTATTACTGTAAGTCAGTGCTGAGTGCAGAGATGTAACAACCAAGCATCTAGTTATCTGGCTATTACTGTACTTTATACTTATACTAAACTATACTTATACTATTACTGTACTTTATACTATACTTATACTATTACTGTACTTTATACTTATACTATACTTATACTATTACTGTACTTTATTATACTATACTATACTTATACTATTACTGTACTTTATACTTATACTATACTTATACTATTACTGTACTTTATTATACTATACTACACTTACACTATTACTGTAAGTCAGTGCTGAGTGCAGAGATGTAACAACCAAGCATCTAGTTAACTGGTTATTACTGTACTTTATACTTATACTACAGTATACTTATACTATTACTGTACTTTATACTATTACTGTACTTTATACTATACTTATACTATTACTGTACTTTATACTTATACTATACTTATACTATTACTGTACTTTATACTTATACTATACTATATTTATACTATTACTGTAAGTCAGTGCTGAGTACAGAGATGTAACAACCAAGAATCTAGTTATCTGGCTATTACTGTACTTTATACTTATACTATTACTGTACATAATACATATACTATACTTATACTATTACTGTACTTTATACTTATACTATACTACACTTATACTATTACTATAAGTCAGTGCTGAGTGCAGAGATATAACAACCAAGCATCTAGTTATCTGGTTATTACTGTACTTTATACTTCTACTACAGTATACTTATACTATTACTGTACTTTATACTTATACTATACTATACTTATACTATTACTGTACTTTATACTTATTCTATTACTGTACTTTATACTTATACTATACTTATACTATTACTGTAAGTCATTGCTGAGTGCAGAGATGTAACAACCAAGCATCTAGTTATCTGGTTATTACTGTACTTTATACTTATACTATTACTGTAAGTCATTGCTGAGTGCAGAGATGTAACAACCAAGCATCTAGTTATCTGGTTATTACTGTACTTTATATTTATACTATACTTATACTATTACTGTACCTTATACTTATACTATTACTGTACTTTATACTTATACTATACTTTGCATTTATCAGCTACATTATATAATGATATATGGACATTACCTGGGTGCCCGCAGGGATTTTCTTGTTTCTCTTTATTGGGAATCAGAATCCCTCTCTCGCTGTGTTAGAAAAGGGATATAAATACATATCTGTATAAGACATCAGTGCTGTATATGAGATGTGATCTCTCTGAGGCTGCACCCACTGATAGTCACTTATCACCGATACTGATATTAACAGTCAACAACTGCTGATAAGATGCTGCCAATATGGGGACACAAATATTTATATTAGGGGAGACATTCACCTTAAATCTAAAGTGTTAGATTATGACTGATGGTATCACTGCTACAACAATCCGGGGCGCCAAGAAGGGGGAGGGGCCCGGCCTGGGCTGGTGCTAATTACCTGGCCTGGGCTAGTTGGAGGTGCCAAGTCCGGGTCAGCTGCTAAGGGGAACATTGTCCGCTTTGCATTGTTGCTGAGGGTGAGCATCATCCCCCTGTGCTGCCGGCATCCCCTGTTTTTATATCTTTTCCTTTGAGGGGGCTTTGCCACGCCTTTCCTGGGCTTTGGCTATGGCACCCTCAGTACTCGGGCCCGTGGCAGCCCTCCGCGCCCCTGACAACAATGTATCAATCCTTTGGAAGTGGAAGTATTTGCACTCCTACTATAGGAAAAGACGGGCGCAAGAAAAGGCGCGTTTCAGGCCTGATTCTGTGTTGGACACAAGTACAGACGCTGACAGTTCTTGTAGATTTCAGCTCACTGTGCATACTGTACATCGAAGAAATAAGTCGGCAAGTAAATATGCATCAAAACTGACTTAAACGCAAGGAAGGAGTTTGCTAGTGTGTATGGATAATCCATCTGTCGGCACCACAATATCTGGGAAATGGGTGTTTCCGGGTAGAGACTGATCCCTATCATGGGAGGGACAAAAGAGCCAGCAGCGCTCATTCGCATTGTGCAGTCGGAGAAGGGAAATCTGTTTCTCTGACAGACCTTTTGCACACAGCATGGGACTGATGTAAGTACCTGTACTAATGATGGAGGCTGCAGATATAAGAACATTGGGTGGGTTAGGCTTCTTCATGTAGTTGCACGGATATTTAGCTTACACGGGCTGATTCTCGCACTAGCATAATGTTGTAAGCAGACACACATATAGATTACTGTGTCTAAACAATGATACAGGGCCGTAACTAGGGTAGTGTGGCCTGTGCCATGGCAGGGGGCGCTGTTTGGAACTGTCAATTTTCCTGTTTATTGTCATTCTTACTTGTAGCTTCCTCTTCTTTTATCCTCAGCATCTTCTGGCCTCCCCTATCTCTTCCCTGGCCCCAGCATCTCCTGGCCTCCCCTATCTCTTCCCTGGCCCCAGCATCTCCTGGCCTCCCCTATCTCTTCCCTGGCCCCAGCATCTCCTGGCCTCCCCTATCTCTTCCCTGGCCCCAGCATCTCCTGGCCTCCCCTATCTCTTCCCTGGCCACAGCATCTCCTGGCCTCCCCTATCTCTTCCCTGGCCACAGCATCTCCTGGCCTCCCCTATCTCTTCCCTGGCCACAGCATCTCCTGGCCTCCCCTTTCTCTTCCCTGGCCCCAGCATCTCCTGGCCTCCCCTTTCTCTTCCCTGGCCCCAGCATCTCCTGGCCTCCCCTTTCTCTTCCCTGGCCCCAGCATCTCCTGGCCTCCCCTTTCTCTTCCCTGGCCCCAGCATCTCCTGGCCTCCCCTATCTCTTCCCTGGCCCCAGCATCTCCTGGCCTCCTCTATCTCTTCCCTGGCCCCAGCATCTCCTGGCCTCCCCTATCTCTTCCCTGGCCCCAGCATCTCGTGGCCTCCGCTATCTCCCTTCCTCATGAGACCATGGCCCTTTTTCAGGTGCACTATCTTAGGTCCCTTTTGGAAAAATGGAATGGGTGCGCCAATGCTCTTTCTGGCACAGGGCACCAAAAAGTCTAGCTACGGCTCTGCAATTATATATATATATATATATATATATATATAATGTACATATACACAGACACCCATGTGGATCACTCTGCCTATATATACACAGACAGACACATAGATTACTGTGTCTAAGCAATTATATATATATATATATATATATATATATACATACATACATACATACATACACATACAAATACCACACACAAAAAAGAACGTGGAATGAGGGCACTCACCAAAAAAATAGAAGATCAGCTTATTTTTAATCAGAGCATCAAATTAGTAGTTCATAGGTGCTACAAAATACTGACGTTTCGGTCCAGACAAGGGCCATTCTCAAGGTGCAGCAATCCAAAAATCACCAATACATCCTGGGTCTACTGAAGTCACAGACTAACTAAGCACATCGGATAGTACATAGTGCAGTCTCCCAGGGCCCTGTTATATAGCCAACACACTCATACCTGATAGGCAATCAGTAATCAAGCAAATAAGTAACCAGCCACTTACCAGCATGTTAATTATCAAAACAACAGCCAAGACCATGAAGTACGGTGGGCGTAAGGAACCAATCAGGTTATCCACCGTCCATCCCGCACAGTGTCAACCCTCCGGCGCAACACACTGATGCACCATTGCTGGCGCGCTCAGCGTGACACGCTCCAAACGTCCAGCAGTGATGCGCGCTACACCATGTGGTTCGCACACAGCTGCGCGCACACGCCGGACGCATAACCAAGGCAACAGGGCTTCAAGGTGATATGCTGGTAGGTGCTAGGGCTGATGAATCATAAATAAACACAAAATATAGCGCATATAAGGTGCGTGTTGTACAAACAGGGACCCTGAGATATACTGCAAGGAAGAATAATGTACATTAGTGTATAAACAATATGTAGTGACCAAAGTCACTAGGCAGCCAATCATAAAAATAACGCTACGCAAGAATAGCATCAGAAATATAAACATATCACAATGGAAAATATAATAAAAAGAAAAAAGAAAGAGAAAACTAAACGATAAATGTGTACGATAATGCAGAATAAACAAACCAATATGCAGAATATGGGAGACATCAGAGAAAACAATTTTAGGGTAAAAACACAGACAGATGGTTGATCTCATTTAAACCCCTTGGTGCCACAGTATCGAGCTTACTAATCCAAAAACTTTCCCTTTGGTGGAGCCATTTAATACGGTCACCACCCCTAACCAATGGTGGAACCCAATCAATGAGGTGACACCATAACATCGATATCTGGTGATCAAAAAGAAGAAAATGTCGGGCCACAGGTTTATCAGTGCTGCGTGTTTGTAATGCAGCCCTGGATAGAAGATCGATGATTGGCCATTCATTCCCTGAATGGTCTAGTGGTCAGGCCTACATAATAGAGACTACAAGGACATGTTACAACATAAATAACAAACTCCATTTGGCAATGTAACCTATAGTTGATCCTAAATTGTTTCCCGGTGTGCAGATGTGGGAAAGTAGGACCCACAAGTAAACTCCTGCAGGTGATACAACTCCCACAGCTCACACACCCAGGTTTTTGTTTCAACAGCCAATCCGTCCCCCCGAGATTTCATAGGGGATAGCGTTGGTCTCATAAGTAACTGGTTCAAATTGGCATTCCTCCTATAGGCAAGCATCGGAGGTGGTACATTCTTCATCTTAAGGTCGGGATCTGATGTTAATAATGGCCATCGATGATGTAATGCTTTACGAACGAATTGTGATCTGCTACTAAATTTGGTCGAAAAAATCATTCTTTCATTATGTCCAGTATCAACAGGGTTAGTTAACTGTCTGGATGAATGCATTTCTCTTGCTTTTAGAAGATTATGCTGAATGAGATGTTCATCGTAGCCCCTTGCACGAAACCGGTCACTCATTTCAGATAGCTGACTATCGAGAACGTCAGCATCGATAGTATTGCGTAGTACCCGTAAAAACTGAGCCCTAGGTAGGCTATTAATAACCGTAGGAGAGTGAAAACTGTGAGCATGCAAGAGGGTATTGCGATCAGTTGGTTTTCTGTATAGCATATACTCAAGAGATTCTCCTTTCTTGATAACTGTGACATCAAGAAAATTAATCCTTCCTGTATCGATGGTGCTGGTGAATTTAACTGGTTGTGGTAGATCATTAAGCCATTATATCATCCCATTAAAGGATTCTATGCTCCCCTTCCAGAGGATAAAGATATCATCAATAAAACGTTTGAAAAAAATGATGTTGGATCCAAATTTCGGTAAAATAAATTCAGTCTCAAACGCAGCCATGAACAAATTGGCGTACGCGGGTGCCAAATTAGACCCCATCGATGTTCCTGATCGCTGAAGATAATAGTCGCCACTGTACATAAAAAAATTATATTCCAACACGAACTGGGTTAGTTGAAGAATAAATTCTGTAGGCATTATGGCGTGTGGGTTTATGGCGAGTGCCTCACGTAATATTTCTATAATGACATTACATCCAGGGTAGCAAGCAGAGTGTCTTCACTTAGTGGATCCAGTTGTTGTAAAAGGGTCAAAAAATGCTGTGTATCTCTAATGAAGCTGGAAATCTGGAGTAGTAATGGCTGTAGAATTTTGTCAATGAAGATCGCAATAGGCTGTAGTAATGAGCCTTTGGCGGAGATAATTGGTCTCCCTGGAGGTCTAGTTAGGGTCTTATGAATCTTTGGTAAAAGATATATAATTGGACAAATGGGGAAGTCCACCGTAAGGTACTGAAATGTTTTATCACTAAGCCATCCGTTAGTGAGACCCAATCTAAGCGTTTGATCAATTATACATTTAAACTCAAGAGTGGGATTAGACATTAATTTTTCATAAGTTGTGACGTCACTTAATTGCCTCAGCATCTCATTATTATAATCAATCCAGTCCATGACGACCACAGCCCCACCCTTATTGGCATTACGGATGACAATCTCTTGGTTATCATGTAATTTCTTGAGTGCGGCCCTCTCTAGTTTAGACAAATTATCAAATTTCTTCTTAGTGGAGCATGAGGACACATCACAGGAGGTCATTCTAAGGAAAGTCTTTATACTGGGATTCGTGGAGTTAGGATCAAATGTGGAGGGTTTCTTCAACTCATCTGATCTAACGGTTGAGGATGAATCAAGATAATGTTCTCGCAATCTTAATTCTCGTCCAAATTTATACATATCAATATTCCAATCTTGTGCATTAAAGTTGGAAAAAGGAACAAATGACAAGCCCTTGGACAACAGTGAAGTCTCAGCTTGATCTAGTTGATAAGTAGATAAATTAAACACCGCATTTATATTTGGGGCCAGCGGGGGTTCGCCTGCTTGTAATGATTCCTCCTCTGATAATGATTCCTTGGGCTCTGAACAAAATCTTTTTTTAGAGACAGGTCCTGCATTACAAGCAGGTGAACCCCCGCTGGCCCCAAGAAACATAGGATGCACAGGAGGCGAGGGGGTGGGGGTAAGAAGAGCAAGGAGGCGCAAAATATAAACGCGGTGTTTAATTTATCTACTTATCAACTAGGTCAAGCTGAGACTTCACTGTTGTCCAAGGGCTTGTCATTTGTCATTTGTTCCTTTTTCCAACTTTAATGCACAAGATTGGAATATTGATATGTATAAATTTGGACAAAAATTAAGATTGCGTGAACATTATCTTGATTCGTCCTCTACCATTAAATCAGATGAGTTGAAGAAACCCTCTACATTTGATCCTATCTCCACGAATCCCAGTATAAAGACTTTCCTTAGAATGACCTCCTGTGATGTGTCCTCATGCTCCACTAGGAAGAAATTTGATAATTTGTCTAAACTAGAGAGGGCTGCACTCAAGAAATTACGTGATAACCAAGAGATTGTCATCCGTAATGCCGATAAGGGTGGGGCTGTGGTCGTCATGGACTGGATCGATTATAATAATGAGATGCTGAGGCAATTAAGTGACGTCACAACTTATGAAAAATTAATGTCTAATCCCACTCTTGAGTTTAAACGTATGATTGATCAAACGCTTAGATTGGGTCTCACTAACGGTTAGCTTAGTGATAAAACATTTCAGTACCTTACGGTGGACTTCCCCATTTGTCCAATTATATATCTTTTACCAAAGATTCATAAGACCCTAACTAGACCTCCAGGGAGACCAATTATCTCCGCCAAAGGCTCATTACTACAGCCTATTGCGATCTTCATTGACAAAATTCTACAGCCATTACTACTCCAGATTTCCAGCTTCATTAGAGATACACAGCATTTTTTGACCCTTTTACAACAACTGGATCCACTAAGTGAAGACACTCTGCTTGCTACCCTGGATGTAATGTCATTATATACCATTATACCGCACACTAGTGGTCTAGAAATATTACATGAGGCACTCACCATAAACCCACATGCCACAATACCTACAGAATTTATTCTTCAACTAACCCAGTTCGTGTTGGAATATAATTTTTTTATGTACGATGGCGACTATTATCTTCAGCGATCAGGAACATCAATGGGGTCTAATTTGGCACCCGTGTACGCCAATTTGTTCATGGCTGCGTTTGAGACCGAATTTATTTTACCAAAATTTGGATCTAACATCATTTTTTTCAAACGTTTTACTGATGACATCTTTATTCTCTGGAAGGGGAGCATAGAATCCTTTAATGGGATGATACAATGGCTTAATGATCTACCACAACCAGTTAAATTCAAGAGCACCATCGATACAGGAAGGATTAATTTTCTTGATGTCACAGTTATCAAGAAAGGAGAATCTCTTGAGTATATGCTATACAGAAAACCAACTGATCGCAATACCCTCTTGCATGCTCGCAGTTTTCACCCTCCCACGGTTATTAATAGCCTACCTAGGGCTCAGTTTTTATGGGTACTACGCAATACTATCGATGCTGATGTTCTCGATAGTCAGCTATCTGAAATGAGAGACCGGTTTCGTGCAAGGGGCTACGATGAACATCTCATTCAGCATAATCTTCTAAAAGCAAGAGAAATGCATTCATCCAGACAGTTAACTAATTCTGTTGATACTGGACATAATGAAAGAATGATTTTTTCGACCAAATTTAGTAGCAGATCACAAATCATTCGTAAAGCATTACATCATCGATGGCCATTATTAACATCAGATCCCGACCTTAAGATGAAGAATGTACCACCTCCGATGCTTGCCTATAGGAGGAATGCCAATTTGAACCAGTTACTTATGAGACCAACGCTATCCCCTATGAAATCTCGGGGGGACGGATTGGCTGTTGAAACAAAAACCTGGGTGTGTGAGCTGTGGGAGTTGTATCACCTGCTGGAGTTTACTTGTGGGTCCTACTTTCCCACATCTGCACACCGGGAAACAATTTAGGATCAACTATAGGTTACATTGCCAAATGGAGTTTGTTATTTATGTTGTAACATGTCCTTGTAGTCTCTATTATGTAGGCCTGACCACTAGACCATTCAGGGAATGAATGGCCAATCATCGATCTTCTATCAGGGCTGCATTACAAACACGCAGCACTGATAAACATGTGGCCTGACATTTTCTTCTTTTTGATCACCAGATATCGATGTTACGGTGTCGCCTCATTGATTGGGTTCCACCATTGGTTAGGGGTGGTAACTGTATTAAACGGCTCCACCAAAGGGAAAGTTTTTGGATTAGTAAGCTCGATACTGTGGCACCAAGGGGTTTAAATGAGATCAACCATCTGTCTGTGTTTTTACCTTAAAATTGTTTTCTCTGATGTTTCCCATATTCTGCATATTGGTTTGTTTATTCTGCATTATCGTACACATTTATCGTTTAGTTCTCTCTTTCTTTTTTCTTTATATTATATTTTCCATTGTGATATGTTTATATTTCTGATGCTATTCTTGCGTAGCGTTATTTTTATGATTGGCTGCCTAGTGACTTTGGTCACTACATATTGTTTATACACTAATGTACATTATTCTTCCTTGCAGTATATCTCAGGGTCCCTGTTTGTACAACACGCACCTTATATGCGCTATATTTTGTGTTTATTTATGATTCATCAGCCATAGCACCTACCAGCCTATCACCTTGAAGCCCTGTTGCCTTGGTTATGCGTCCGGCGTGTGCACGCAGCCGTGTGCGAACCACATGGTGTAGCGCGCGTCACTGCTGGACGTTTTGGAGCGTGTCACGCTGAGCGCACCAGCGACGGTGCGTCAGCGTGTTGCGCCGGAGGGTTGACACTGTGCGGGATGGACGGTGGATAACCTGATTGGTTCCTTACTCCCACCGTACTTCATGGTCTTGGCTGTTGTTTTGATAATTAACATGCTGGTAAGTGGCTGGTTACTTATTTGCTTGATTACTGATTGCCTATCAGGTATGAGTGTGTTGGCTATATAACAGGGCCCTGGGAGACTGCACTATGTACTATCCGATGTGCTTTGTTAGTCTGTGACTTCAGTAGACCCAGGATGTATTGGTGATTTTTGGATTGCTACACCTTGAGAATGGCCCTTGTCTGGACCGAAACGTCTGTATTTTGTAGCACCTATGAACTACAAATTTGATGCTCTGATTAAAAATAAGCTGATCTTCTATTTTTTTGGTGAGTGCCCTCATTCCACGTTCTTTTTTGTGTGTGGTATTTGTATATATTATTGAACTGGCCTCTTGACCTGAGGAGGAACACCCCCCATATACTATTTTCACTTGATGAGGATGTGAGTGCAGAGATGAACACTTCTTATATATATATATATATATATATATATATAGTGACACAGTTGGGATAGGGGTCCTTCTACAGGGGTAGATCTACACACAACAGCCATAAAAACAGGAGACAAGTCTGGGTATCTCGTTCAAACTTGTCAATGCCAGTCTTTATTGTGGCACATGCAAAAGTATAAACAAAAGCATAAACATAAAACCTAGCCTGGCTGGGCACTAGGTACACAGCAGATTACCTTGATAAACAAAGGTAGGGCCTATTGCCCTCACCATCAACAAAACACATGCACAGTACTTACAGGGATTTAACCAAGTGTCTCTGAACAGGCTAGACTGCCAGCTCCCCCAGGTATGAGACACTGAGCCAAGAGATTACACAGCTCTTATGAGCCACTTCCAGGTGAAACCAATAATTGGCCTGCTCCCAGGCCAAAGGGCCCAAAACCTGGAGTGGCCTGTGGATGGAGCCCTCCCTCCTCTCACATCCACACCCCCAGGACCCAAACCGGCTTTTCCAAAAGCCAACACTCTGGTCTGCTTACAAAACAGACTTCTCCTGGGGTTTTTTAGAACACATAGGCCAAAAACCTAGGACAAACGTACCTGCCATTGACCATTTTACCAGTGCATCTATCACAATATATATATATATACACAGTATATACATAGACACACAAGTGGATCATTCCCCTTTTACACCAGAGGTAAAACCCAGGTTATTGCAGGGTTAACCCAGGTAGCTCCTTGGTGTAAAAGGGGACAAGGTTGGATTCCCAGGTCGAGTGACCCGGTAATCCAACCCATGTAACTAGCAGGGTTTAACACGGGTTACGGTGACCTGGATTGTGCCGCATGCCTGCCAGCTTCAGTGGCGCTTGGAGATGATGTCATCTCCAAGCGCCCACTTCAGTGCCGGAAAAGCCGGGTCTCTACAGACCCGACTCTGGTGTGAACAGCGCCGGCTCAGGAATGTCGGCAACGGGGAAAATCTGGGTCTGATCCAGAATTTCGGACTAAAAGCAGTATTACTGTGTCTAAACAATTTTATATATATATATATATATATATACATACATACATGCACAGTATATATACACACACACACACACACACACACACACACACAAAACTCAACGCTGCTGCACTTTCTGACATCAAGAAACTGGTGATCTGGTCCACATGGTACATCAACAGAGGCATTGAAGGATCTGCGTGTGATTATGCAGGAGCCATTTTGCACACTCGCAAAAAGGGTCCTGCACATGCACAGATTCCCGATAATCGTGAATCTGTGTTCATCAGTGCACTAGCGTGCAATAGTAAATCAGCCCCACTGTCAGCAGCTGTTCGCTGATTTTGTATATTGTCCAAATGAGACCGGCAGCACACACATTTTGAATGAAATCAGGAGTGCAAGGTATATATATATATATATTAGGGGTGTGCACCGGCCACTTTTCATGTTTTGTGTTTTGGTTTTGTATCTGGATCTTTCTTCGTGTTTTGGATCTGGATTGGTTTTGCCAAAACCACCCTTCGGTGTTTTGGGTACTGGGTTTTGTGTTTTGGATCTGTATTTTTTTGAAAAAAAGCATAAAAACAGCTAAAATCACAGAATTTGTGTGTTTTTCTGCTCCTATGCTATTATTAACCTCAATAACCTTAATTTCCACTCATTTCCAGTCTATTCTGAACACCTCACACCTCACAATAGTGTTTTTATGTCCAAAAGGTTGCACCGAGGTAGCTGGATGACTATGCTAAGCGACACGAGTGGGCGGCACAAACACGTGACCCATCTAGGAGTGACACTGCAGTGGCAGACAGGATGGCAGTTAGAAAAACTAGGCCCCAAACTGTACATAATGCAAAGAAAAAAAAGAGGTGCAAGATGGAATTGTCCTTGGGCCCTCCCACCCACCCTTATGTTGTATAAACAGGACATGCACACTTTAACAAACCAATCATTTCAGCACCAGGGTCTGCCACACAACTGTGGCTGAAATGATTGGTTCGTTTGGGCCCCCACAAAACAAGCTGGCAATTAATGTGTCCCTGCACAAACTGGCTCTACGGAGGCAAGATGTCATCCTCATCCTCCTCATCCACCGATTCCTCACCCTCTTCAGTGTGTACATCCTCATCCTCACAAAGTATTAACTCGTCCCCACTTGAATCCACCACCACAGGTCCCTCTGTACCTTCTGGAGGCTGGTCTCCCTGGAAGAGTTGATAATTCATTTTAATGAACATCATCTTCTCCACATCTTGTGGAAGCAACCTCCTACGCCTTTCGCTAACAAGGTTCCCGGCTGCACTAAACACTCTTTCGGAGTACACACTGGAGGGGGGGCAACTCAGGTAAAATAGAGCCAGTTTGTACAAGGGCCTCCAAATTGCCTCTTTTTCCTGCCAGTACAGGTACGGACTGTCTGACATCCCTACTTGGATGCTGTCACCAATGTAATCCTCCACCATTCTGTCAATGGTGACAGTATCATATGCAGTGACAGTAGACATGTCAGAAATTATTGGCACGTCCTTCAGTCCGGACCAGATGTCCAAACCGGCCCTTTACTTATGACACAGGCACACGCTTGGCACTGCTACTGTGTTGATGCACGTGCGGCTACAGCGCACACAAGTCACAAACACAGAAAAAAAAATTGTTTTTTATTTTTTGGAGCACTTTGGGGTTACACCACCCTTTAACAGACTTATGGGACACAGGCGCACACTTGACGCTGCTCCTTTGTTGATGCACATGCGGCTACTGCGCATACATTTCGCACACAAACACAGCAAAAAAAGAATTGTTTATTATTTGTGGAGTGCACTTTGGGGGTTACACCACCCTTTAACAGACAGACGCATGCTTGGCGCTGCTGCTTTGAGGATGCACGTACAGTGCACACAATTCACAAACACAGAAGAAAATGTTTTATTTTGTTGGAGTGCACTTTGGGGGTTACAGCACCCTTTAACAAATGAGCCAGCCGGCCCTTTACTTATGGGACACAGATTGTTGATGCACGTGCAGCCACAGTGCACACAATTCACAAACACATAAGAAAATGTTTTATTTTGTCTGGAGTGCACTTTGGGGGTTACACCATCCAACAGATGAGCCAGCTGGCCCTTTACTTATGACACAGGCGCACGCTTGGTACTACTTTGTTGATGCACGTGCGGACACAGTGCACACAATTCAAAAACACAGAAAATTATTTTTTATTTTGTTTGGAGTGCACTTTGGGGGTTACAGCACCCTTTAACGGTCAAACCAGCTGACCCTTTACTTATGGGACACAGGCGCACGCTTGGCGCTGCTCCTTTGTTGATGCACGTGCAGCCACAGTGCACACAATTCACAAAAACACAGAAAATTATTTTTTATTTTGTTTGGAGTGCACTTTGGGGGTTACAGCACCCTTTAACAGTCAAGCCAGCCGGCCCTTTACTTATGACACAGGCGCACGCTTGGCGTTACTTTGTTAATGCACGTGCGGCTACTGCGCACACAATTCACAAACACAGTGGAGTGCACTTTGGGGGAGCACCCCTGATGCACAGATGACCCCCTGGACAACACTACAGCACCCCTCTAGGACTACAGCCTTTATGGGACACTGCACAACACAGTCCAGCCAGCCCCTATAGACTTTGGAGTGGACACAGCCCCTATGGACAACAGCTGCACAACACAGCCCAGCCAGCCCCTATGGACAACAGCAGCACAACACAGCCCAGTCAGCCCCTATGGACTGAGTGGTCACAGCCCCTATGGACAAAAGCAGCACAACACAGCCCAGCCAGCCCTAGCTCCCACCTTCCCTCTTCACTGTCCACAGCCAGAGTGAGAAATGGTGCTGACGCTGGGACCTTTTACAGAATCCAAAACCCACGAGATCCGGAAGGCGGGATGATGACGTTTTGCTTCGATTTCAGATCCGAGTCAGGCGGGAAAAGTTGAGCCTGACTCGGATACGACTCTGATCGGGGGCTCGGGGGGGGGGGGGGGGGGGGGAAATCGGATTTCAGAAATCCGAACCCGCTCATCCCTAATATATATACATATATATATATATACACATATACACACACATACACATATACACACACACACACACACAATGTAAATCTGCCTCTGATGAAGCTGTTGTATCCAGTGAAAACGCGTTAAGGCAGACTCACCTTTTGAGGTATACCTCAGGAACTTGATTTCTATCTCTCCTCACTGATTTTAGATATAGTGACCCTGCAGATAAAAGGTTCAGGATCCCTGCCAATTCCTACTCCTGGTGACGTCTCCTTACAGGAGTTTCATACATAACTGGCACCTTACACTAAGGACTCTCCGGTTTCCCATTGTGATGCCCACCTCCCACACACAGGTCTGCACAGGCCGCAGTAACAATTATTGGCACCTTACACTAAAGGCTCTCCGGTTTCCCATCGTGACGACCACCTCCCACACCCCGGTCTGCTCAGGCCGCAGTAACTATTACTGGCACCTTACACTAAGGGATCTCTGGTTTCCAATCATGATGCCCACCTCCCAAACACATGTCTACTTAGGCTGCAGTAACTATTATTGGCACCTTACACTAAGGCATCTCCGGTTTCCCATTATGATGCTGTTAGGATCCGTAGGTAGCGGATCATCTTGGTGGCAGGTCCCAGCCATAGTTAAGACTGAGATACTGCATCTATTCCTGTCTTGACTGTGTAGAGCTCATAGTCTGTCATTCCTCTCTGTCTGTCTGCTGATCTCATGTGCTCAATAATAACTAGCTGTCTGTGTGCAAAGCAGGTGCACACATGCCTTTGATTAGGAATTGCTTTCTCCAGGAATTGGTTCTGATCAAACCCTGCTTCCTTTAAATTACAGCCAGCCCTGCAGTCAGGACCGTTATATTATCTGATGTCCAGAGAATGTTTGTTCTGTGCTCAGAAGTCTGAATCTTTGCCAGTCTTACCTTGTCCCACAGTTACTGTATGCGAAGTCATTCTTCCAGTGTCCTGCACCTGTCTGTCTGTTTTACACAGCCTGTCTCCTGGCTCCCAAGCCGCTACATTGGCCTCCGCCCACCACTGGCACTCCAACCACATCCTTGGCACCTTGCAGCACCAACGGCTCCTAAGTCGCATCATTGGCTCCTCAGCCGCACCATCGGCTCCCTAGCTGTACTATCGGTGTTCAGCCCCACCATCGGCATTCAGCCGCACCGTTCATACTTAGGACTATTCTTTTACGTTCTTGCCTGTTTTTTGTGACAATAAATTCTCTTACTTTGATTTCACCCTACATCTCCTGGTGTCTCTCTCCTTAAGGTATTCTGGTCATATGGACCCCCAGACAACCGTAACATTGTAACTGGCCAAAAAAAATAAAAACAGACACTACTGGAGTGTCTTCAATATGGTCTCTGTCCTGTCAAATCCTGATATGGGACTATCAAACAAAATTCTGAACCTCGGGAGCATGAAACTGCTGCTGCTACAAGCCTTCCTTGGATTATCATCTCGTGTGGATGTGCTGCAGCAGCAAACATTTCAAGCCTCCCAGATTTCGTCGGACGCATCTAGCTATTGCAAGAATCAATCTAATGGAGGAAATGTTGGATGGCGCCCCAACAGTAAACTGTTCTATAAAACCTCAGTCATCTGATTTGATATATCCGGAGTTCTTACGGGAATTTCATCTAAAGACTGAACAGTTACAAAAAATATTGTTTAGTATTAATATGTTAGTACAAAAAATTTGGGTGAATTTACCAGACTTTGAAGATATTCCATCCTTCCCAGTGGAAACAAAAGAGATGACAGACTCCACTTCCCTTTCCTCTGCAAAGCCATCATCTGTGCAGAGGGAAGGTGGATATCGGAGCTACTTATGACCTAGGCTCTCTGAGGCTGAGCGGCAAAGGCATAGGGAAATTTGTCTTTATACTGTGGGAGTGCTGTTCATTTTATTGCAGACTGTTCCTTATGTAAGCTAAGAAGAAATGACCAGCCTCAAAGTCCTAGGCTTCAAGTTAACATATTGCCTTGTAAGCCTATTAATGCTGCAGACTCTAATTCCTGACAAAGGTGCTGCGGTTCCCCAAAAGAAGCCAGTTATTTATAATTGAGGTCCCATTACTAAGAGACCAAGTCTCAAATTTGGAAACCATTCAAACAAAGACTCTCATTGTACTAGTAAGGGTTCAGTTGGTTCTTTTGCAGGAAGAACTTCCAACATTAAAGTCGATAAACCTCTCATAGCCAGAGAGACACCTGATTTTCCTACCCCAGGAGGGATCTCCTCTGCCTGTTCCGGTTCCATCCCGGATTCTGCCTGTTCCGCTCCCGTCCCGGATTCTGCCTGTTCCGGTCCCATTCTGGACTGCCTGTTCCGGTCCCGTCCCGGATTCTGCCTATTCCGGTCCCGTTCCAGATTCTGCCTATTCTGGTCCCAGCCCGGATTCTGCCTGTTCCGGTTCTGATGTCTCAGTTGTCCAGACCCCGGGAGGAGGTTTTGAAGTTCCAACCTCTGAAGAGGTCTCTGATGTACCGCTCCCAGAAACAGACTTTATGTACCAACCTTAAGTGAAGAGTCTGATGTTCCAACTCCTAAAGCGATTCCCAATGTTCCAGTCATCCAGACCCAAGGAGGGGACTTCGATGTTCCAACCTCAAGTGAGGTGTCCAATGTACCTACTCCTGAAGTGGTTTCTGATGTTTCAGTCATCCAGACCCCAGGAGGGGAGTCCGATGTATTGACTTTAGAAAAGGTGCCTGTTGTACTACCCTCAGATGAGGTCTCCGTAGTACCGCTCCCAGGAGGGGAGTTTGATGTACCTACCTCGAAAGGGAGGTCTGAAGTACTAACACCAGAAGAGGAATCTGATGTATCGACCTCAGAAAAGGTGCCAGATGTACCGCCCTCTGAAGAGGTCTCCGTAGTACTGCTCCAAGGAGAGGAGTTTGGTGAGAGGTGTGAAGTACCAACACCAGGAGGGGAGTTCGATTTTCCGACCCTGAAAGAGACGTCTGATGGTACTTTCCTAGGAGGAAAGCCTGATGTATCCACCCCAACTGGGGATCCTTGAACTGTCATGCCTGTTCAAGACCCTGATTGTCTTATCTTTGATGGAAATTTGGAACAATTTCGGGACCTAATGCTTCAAGTCCAGATGCTTCCACCAAATCTTTCTCAGCATGAAAAAATTTTGTTTTTGCTTTTGGCATTTAAAGGAGAAGCTAAGAAATGGGCCGAGCCCTATATTGGATCTAGTGACGTCATTCTCTATGATCTAGATTCATTCATCCGTGCTGTCCTTAGGAGGTTTGGGAGTCCAGACATAGTGATTGATAAGCCTTCCAAAAGTCCTGCTCTTGCTACTAAAAGACTATCCAAATCAAGATCAGCTAAGTCTTTTGTGAACCAGTCAGCCAGCAAGTGTCGACCTCCTCAAGAGTGTCATTTCTTCTTGTCTCCACAGGAGACTCTGCCTATGTCTGTAAATTTCTCCTGAGAATGAGTCTTATGTGAATTCAGAAAAGAGAAAACCGTCAGCTTCTCAATCTGTGAAGCATTCCTTTCCCAAAAGTAAGGAGATGGTTCTGCCTTGGAAAAATGACTCTGGTTCTGCCTACGATCCAGTAGCAGACGAAAGATTCTGGGAGGAACTTTTTGTGGACAGTAATAACATCTTTAGGATCCCCATTGCTAGGCCTAAGCAGGTGGGGAAGAAAAAGAGACATCGTAAGAGACATTAATCATTCTCTGTTACACCGAGATACTTGCTCCCCTTTGTGACATTGGGTTGTCCAGTGTCCACCCTCAAGGGGGGGTATTGTTAGGATCTGCGGGTGGCAGATCATCTTGGTGGCAGGTCCCAGCCAGCGACTGGGATACTGCATCTATTCCTGTCTTGTCTGTGTACAGCTCATAGTCTGTCATTCTTGCCTGTCTGTGTGCTGATCTCATGTGCTCACTAATTAACTAGCTGTCTGTGGAGCTCATTCACATCCACTCGCTAAGGCATGCTCGCTCGCTGGGAGCAATTTTCACACATCTGTGCATGCATATAATTCGCAGTGCGCGTGCTCAAGTCATTCGTTGCTACCTGATTTTGGTAGCTCATAAGCCACTATCAGGTCACTGCTTTGAGTGACAGTGCCATTTGTGGGTGGGAACAGGGGAAGGTGCTTGTGAACAGGGGAGTGGATGTGCAAACGCAGGTGTGTCAGGCAGCGCAATCACCGTTTAAAGGACGTGCATAATTAACAAAGTAGCATCATGGTACACGTCACCCGAATGTATTTCAGCCAGCACTGATCGCAGTGTTTGCGGCAGGCTAAGGTAACCACAAGGGCTGCGAGCAGCTCCATTGGCTCTCGATGGTCACACTTAATCCTTCATTTCCAGAGATAATGTCTGTTGCAAGAGGCAAAGGGGCGTCTTTAGACACTTGCGAGAGCACTTTGCCGTAGCTCGCTAAAACATAGTGGGCGTCCTTACGTGACGCAGTGCGAGCATTACAATGCCAGCAAGCGATCGCATCTTGCGAGTGGGTCTGAATGAGCTCCAGTGTGCAAAGCAGGTGCACACATGCCTTTGATTAGGAATTGCTTTCTCCAGGAATTGGTTCTGATTGTACCCTGCTTCCTTTAAGTTACAGCCAGCCTTGCACTCAGGGCTGGTTATATTATCTGATGTCCTAAGAATGTGTGTTCTGTGCTCAGAAGTCTGAATCTTTACTGGTCTTACCTTGTCCCACAGTTCCTGTATGCGAAGTCATTCTTCCAGTGTCCTGTACCTATCTGTCTATTTTACACAGCCTGTCTCCTGGCTTCCAAGCCCCACCAGCGCACAGACTGTTTCTTGGCTCCCAAGCCACTATATCAGCCTCCGGCCACCACTGGCACTCCATCTTCGGCACCTTGCCGCACCAACGGCTCCTAAGTCGCATCATTGGCTCCCAAGCTGCAACATCGGCCTCTGGCCACTCTACTGGCTCTCCAGCTGCATCATCGGCACCTTGCCGCACCAACGGCAACTTAGCTGCACCATCGGCTACTCAGCCGCACCATCGGCTCCCTAGCCATACCATCGGTGTTCAGCCGCACCGTTCGTACTTTGGACTATTCTTTTATGGTCTAGCCTGTTTTTTGTGACAATCACTTACTTTGATTTCACCACACATCTCCTGGTGTCTCTCTCCTTAAGGTATTCTGGTCATATGGACCCCCAGACAACCGTAACAGAGGCCCACCACCCACACACGGCTCTGCACAGGCTGCAGTAACTATTATTGGCACCTTACACTAAGGACTCTCCGGTTTCCCATTGTGTTGCCCACCTCCCACACACGGGTCTGCACAGGCTGCAGTAACTATTTTTGGCACCGTACACTAAATGCTCTCCGGTTTCTCATTGTGATGCCCACCATCCACACATGGTTTGCACAGGCTGCAGTAACTATTATCGGCACCTTACACTAAAGGCTCTCCGGTTTTCCCTTGATGCCCAACTCCCACACACGGGTCTGCAGAGGCCCCAGTAACTATTATTGGCACCTTACACTAAGGACTCCGGTTTCGCATTGTGTCACCCACCTCCCACACACTGGTCTGCACAGACTGCAGTAACTATTATTGACACCTTACACCAGTGTTGGCTAACCTTGACACTCCAACTGTTATGGAACTACATAACCCAGCATGCACTTCTACAGTTTTGCTATTAGGGCATGCTAAAACTGTGGTAGGGCATGCTGGCATATATAGTTCCACAAAAGCTGGAGTGTCAAGGTTAGCCAACACTGCCTTACACTAAGGGCTCTGCAGTGTCCCATTGTGTCACCCACCTGACACACACTGGTCTGCACAGGGTGCAGTAACAATTATTGGCACCTTACACTAAAGGCTCTCCGGTTTCCCATCGTGACACCCACCTCCCACACACCATTCTGCTCAGGCCGTAGTAACTATTATTGACACCTTACACTAAGGGCTCTCTGGTTTCCAATCATGATGCCCACCTCCCACACACATGTCTGCTTAGGCTGCAGTAACTATTATTGGCACCTTACACTAAGGGGTCTCCGGTTTCCCATCATGACACCCACCTCCCACACACGGGTCTGCACAGGCTGCAGTTAGTATTATTAGCACCTTACACTAAGGGCTCTCCAGTTTCCCATCATGTCGCCCACCTCCCACATCGGGTCTGCACAGGCTGCAGTCAGGAGCTGGACACACAACTGGATTTCTCCATTTGCTACAAATGTTCTTGTATGAAGGATCCCAGACCTTACATCAGATCTGGTAACTTACTTGGAGGAGAGACAAACACCTATTTGGAGTTTAAACACCACCATGGGGCCCCAATAGTTTCTCCAATTGTTTTTTTATTGAACGATCATTAATAAACATTTTGTAGTTCTTTTTAGCTATTGATATGTCAAGACTTGTGACAGATTGCATTGCACTCACAAATTTTATTAATCTATATCATTTTTATATGCTCGTTCATTTTAATTGCTTCAGATATATTAAATAGCTGCTGCATATTTACACTATGGTTAATTGGTGCATTGATGCATTCAATGTATATTATTTAGGTATTGCTTACCTGGGAATGGGAGGAGGTCAGAAGTGCTGAGTGGTGGGGTCCAATGGTGCTACAATTGGGAGCCACAAGTTAAGAGATGCGGCCTGACCAGAAGAAGAGTGAAGGCCGAAGCTCAGCTGCATGTAGCTACTAACTGTGATGTCCTGGTTTTGTTGTGGGCCCAGGGTGGTGATAGGAGCAGACACAGAAGCAGATTTAAAACAAACTGTGGAACTTTTAATAAGTGGTTTGGCAAACATGAACAATGGGAGAAAATAAGTCCAGGGATGGCAACAAAGTGCAAATGGGAACTGAGGTGAATGCAATGAGTAAAAGTCCAGGTAGTGGCAGATAGGAGCAGTCCAGTATCCGGGTCTTGTGAGGCTGGTGAAAAAAGACTTGTCCAGCAGTGTGAGGTTCTGGTTAATAGGGAAATGTGCAGGTAATGACAGGCAGGGGAAATCAGGTGTAGTGGTTGAAATGAAGAATGCAGGCTGAGGAAAAATCATCCAGCAGAATGTCAGTGGAGGCAAGGTGCAGGGTGAACAGCAGACACAGGTTCTCAGGCAAGGGGAAGGTAATGGAGGATGCAGGGTAGTCCAGTGGAGTAGGAGAAGACAATCAGGCAGGCAGGTAGCGTTACACAGGAACAGATTTTGAGCACAGGGAAATCTCTCTCAGCTATGCTGAGAAACACATTGCACTGGCAATGAAGTGAGGCTCTGAACCTCACTAAATACAAAGTGTTGTGCCGTGACTGGCCAGAGAGAGTACGTGACACACCAGGATTGGGCGATTAGGTCACGTGACCGGAGGCAAGATGGTGGCACCCATGCCAGAGTTGAACGGAAGCACCACCAGGCCTCACCAGCCCAAAGTGACAACATGCCCGCACAGAACCACGCACAGCCAACGCCCCTCACCAAACACCAGCGCCACCGCCAGACGGCCCCGCCATAGTGACCTCACAGGTAATACCCGTCGACCACCATGCCGAGAAACTCTGGTCGTGACAGTACTCCCCCCCTTATGGGTGGCCTCAGGACACTCACCAGGCTTTTCTGGATGCGCTGTATGGAATCTCCTGACCAGGGCGGGAGCATGGATATCTCGGGAATCAGTCCAACAGCGTTCCTCCAGACCATAACCTCTCCAAGCCAAGAGATACTGCAAACGTCCTCTGCGGATGCGAGAATGCAGGACCTGAGAGACCTCGAACTCCACACCTCTTTCAGTCTGGATGCGAGGGGGAACAGGAAGGACCTTGCGGAATTTGTTCAATATTAGAGGTTTTAGGAGGGAGATATGGAATGAGTTTGGAATTTTTAGATAAGCAGGCGGCTGAAGGTGATAAGCCACAGGGTTGATTATTTCTGTGATGGAAAAGGGTCCGATGAACCGGTGAGGAAACTTCATTGAAGGTACTCTGAGACGGATGTTCTGGGTGGACAACCAGACTTGGTCTCCAACTTGCATGCAAGGTACCTTCCTACGTCTAGTATCTGACTGAAGTTTGTAACGGGAGGACGCCTTCTCCAAATCAGTACATACTTGAGCCCAATTAGATGCAAATCTCTGTACAGTATCCTCCACAGCTGGCACATCAAAGGCAGGCAGGCTTCAAAACTCAGGAATACGAGGGTGAAGACCGTAGACGATTTGAAATGTTGTTTGATTTGTCGAGGAATGATACAAGGCATTATGTGCAAATTCCGCCCATGGTAGCAATTAAGACTAATTGTCTGATGATGTCATGAAGATCCATAGGAAGGTCCCAAGATCTTGATTGACCCTCTTTGTGGATCCATTGCTTTGAGGGTGATAGGCCGTGGAGAAGTTTAACTTTACTTGAAGAACAGAGCATAAGGCTCTCCAGAACTTTCCCACAAATTGAGTGCCACGATCAGAAACTATTTTGGTAGGAAGTCCATGGAGGCGAAATATGTGATGAACCAACAGAGGAGCCAAGTCAGGAGCAGTAGGCAGTTACTTTAGAGGTATATAATGAACCACCTTCGAAAATTGGTCTACCACAACCCAGATGGTGGTGTAACCCTGAGAGCTAAGTAAATCCATTACGAAGTCCATGGAGAGATGTGTCCATGGACGTGATGGAATAGGCAGGGGTAACAATTCACCAGCTGGGGCTTGACGCGAAGACTTATGCTGAGCACATGAGGTACAAGAGGAAATAAATTCCAATACATCAGTCTTCATGGACGGCCACCAATAACTTCTCTTTAAAAGTTCCAGAGTCTTTTGAGTACCTGTGTGACCTGCAAAACAAGAGGAGTGAGCCCAGGTGAGGAGCTGCTTCCTTAACTGTGGGGCCACAAAAGTTTTCCCAGTAGGGGGCTGTATCTGTACGGTGGCAAACACTCTTGACTCCAGGACAGGGGCACTACGCAGGGTCTCTGAATTGTTGTTACAGAAGAGAGATTTAGAGCTCCAGATCGGAAGGTCAGGGTGAACTGAAAGCGAGCAAAGAAAATTGCCCATCGGACCAGACAAGGGCTCACACACTGGATGTTTTTGAGGAAGAGGCAGTTCTGATGATCAGTGAAGACAGTGAAGGGAAATTTAGCCTCTTCCAGTAGGTATCTCCACTCCTTCAGCGCCAACTTCACTGCCAAGAGTTCTTGTTCACCTATAGCATAGTTCATTTCGGCAGGAGAGAACTTCTTGGAGAAAAACCCACAGGGATGAACTCTGTTGTCTTCATAATGCTGGGATAGGATCGCTCCTACTGCTTCAGATGAGGCATCAACCTCTAACATAAAAGGTCTATTCAGGTCTGTTGTCTTAAGACTGGAGCTGAGATAAAGGCTTGTTTCAAAAGCTGGAAGGCTGTATCTGCCTCGGGTGACCATAGGGCAGGATTAGCGCCTTTATGGGTCAGGGCCGTAATGGGAGCCATCAGTGACGAAAATCCCTTGATAAAGCATCTATAATAGTTGGCGAATCCAAGTAGTCTCTGGATGGCTTTCAAGGTTTGAGGTCGGGACCAATCCAGGATTGCCTGCACTTTTTTGGGATCCATTTCTAGACTGGAGCCGGAGATGATGTAACCAAGAAATGGCACACTGGGTACACTAAAGACACACTTTTCCAGTTTACAGTAGAGGTGGTTCTTCCTCAGACAAGACAGCACTTCCTTCACATGGTGATGATGTTCCTCTAGAGAAGACGAGAAAATCAATATGTCATCCAAATAGATAACGACTGACACATATAATAGATCCCGATAAATTTCATTAACGAAGCCCTGAAAGACAGCAGGGGCATTGCACAAGCCGAAAGGCATCGCAAGGTATTCAAAATGTCCATCCCTCTCAGATCTAACTTGGAGAATATGATGGACCCCTTGACCCTGTCAAATAACTCCGTGATAGGTGGAAGCGGATATCGATTTTTGACTGTTATATCATTCAGGCCTCGGTAGTCTATACAAGGTCTTAATTCACCATCCTTCTTGCCAACGAAAAAGAACCCATCTCCTGCAGGAGAGGTTCTCCAAATTCTCTTTGATTTATTCAGACATCACTTTGGTCTCTGGCAAGGATAGAGGATAGGTGCGGCCACGAGGAGGCATCTTGCCAGGCAATAAATCGATTGGACAATCCCATTCCCTATGAGGAGGTAAGATATTTGCTTTTTGTTCAGAAAAGACGCCAGTAAACATTTGATACTCCTTGGGAATTGCTGGAGATACTAATGAGACTGTTTTCCTCATAGGTCGTATCTTGGGAAGACAGGATTTCTAACAGTCAACTCCCCATGAAAGGATTTGCATCGAGCACCAGTCGATCCTGGGATTGTGCTGGCGTAACCAGGGTAGCCCTAAAATGATTTCCTCAGGTATCACTAAGAATTTTAGAGACTCAGAATGGAGTGCCCAAATATGGATCAGTACTGGTTGAGTTTCCTTGGTGACAACTCCATTTGCCAGAGGATGTCCATCTACAGCGGTCAGGGAAATCGCGTGATCAAGGGATGAACAAGGAATCTGTAGCTTGTTAACTAAGCTGGAGGTCATAAAATTTCCAGCTGCTCCAGAATCTAGTAGAGCAGTAACGAAGACAGGTTTTGACTTGAGATCTATGGCTAAGATCAATACGAAATCTTTAGAATTTGGGGACGGGCTCATAACTCCTAACTTGATGTCCCCAGGGTCAGTTAGGAGTGGGCTTTTCCCAATTTTCAGGAACAGGAGGCCACCAGGTGACCTGATTCTCCACAGTATAGGCAGAGGTTTTTTAATATTCTTCTCTGACATTCTTTGGAGAGATGAGTATGATTCACCTGCATTGGCTCTTCATCTGTAGAAGGAGGGGTTGGACGAGTAGTAGAGGGAGGAGTAGATGACCTTTGCCGGTCAGTTCTGTGCTTTTCAGCCTGACATTCTCTGAAGTGTAGATCAATCTTATTACAGAGGGAAATCATATCATTTAGGTTAACAGGTAGATCACAGGTGACCAAATCATCCTTTAGTTGATTAGAAAGCCCATGCCAAAAAGCTGAGGTGAGGGCTTCCTCATTCCACTTGAGTTCTGATGCTAAAATATGAAACTGGTTCCTTGTTTCAGTGTCATAATACTGGATGAGGCTGATACAGTACTTCCGGGCTCATCAAAAATCCTCGTGAATGATGTCACAAAGTCAGTGTAATTATCCAGCAGAGAATCTGAATGCTCCCAGAGTGGGGAAGCCCAATCCAAGGCTGAGTCAGACAACAGGGAGACGATGTAAGCCACTGTGGTTCTTGCAGTGGGAAAATTATCAGGCTGTAGGGTGAAATGTATATCGCACTGATTCAGGAATCCGCGACAGAGCTTAGTGTTGCCATCGAACTTGCTTGGAATAGGGAGATGTAAGTGGGGAGATGCCCTGCTTCCTGTATTCCCGGACATAGAAGCGGGTGTAGTTCCTGGTACCCCAGAGGTGAATAAGGAGCTTTGCAGATTATCCTGTCGTTTAGACATTTCTAGCAGAAACTGAGCCAGCAATGCACCAAAATAAATCTACTCCAGACTCCTGTTCCCGTGGCCGAGTCCATGGGGCCAGTGCAAACTGTGATGTCCTGGTTTTGTTGTGGCCCAGGGTGGTGATAGGAGCAGACACAGAAGCAGATTTAAGACAAAATGTGGAACTTTTAATAAGTGGTTTGGAAGACATGAACAATGGGAGAAAATAAGTCCAGGGATGGCACTAAAGTGCAAATGGGAACTGAGGTGAATGCAATGAGTAAAAGTCCAGGTAGTGGCAGCTAGGGGCAGTCCAGTATCCGGATATTGTGAGGGTGGTAAAAAAGACTTGTCCAGCAGTGTGAGGTTCTGGTTAATAGGGAAATGTCCAGGTAATGACAGGCAGGGGAAATCAGGTGTAGTGGTTGAAATGAAGAATGCAGGCTGAGGGAAAATCATCCAGCAGAGTGTCAGTGGAGGCAAGGTGCAGGGTGAACAGCAGACACAGGTTCTCAGGCAAGGGGAAGGTAATGGAGGATGCAGGGTAGTCCAGCGGGATAGAAGACAAGCAGGCAGGCAGGTAGCGTTTCACAGGAACAGAGCACAGGGAACTCTCTCAGCTATGCTGAGAAACACATTGCACTGGCAATGAAGTGAGGCTCTGAACCTCCCTAAATACCAAGTGCTGTGCTGTGACTGGCCAGAGAGAGCATGTTGCAAACCAGGATTGGGCGATTAGGTCACATGACTGGAGGCAAGATGGTGGCGCCCATGCCAGAGGGGAACGGAAGCACCACCAGGCCTCACCAGCCCAAAGTGACAACATGCCCGCACAGAACCATGCACAGCCAACGCCCCTCGCCAAACACCAGCGCCAGATGCCCCCCGCCATAGAGACCTCACAGGTAATACCCGTCGACCACCATGCCTAGAAACTGTGGTCGTGACACTAATGAGGGGTGGAACGTAGTGAGGAGGTTTTGCTCTTGGCTATGCCAGCTTCGATAATTACAGAGGGAATGCCGGAGTTGTCAGTGACAAACAGCCAAGAGGGAGGTGGCTTCTGATTACCTGGGCCCGGCCCTCAGCAGCTGACCATACTGTGAGATAAGTACAGTCACACAGACTACCCTGCCTAACAATTATATTCCTCTACTCATACATGTTACAGGAAATAACTGGAGAGTCCATATCAGGGCTGCCTTTGACTAGGTCCTTCTAAACGGGATGTAGTTATGACCGCCGATCTCAATCCTGACTGCAGAATCCTGGCAAGGGGTTTAACATAGGCATCAAAATACCAGCATCTATGTCAGTCCCGATGCCGGAACCCCGACCCCTGCCATCCCGATCATTTGCGACGGGTAAGTATAACACTTAGCCAGGGGACAAGGGGGTTAGGTTTAGGGACCCCCGGGGAGACTTAGGGATAGGTACCCCCCCAGTGAATGTTAGGGTAAGGCTAGGGCAAGGGTTAGGGTTAGGCATGAACGGGGGAGGTTAGGTTAAGACACCCCCCTGGGAGGGTTAGGTTTAGGGTGCGGGGCACGGGTGTTAGGCTTAGGAACCCCTGGGGGGAGGTCATGGTTAGGCACTAGAGAGGGAGGTTAGGGTTAGGCACCCCTAAAGGAGGGTTAGGGGGGTAGAGGGTTAGGAATTGGTAAAATACTTGCTCTGTCAGGATCTCCTCCATCGGGCATCTACTGTCAGGAATTGGACAGCCGCCGGCATTTCAATCCCAATCCCTTCTAAACACATACAATAAATACAGTTATTCCTCTCAGAGCAAGGGAACTGTCAAGACTATAAGCCTGCATATTTATACAAGCAGCACGTACCTGTTATTATCAGCACATTGGACTCTCTGTGACTGCAATATACTTTACAACTATCTTCCAAGGGAAACCTACTGCAGACTAGTTACCCGAGGAGGAGCAAATTCTCAGGTCAGTGACAGGGAGCTGGTCACACACACTCTATGTAACCTGAAGCAGCACCTTATCCTGCGGAAACCTACTGCAGGCTAGTTACCCAAGGGGGATGTAGTCAGGAAGCCGACGGTCTAAATACCGACCGACGGCTTCCCGACTGTCAAATCCCAGCAAGGTACTTATGACAGGCGTCAAAAACCCAACGCCTGTCATAAGACCACCGCCGGGAGCCCGACCACCAGCGTACAGAATGAAGGTAAGTCGGGCGCGGACAGCCACTGGGGAGGAGGGTTAGGTTAGGGGCTCCCGGGGGGGACTTAGGGTTAGGCACACCCCCGGGAGGGTTAAGTTTAGGCTAGGGGAAGGGGGGGTTAGGTTTAGGCACCTCTGGGGATATGTTATGGTTAGGCATCACCCCGGGAAATTTAGGTTTAGGCTGCGGGGACGGTTAGATTTAGGCACTTAGAGGGGGGGTTAGGATTAGGCACTTAGAGCAGGGGAGGTTAGTGTTAGACACCCCTAAAGGAGGGTTAGGGTAGGGGGTTAGGTTAGGGTTACTTACCTAAATTAGCGGTCAGGATCTTCACCTCTGCCAGGCTTCTGCTATTGGGATTTCATACTGAATCCACATAATAATCCATATTTATTTAATTACGATGTCACTGGAATGTCGCGTCTGGTGCCTGCTCAGTTATATTCTCCACTATCCACAGCACCCATATCTCTTGATAAAGTCCCGGTAACGTGTTGACACTATTTGGATTATGTGGACTCTTGTTTTTATTTTTAAGGTAATCTGTGCTTGCCTCTATTAGATTGGATTTTAAGACTGTTCTTACATGTTTTTATATATATCTCTTGTATGGGATGTCTGAATAAACTTTTTTTTACTTTTAAAAATTATTGGAGCATATCCCTTGTTAGAGTTTGTGTTTGTTGTGGACCCGGGGTGGTAACAGGAGTAGACAACGGAACAGGTTTAAACTGAAAGGTGGGTTGTTTAATGTGAATGTTGGTAGACATGAACAATAAGATAAACTAAAGTCCAGTAATAAACAAACTAATATATGTGGCTGAAGGGAACTGTAGTGAGTGGGAATAAACAAATGTCCAGACCAGTGACAGAGATGAATGAGGTAAATCCAGATAGACTGCAAGAGTTAAGTAGATATCCTGGTATGCTGAATAGTAGCTGAGAGGGATATCCAGTAATGCTGTGATGATGGCTGAAAGGGAAATCTGCTAATGCTGTGATGATGGCTGAAAGGGAAATCTGGTAATGCTGTGATGATGGCTGAAAGGGAAATAGGGTAATGCTGTGATGATGGCTGAAAGGGAAATCTGGTAATGCTGTGATGATGGCTGAAAGGAGAATCCGGTAATGCTCTGATGACGGCTGTGCAGGAACGGGTTAACTGAGGAGACAGGTTCAAGCAGCAGTGGGTCTGGTGGAAGGTGCAGGCTGATCCCAGCGAAGAGCTAGACAAGGCAGAGCAGTGCAGGCTATGCCGGGAGCCGGAGGCTGACAAGGAGCTAGGGCAGGCACCAGCAGGGGCGTAGAGAGCCACGCCAGGCCCCGGTAAAGAGGGGGCATGGCCTAATTTCAGAAGGCGTGGCCACGCCTCTTTGAAAAAAAAAAGAGTTTTGTGCCGGGGAGGGGGCGCTGTGAGCCCCTCAGCCCGGCGCAAAGCCAGTGGGGGGCGCGATCAGTGTGATTGCTCCCCCCTTCAGGCATAGGAGATTGCTGTGGCTGCTACTTAGCAGCCGCAAGCAATCTCCTGCTGCAGCACAGCACACGCTGTGTGTTGGGCTGCTGCAGAGGGAGGAAGTGAGGGCGGGGCGCCGGGCCCCTCTGGAAGCCCGGGCCTGGGTAAACTGTACCCGCTCCCCCCCCCTCTCGGCGCCCCTGGGCACCGGAGCACAAGTCTAAGGATCATTAGTGCAGAGAACTCTCTCTCACAGCTGTCGCTGTGAAACACGTTGCACTGGCAACTACAGGGTGCTCCAAACACCCTCAAGTACCCTGTAACAGAGTGTGATAGGCCAGAGAGAGCAGGTGACCCACAGACGATTGGCCTGCTATGTCACATGGCCAAAGACAACATTTTGGCACCCAGACAGCCGTGACGTGGAGACGCCACTAGACTTACCCTTGCCAGGATGGCCCAACACAGGCAGACCTCTGCAAACATGCAATGCCAGTCTCCACACACCAGCTGCCCCTCCAGAAGGATTGCGCCACAGCGCCCTCACCGGTAAGGACCACAATCCTCCATGCCACAAAACCCGAGTCGTGACACCCCTACTTTTTTATTGGATTTTATGTACTGAGAACCAAGAACCTATGGTGGCCTGAGTTACACATCTCCTGAAAGACACCTTTATAGGGGAGAAAACATCTAGCAAACCGTGAGTGTGGTACGCCTTTCCATTGCATATTGGGATTGTTGGGCTAAAAAGGAAACCTTAATATACATATATAGGCTTCCCATTATGTGAGTGGGGTAAGCAACCTGTACTGACCATTTTGGTGTCGGTACATTTGGATCACACTTGTAACACCAAAAAGAAACCTTTATGTGCATGTGAAGGGGTGTTATATTGGAATCAGTATGTAATGCAGCCAGATGTGTTCCCAGCGGACAGATTCCGGAAGCCCGAACAGTGGAGATCCTGACTGGGGCTGGTAGGTACCCTAACCCTCCCCTCTCCCCGTCCTTAACCCTCCCTTAGTGGTGCCTAACCTTAACCTCCTCCCTGATGGTGCTTAACCCTGACCCCTCTTCCCGCACTCTAAACGTAACCCTACCAGGGGGATGCCTGACCCTAACCTCCCCCCTGTGGTGCCTAACCCCACTTCCTGCACCCTAAACTTAACTCTACCAGGGGGGTGCCTGACCCTAACCTCCCCCAGTGGTGCCTAACCATAACCCACCCTTCCCCTATCCTAACCATAACCCTGCTAGGGGGGGTGCCTAATCCTAAATCCCCCCATGGTGCCTGAAACGAAACCCCCCGTGGCTAACAGCTAACAGTCCCCGCTTACCTTCGTTCGGGACGCTTACCTTCGTGTCGGGATTTCGGCATCCGGCTAAAGATAGGCATGGGGATTTAGGGCCTGATTCAGACCCACTAGCGAGCGGCTGTCCGCTCGCAAGTGGGTCGATGTTATGGACTGAGCATGCGCACGACGGAGGGAGCTCCGTCGTGCGCATGCGCCAGACGCGACGAGCGAAGGAAAGTCCTTCACTCGTTGTGTCCGATCAAAGGGGGCGTGCTGTCAATGTTGATTGACAGCACGCCCCCTTTGGTGGGCGTGCCGGGGGCGTGCCTCCCTGACGGGGGCGTTCCCACGGGAACGCCTCCCGTCAGAAGCCGGCCCACTGACATCACTAGTGATGTCAGTGGGAGTGATTTTGGCTCTGATAGAGCCAAAATCACTTCGGAGCTTGCGGTTGAAAACCTCAACCGCAGGCTCCGGCTCGCAAATTCGATGGTCGCGATGGTCTCGACCATCGCAACCATCACAATGCACGCTCGTATACCCTGTGGGTGGTGACCCACAGCTATACGAGCGTCCGGGAGGACGCTCCATGAAAATGGAGCCCGGCCCTCATTCAGAGCGTGCGCTCTGCTCAGAGCGTACGGCTCTGAATGAGGACCTTAGACACCTATCTTTAGTACCAGGTCAAACTTCCAGCGTCAGAATTCCTACGGTCAGCATTCCGGACGGAGGTAAGTTAATGGGGTACTCCCATTTACTTCACATCAAGCACAAACTTTTAGTAAGTGGAGCTGACATTGCTACACATTGGATATTTTCTCTTTTGTATGACTTAATTGGAATAGAGTGAATCAACATCACAACAAGGGAAGGAGAAAATAAAAATCATCTCTCAACAAATCAGGGATGTAGTGACATCTTATACTTTGTACATATTTATCCACACTATCACTATAGCGCCATTTTGATTGGGGGGCGGTCTCTACCGCTTGTCTGTTTATGGTAATGTTACTAGGTATGGTGATATCTATTGTCTGAGACTAGCTCCTAAACTACGCTGCTTTGCGCATATATCAAAGTCTTCTATAAACATTATTAATCACTGAGGTCCTTACTGAGAGCTATATAAAAGAAACAGGTGCACTGTTTACCTAATGCTGTCCTATATATAGAACCTTGCTGCTGACAACTGAGGGGTTCTGTCAAAAAACCTAAAAAAAAAAAAACGTATAATTGGGTAAATAGTGTCTGCGCTAGTATCTATATAAATTCCCAAGGCTGTTAAAATAACAATACATTTATTCAACATACATATGAACTGCAGTTCACCTTAATAAAACAAATAAATAAACAATAAATATTGTTGCCAAATCTCCTAGCTTGAATTAAAATATTTGAATGCTTAATAAGCCTGAGAATATATAAGCACACTGGGCCTGATTCAGAGCTGAACGCTCTGACCAGAGCGCTCGCTCTGAATCAGGGCCGTCCTATTTAAATGTGGAGCGGCCTTTTGGACGCTCGCATAGCTGTGGGTTACCACCCACAGGTTATGCGAGCGTCCATGATGATGGTCGCGATGGTCAAAGACCTCTTTCCAGTTTGTGATCCCGGACTGTTAATTACCCTGTATCTTTATTGTCTGTTATAGCTTCAATAAAATCTTTATTTTCTTTTCTTTCCCCCTTATTTCCATAGCTCTTACCTCACAGACAGCTCTTTCCTCACAGACTTTTTCTCTTCCCTCCCATTGTTTTGTTCCCCACCTTTTCGTACCTTGGCCCTCATTCAGAGCCGTACGCTCTGAGCAGAGCGCACGCTCTGAATGAGGGCCGCCCTCCATGAAAATGGAGCGTCCTCCTGGACGCTCATATAGCTGTGGGTCACCACCCACAGCCTATACGAGCGTGCAGTTTGATGGCCGCGATGGTCTTGACCATCACGACCATCGAAACTGCGAGCCGGAGCCTGCGGTTGAGGTTTTCAACCGCAAGCCCCGGAGTGATTTTGGCTCTATCAGAGCCAAAATCACTCCCACTGACATCACTAGTGATGTCAGTGGGCCGGCTTCTGACGGGAGGCATTCCCGTGGGAACGCCCCCGTCAGGGAGGCACGCCCCCGGCACGCCCACCAAAGGGGGCGTGCTGTCAATCAACATCGACAGCACGCCCCCTTTGATCAGACACAACGAGCGAAGGACTTTCCTTCGCTTGTCGCGTCTGGCGCATGCGCACGACGGAGCTCCCTCCGTCGTGCGCATGCTCAGTGCAGAACATCGACCCACTCGCGAGCGGACAGCCGCTCGCGAGTGGGTCTGAATCAGGGCCATTGTCCTTTTCCCTCCATTCCTGTCAGGCCCCCTCTGCCCCTTTTTTCACCCCCCTCTTTGATAATGCCACATCCACGCCGCAATGGCCCCCCTCCCCGCCGTTTGGTTGAATCGGCTAGACCATTAGCGGTCACCACTGCTTCCCCTGTGGCCCGGGGAGCGCGCTTGGTTGCCACACACACAGCCCCCCATCCACTGCCGTGGCTGCAGCAGTGGGTGGCCCCAACCTACTCACCCTCTGTCGGCCGCTTCCCCATCCGGCCTCCGGACATGGCTGGCGAGGGGTGCGGCGGCCAGGCTTGGCACCCCCGCCCGCTCATCTCTCCAGCCCTAAGCAGAGCAGCACGCCAGGCTTCCCCGGCCGCTAGCCCCGCCCCCCTCACAGCGGTGGTCATTTTAGATGCTGAGGAGGTTTTAACCTCCTCATATTTCCCCCTCTTGGTCTAATGGACTGGAGGCTTGGGGGATTTCTGCAGCGCCCAGTGGGAGCCAGGCTGGCAGCATATTAAGCCCCATGCAGCCCCCCCACCCTGTGTTTCACTTCCCTGGGCCATTTTTACAGCAGGCTAGAGCATCCCCTTCTGGGGGTGCTTGGCCCAGATAAATTGCACCAATATTGCCCCCCCACCTGCCGCAGCTAATACGCTGGCAGGGCCGCAGGTTTGGAATTACGGGCCTAGCCCCACCCCCAATCCTGCTTTTTGTTTTTTGCCCCTTATTGCAATCCGGGAGGTTACCAGCAGCCATTCCCGAACCCATTCATGGGCACGAGCTACCAATTTAACGCCCCTTCATTTTTGCAGGCAACTGGGCATTTTGCACAGCAGTACACATCCGCCCCAGGCAACTATACCCCTGTGCCCCAATAGGTTCAGTCTTCCTGGACAGCACTCAGGCTAACAGATGGTGTGCCAACCCCCCCCCCTTCCACAGGCCCTGTCCCCACCCCTGCCACCACCCCCAATGCTTCCTTCAACAGCGCAGCCCCCATTAACTCCCCTGCCGCAGAGCTCCCCTCCCATGCCCATTACTACGTGTGCACCTTCTGCTCCTGTCCCTAATGCCAGTGTGTCAAGAACACAGGTTCCTTTAATTCAGCCGTTGGTGTACGCATTGACTTCTGGGGATGTCGTGGCAGATGAGCATTTGTCGTCGTGTCAAAGTGTGGTGGGCACACCGCACAACGCTGGACAAGCCTCCACTTCCAAGGACGCTCCTTTGATCCCATCGGCATCTGGAGCAGGTGAGATGCGCGCAAGCTTATTAAATACTTTGTGCCCATTGCTCATACACGGCAATATTGAGGTGTTAGGTCCAAGATCAGGGAGCAAATACAAAAAGGTTGATATATCAACATGTTCGCAATCACATGACACTAAGAAGGCGTTTAGACGCAGCGAAGAAGGGGGGGTGGCAGCCGAGGAGGCCAGGAGGAGCTATCTGAATTGGCTTACTGGTATGTATGTGTTTGCTGCGTGCTACATTGAGACTCGCCCGGCTGAATGTATGAATGTGCTAAAGTACGTACATTTAGTGCAGGGCATGCAGGTGTGAGCTAGGCTTAATGTTTGGAGGCAGTACGACGAGCTTTTTAGGAAAAAGTAGGATGGCCAGAAAGTTTTTAGTTTTGGGTTTAAGGATGCGGAGGTGTGGCTGGAAGTTATGTAGCAGGCCGAACAACTATTGAACCTGCTGTTGGGAGTAAACAGCCCTTGCCAGCCCACCCAGGATTTAATACCAGAGGGAAAGGGAAGTGCTACGCGTTAATAACGCCCAGTGTAACAGAGGGACTAGCTGCCGCTACCAGCACGTCTGCATTCTTAGTGGGGGAGGTTACCAAGCGAAGGACTGCAGTCGTCCCGGGGGTCATGCGGCAGGAAAAAGGGATCAGCGTGCGGGGGCTAAGTAGAGCTGGGTCTCCATTTAAGGTGGAAGTGTTATAGCATTGGTTGAGGCGTTATCCTCTCGGGGAGGAAGCGGCTTTCACTATTACAAGGTTTTAAGGAGGGTTTTAGGTTACCGTTGGTTCGTCCGGTTCTAGTTGTAGCTAAAAGAAATTTGAAGTCAGCTAGGGAATTTTCGGAGGTGGTGCCCCTTTTACCTCACCACCAGTGGAGGATCTTTGCATTTATCTGCTGGGTGTGGTACCAAAGAAGGAACCAGGAAAGTTCAGGTTGATACAATACCTGTCTTACCCGGAAGGAGGCTCAGTAAATGACGCCTTAGAGCCAGCCGATTGTAGTGTCACCTTCCAGTCATTTGAGGATGCACTTAGTTCATGTAGGATTTTGGGAATGGGGCTTTGTTAGCAAAAAATTTATATTGAATCTGCTTTCAGTTGCTCCCTTTACATCCCGAGTCATTTAGTTACATGGGTTTTCAGATAGGCGTTTCATTTTACGTATATAAGTGTATACCTATGGGCTGTTCTATTTCTTGGGGGGTTTTTTGAGTGTTTTAGCTCTTTTTTACAGTGGTGTCTCCAAGCGGGTATAGGCCAGTCAAGCGTCACTCATTTCTTGACAACTTTCTTTCGGTAGGACAGTCCGATAGCGCAGTCTGTAGTGAGCTGCTGTTTTCGGCTCAATCGCTTTTTAGGTCAATGTGGGTTCCCATTGCGCACAAAAAGATGGACGGGCCAGTTACTAAGTTGGCTTACCTAAGTATTGAAATTGACACTGATTTGGATTTCTGTAGGCTCATCTGTGAAAAAGTATGCAAGATTAGCGAGTTGTTTTTGTGTCCATTAAGAAAATATCTTTGAAGCACATGCTGTCCCTACTAGGTTACTGAATTCTGCTTGTTGCGTCATTCCCATGGGTGGGGATTTTTGTCGCAGGCTGGAGCGAGCCTCTGCAGGCATCAAAAAGGCTCACCATATGATCCACCTTTCGGCGGATATGAAGGAGGATTTTAAGGCATGGTTGAGTTTCCTACAGGAATATAATGGGGTTTACGTTTGGCTCACTATGTCTGTAGCTAATCATGAACTTCAATTGTTCACAGACGCATCGGGGGCTTTGGGTTTAGGAACATTTTTTGAGGGTGAATGGTGCGCAGAAGCTTGGCCCGATTTGTGGCATTCGGAGGGTTTGACTCGTAACTTACTGCTGTTGGAACTATTTCCAATTGTGGTAGCAGTTGGTCTGCGAGGCTTAGCAATCGGAAGATCATATTTTGGTGCGACAACTTGGGGGTGGTTCAAGCTATTAACAATCAGAGTTTGGTCTGCCTCCAAGTGCTACGGCTAATTAAACATTTCGTTTTTGTCTGTCTTCTTAGGAATATTGGCCCTCATTCAGAGCCGGACGCTCTGTCCAGAGCGCTCGCTCTGAATCAGGGTCCTCCTCCATTAAAATGGAGCATCCTCCTGGACGCTCGTATAGCTGTGGGTCACCACCCACAGCATATACGAGCGTCCAACAAGATGGTCGCGATGGTCTTGACCATCGCGACCATCGGACTTGTGTGTGAAACCCTGTGGTCGGGTTTCTCAACCACAAGCCCTGGAGTGATTTTGGCTCTATCAGAGCCAAACTCACTCCCACTGACATCACCAGTGATGTCAGTGGGGCCGGCTTCAGATGGTAGGCGTTCCCATGGGAACGCCTCCATCTGGCAGGCACACCCCCGGCACGCCCACCAAAGGGGGCGTGCTGTCAATCAACATCGACAGCATGCCCCCTTTGGTGCGAGACCCGGAGCGATGGAAAGTCCTTCGCTCGCCGGGTCTTGCGCATGCGCACGACGGAGCTCCCTCCATCGTGCGCATGCGCAGTGGGGAACATCGACCCACTTGTGAGCGTACTGCCACTCGCGAGTGGGTCTGAATGACCCCCATTGATTTTACAGCCAAGCATGTCCAGGGTATTGAGAATGAGGTTGCGGATGCGTTGTCTCATTTCCAATGGGATAGGATTAGGTTATTGGCCCCGTCAGCCGGGATTCATGGTTTGCTTTGTCCTGATTCTGTCTGGCAGATCATGAATCCAGCATTGAAGGACTCACTCTGAGAGCACTTGCTCTAGGTACGTGGAGGTCCTATGCCGCAGCTTGGGATGAATGGCTGGTTTTTCTGGCGAAGACAACAGCCAGTAAGGATCCACATGTCAGTATGTCTGAGTTTGTATGGCACGGGTGAATGGTTTGACTGATCCTACCAAGTAATTTAATATTTCTAAAGAACTGAGGGGTTGGGCGAGGGAGCAAGTGGCTTCATGAGCAGGCGTCTTTGGGCGATTTGCGTAGACCAAAAGTTGTGGGTGTGTTGAGAGATTGTTTTGGAAATCTCAGGCATAAGTAAGGGTCATTTTGAAGCGGCCTTGTTCAGTTTGTCCTTTGCGCTGGTGTTTTTCAGTGCTTTACAGGTTGGGGAGTTAGTAGCAGCAAATAAAAAAACAGCCAACACAGGGTTGCTAATAGGTAATGTTGTAGTTAAGGCTAATTTAATTTTTATTCAAATACAGAAATCAAAAACAGATCAGATGGGTAGGGGGCATTGGATTTCTGTCCCCTCGCATCCGGAGCCAAGCATCTGCCCAGTAACACTAGCTAACAGGTATAATCAGCAGCGGCTAAATGGGGAGGCTCAATGGTTTATTCATGAAGATCTCCCCCCACCCCCCTATCTAAGTTCCAGTTTGCAAATGTGTTCAATAGATGCCTGATAGCTTTGGACGTGTCGATTGAAGAGTACAGCACCCATTCATTTAGGATTGGGGCAGCAAATTGCGCAGCAGCATCAGGTTCTTTCGCGGAGGCAATCAAGCACTTAGGTATATGGAAGTCTTCAGCTTACAAGAGTTATATATAAGGGGCAATAAATTGCAGAAGTAATGGCGCTCCTGGCGAGTTTGTTTTTTGGGAAACCCAGTGCCTTATGCCACCTGCCACTAAGGGGGATTGGAGTTCTTTTCACTTTTGCCCTCGAATCAACATAAGAGGTTTTGTGTCGTTCACCTCCATCTGGGTCGCCCAAACAACTCAATTTCCCTCCTTTTTTCCTGTTTGAGTTTTGTATTATTACATTCTGTTAAAGCTTAGGTATACAATTTTTGCCATCACAGGTTTTTTGAGGAGAGATTGCCAGGTGTGGACTGTTGGGCATTCTTTTGTGTACTGGGCTACCTTAGTCCCTTTTAAGGTCCCCCCCTTTTAAGGTCCATTGGATTGGATTGAGAGGTTTTAAGTGGAGAGGCTTTTTGGACCACCTTTGGCAGTCTGAAAGCAAAGTGGGGGACCTCTGACTGTTTAGTAATGCACTTAGGTGGTAATGACCGTGGCACGTGTATGGGAGTGGATCTGATACTCGCCATTAAGTGGGATTTGAGGTTTATAGCGGAGCTCTGGCCACAGGTTAAGATTTGTTGGTCTGAAATAAAGCCAAGGAGGTTCTGGAGTGGCACTTGGGGTGGGGCAGTTCTAAACAGTTAGGAGGAAGTGAACGTTACGGTATCTAAGTTTGTGATGGTTTTAGATGGGCATTTTATCAAGCACCCCCGTATTCCCTATGTGGAGGCGCATTTATATAGGCCAGATGGAGTGCACCTCACCGAAGAAGGTTTGGAGTTTTTTGTCTCGGATATCTTTGCTTCTTTGGAATAGTTTGGAGGGGCTAGGTGTTCTTTGGTGGTGGTACATGGCCATTTTGTCCACGTCGTTGGCGGAAAGCAGTGCTCCTCGGTGGCTCAATTTAGCGCAGCAGAGCTTGGCTAGCATTTTCCCTTTGAGAGAGGCGAATTGGTTACTACTTTAGGGGGGAACTAGGTCTTCATCCTAGGGAGGGACCAGCACTGTGCCAGTTAAGGGGAGGTGGCACTACCCAGGATAGCTTGCGCGCGGGGCAGAAAACTCCACCCCATTTTTGGTAAAGCGAATAATTATTATGAGCTGTAGACCGAGGTAGCACTGCTTTTGCACATCCAGGACTAATTAATTAAATTCTATTCTGATCTAAATAAATTTGGCTGTGACCTCTTTTATTCCAATTCTATACAGTTGTCTGTGTCTTATTTATTAGTTAAAGTTAAGCTTAAGAGTGGTGTTTAAAATAATAAAACTATGGGTGACTTAAAATATTTGAATGCTTAATAAGCTTGAGAAGATATAAGCACACTGTTTTTTATTTGGTACAGTACTAGTTAGAGCTGGTTTTGTTGTCAGTTTATAATTGGTAGAGGTCAGTTGCCAATCATTATCGGTAAGCCTATTAGCTGCCCCGTCGAGGCGGGGTTTAGCAGTGGTATATTAGGGCTAGAGGAGGAGCCAACTGCCTCTTTCCAGTTTGTGATCCCACCCACAAGGCATATTGAGAAATTGGTTGGTACCAATAGTTATTCATTGTGAGCATTGTTTTGTACCAATATTTATTGAAATTGGTTTGTACCAAGACGTATTCGTTGGAGTATATTATGTTCTTTTCTCCAGCAGGTGAGGCGCAGCAGGCAGAAAGCAGTGCTCTTCGGCAGCTCAATTTAGCGCAGCAGAGCTTGGCTAGCATTCCCCCTTTGAGAGAGGCGAGTCAGTTACTACTTTAGGGGGGAACTAGGTCTTCATCCTAGGGAGGGACCAGCACTGTGCCAGTTAAGGGGAGGTGGCACTACCCAGGATAGCTTGCGCGCGGGGCAGAAAACTCCACCCCATTTTTGGTAAAGCGAATAATTATTATGAGCTGTAGACCAAGGTAGCACTGCTTTTGCACCACCATGACTAATTAATTCAATTCTATTCCGATCTAAATAAATTTGGCTGTGACCTCTTTTTTTCCAATTCTATACAGTTGTCTGTGTCTTATTAGTTAAGTCAGTGATTTTCAACCTTTTTCAACTCGAGGCACACTAGGCAAGATTTTAAAATTGCCAAGGCACATCATCCGGCGATGCGGCGTGTGCGACCTATGCCAAAACATACACATTGGCTCTCGCATAAAAAAACACACCCATTGGCCTCCACAGGAATAACACACACATACAATGTCCCCAAAGATATAACACACATACAATGGCCCCAAATATATAACACACACATACATTGGCCCCCACATAAAAAACATAACATAGGCCCCCATAGAAAAAAAATAACATAGGCCCCCACAGAAAAAAAAACCCATAGGCCCCCACAGAAAAAAATTAACATAGACCCCCACAGAAAAAAAAATAACATAGGCAACCACAGAAAAAAAAATAACAAGGACCCCCACAGAAATAAAACAAAAAAACAACACATTGCTCCCCACAAAATCAAATCATACTGGCTACCACATCAAAAATAAATGTAAATTTTTTTAGATTTACCTGTCTGTCATCGGCTGCAGGTTCCCACGGTGCAGAGCTGTCAGCAGTGGCTGGCTAGTCGCGGGTGGCTAGGAGGAAAGGGCTTCCTGGCCGCTGGAGGGAGAGATGTACTGACTGGCCACGGGCGGGTGGGAGAGAAGGGGTGGCTGGTCGCGGGTGGGTAGTACTGGTTGGCTGCAGGCAGGAGGAAGAGAAGGGGTAGCTAACCGCTGGCGAAGGTGGGAATACTGGCTGGCCGCAGGCGGGAAGGAGAGAAGGGGTGGCTGGCCGCGAGCGGGAGGAATAGACTGGCTGAGACTCTGTTGGGCGGGCGGGCAGGCAGGCCAGGCAGGCAACGCGGCATGCGTGACCTGTGATGTCACACTGCCGCGTTCAGGCAGGTCACGGCCCGGGCGTGCCTGAGCCTCCCAGAGGAGCTCAGCGGCAGCGCTGCCCGGGCCGCAGCTCTTTAATGTGAATGGCAGCTCTAGCGCTGCGGCACACCTCACAACCGCCCGCGGCACACTACTGTGCTGCGGCACAGCTGTTGAAAACCTCTGAGTTAAGTTAAGCTTAAGAGTGGTGTTTAAAATAATAAAACTATGGGTGACTTATAAGTGTTACAATATAACTAATGCACAGAATAAAACACAATAGACATAGAATACCTGATGGTAATGATGGTAAAGTTCTCAATGTCCACATCAATACAAAATTAGGGGCACTTCCAGCACAAAAAAAAAAATCTTGACATATATTGTGTATAGTCACCAAATGAGGAAGCAGTTTGAGGTTCCCCGTAGAAAGTCCCCCAATGATCAGTCTCCTCTGTGTGAGTGGGTAACTATTCTCCTAAGTGACTTGTCAGAGAGTATCGAGTCCCAGCTTGTGTGACACTCCGGCGTTTGGCTAGTGGTCACACCGCATCTGCACCTCCCGACTCGGCCAGGTAAGTGATTGCTCGAGCACGCTTCACAGCACAAGATGACAAGCGTCCACAAAGGCCCCACGGCCAGTACACGGGATGAGGTACGGGACTTCCTCCTGCGGTTCAAATCATGCTGCCGCTGTGTAAATCCCACTGGTCTGGGAGGTCAGCGATGCCACTTAGTACCCATACAGTGTTATATTTAATGGAACAAGATTGTTGAACAGGCAAACTAGTCCACAGCAAGTTCCTTGACGTGTTTCTCCCCTCTCCCAGGTAATGCAGTAACTCTCCCTAGGGAGACCTATCTATTCAGATTCATCTGTGTTTGTTAAGTTAGCTAGGGTAAACATCCAAAAGACCAGCCTTGGGAATAGAATAAATATAAATAAAAATAATAATATCTACACATGATAATCGTGCTCTCTAGAGAGAAACATTAATACCTAATTCTGTCACAATAGTTACAATAATTATATAAATATATAAAACCCACATAATAAAATTCTACCATTTGATAATTCATACTAAAGAATTACCTTGACAAAAATTAACCCCTTATAGAACCAAACATATCTCTATTCTCATAGAGGGCACAAAACCTCTAAGTGAATACATACATAGTAGGGGTGAGCGGGTTCGGATTTCTGAAATCCGAACCCCCCCGAGCCCCCCCGATCCGAGTCCGATCCGAAACAGGCTCGACTTTTCCCGCCTGACTCGGATCTGAAATCGAGGCAAAACGTCATCATCCCGCCTTCCGAGTCTCGCAGGTTTTGGATCCTATATAAGGTACCCGCGTCGGCGCCATTTTCTCACTCGGCTGTGGACAGTGAAGAGGGAGGGTGGGAGTTAGGGCTGTGCAGTGTAGTGTAGTGTAGTGCTGCTGTTGTCCACTACTTCAAAGTCCTTAGGGGCTGGCTGTGTTGTGCTGTGCTGCTGTTGTTAATAGGGGCTGTGTCCACTACTTCAAAGTCCATAGGGGCTGGCTGGACTGTGTTGTGCAGTCAGTTCTCCATAGGGGCTGTGTCCACTCCAAAGTCCTGTGCAGTGTCCCAGTCCTAAAGGGGTGCTGTAGTGTTGTCCAGGGGGTGCTCTGTCCATCAGGGGTGCTCCCCCCAAGTGCTAAAAATATAATATATTTTCTGTGTTTGTGAATTGTGTGCGCAGTAGCCGCACGTGCATCAACAAAGTAGTGCCAAGCGTGCGCCTGTGTCATAAGTAAAGGGCCGGCTGGCTTGACCGTTAAGGGTGCTGTAACCCCCGAAAGTACACTCCAGTCCAAACCAAAAAAAAAATTATTTTCTGTGTTTGTGAATTGTGTGCGCAGTAGCCGCACGTGCATCAACAAAGTAGTGCCAAGCGTGCGCCTGTGTCATAAGTAAAGGGCCGGCTGGCTTGACCGTTAAGGGTGCTGTAACCCCCGAAAGTACACTCCAGTCCAAACCAAAAAAAAAATTATTTTCTGTGTTTGTGAATTGTGTGCGCAGTAGCCGCACGTGCATCAACAAAGTAGTGCCAAGCGTGCGCCTGTGTCATAAGTAAAGGGCCGGCTGGCTTGACCGTTAAGGGTGCTGTAACCCCCGAAAGTACACTCCAGTCCAAACCAAAAAAAAAATTATTTTCTGTGTTTGTGAATTGTGTGCGCAGTAGCCGCACGTGCATCAACAAAGTAGTGCCAAGCGTGCGCCTGTGTCATAAGTAAAGGGCCGGCTGGCTTGACCGTTAAAGGGTTCTGTAACCCCCAAAGTACACTCCAAACCAAAAAAATATATATTTTCTGTGTTTGTGACTTGTGTGCACTGTGGCTGCACGTGCATCAACAAAGGAGCAGCGCCAAGCGTGCGCCTGTGTCCCATAAGTAAAGAGCCGGCTGGCTCATTTCTTAAAGGGTGGTGTAACCCACAAAGTGCACTACTCTCCAGCAAAAATAAAAAAATATTTTCTGTGTTTGTGTGCGCTTTAGCCGCACGTATATATATCAATATAACATAAATGGAGGACCAAACTTTCTCTGATAAAAATAAAATAGGGAAAGATCAAGAACCACTTCCTCCTAGTGCTGTTGCTGCTGCTGGGAGTTGTTCATCATCCCAGAGAGGAAGTAGGAACATCACTACTTTTACTAAACAATTGACCCTCCAACAGTCCCTAGCGATGAGGATGAAGTACGACAGCAGTCATCCTGAAGCAAAACGTATAACTGAGGCCTTGACTGCTATGTTGGTGTTAGACGTGCGTCCGGTATCCGACATTAGTGCAGTGGGATTTAGACAATTGATGGAGGTAGTGTGTCCTCGGTTCCAAATCCCATCTAGATTCCACCTGCATCCTCAAAGCAGCAGCGACTAGCGTGCGTCTGTCTGTTAAAGGGTGGTGACACCCTCAAAGTGTGCTACACAAACAATTAAAATATTGTTCTTTTTTTGGTCTTTGTGAAATGTGTGGGCTGTAGCCGCACCTGCATCCTTAAAGCAGCAGCGACAAGCGTGCGTCTGTCTGTTAAAGGGTGGTGACACCCTCAAAGTGTGCTACACAAACAATAAAAATATTCTTCTTCTTTTTTCTGTCTATGTGAATTGTGTGGGCTGTAGCCGCACCTGCATCCTTAAAGCAGCAGCGACAAGCATGCGTCTGTCTGTTAAAGGGTGGTGACACCCTCAAAGTGTGCTACACAAACAATAAAAATATTCTTCTTTTTTCTGTCTTTGTGAATTGTGTGGGCTGTAGCCGCACCTGCATCCTTAAAGCAGCAGCAACAAGCGTGCGTCTGTCTGTTAAAGGGTGGTGACACCCTCAAAGTGTGCTACACAAACAATTAAAATATTGTTCTTTTTTTTTCGGTCTTTGTGAAATGTGTGGGCTGTAGCCGCACTTGCATCCTCAAAGCAGCAGCGACAAGCGTGCGTCTGTCTGTTAAAGGGTGGTGTAACCCTCAAAGTGTGCTCCACAAACAATAAAAATATTCTTTTTTTTTTTCTGTCTTTGTGAATTGTGTGGGCTGTAGCCGCACTTGAATCCTCAAAGCAGCAGCGACAAGCGTGTGCGTCTGTCTGTTAAAGGATTACATCGGTGACAGCATCCAAGTAGGCATGTCAGACAGTCCGTACCTGTACTGGCAGGAAAAAGAAGCAATTTGGAGGTCCCTGTACAAACTGGCTCTATTTTACCTGAGTTGCCCCCCCTCCAGTGTGTACTCCGAAAGAGTGTTTAGTGCAGCCGGGAACCTTGTCAGCGAAAGGCGTAGGAGGTTGCTTCCACAAAATGTGGAGAAGATGATGTTCATAAAATGAATTATCAACTCTTCCAGGGAGACCAGCCTCCAGAACGTACAGAGGGACCTGTGGTTCCAGCAGGGACGAATTAATACTCTGTGAGGATGAGGATGTACACACTGAAGAGGGTGAGGAATCGGTGGATGAGGAGGATGAGGATGACATCTTGCCTCCGTAGAGCCAGTTTGTGCAGGGACAGATAAATTGGCAGCTTGTTTTCTGGGGGCCCAAACGAACCAATCATTTCAGCCACAGTTGTGTGGCAGACCCTGGTGCTGAAATGTTTGGTTTGTTAAAGTGTGCATGTCCTGTTTATACAACATAAGGGTGGGTGGGAGGGCCCAAGGACAATTCCATCTTGCACCTCTTTTTTTTCTTTGCATTATGTACAGTTTGGGGCCTAGTTTTTCAATGCCATCCTGTCTGCCACTGCAGTGTCACGCCTAGATGGGTCACGTGTTTGTGCCGCCAACTCGTGTCGCTTAGCATAGTCATCCAGCTACCTCGGTGCAACCTTTTGGACATAAAAACACTATTGTGAGGTGTGAGGTATTCAGAATAGACTGGAAATGAGTGGAAATTAAGGTTATTGAGGTTAATAATAGCATAGGAGCAGAAAAACCTACAAATTCTGTGATTTTAGCTGTTTTTATGCTTTTTTTCAAAAAAATACAGATCCAAAACACAAAACCCAGAACCCAAAACACGGAAGGGTGGTTTTGGCAAAACCAATCCAGATCCAAAACACGAAGAAAGATCCAGATCCAAAACCAAAACACAAAACACGAAAAGTGGCCGGTGCACACCCCTAATACATAGCCATATAAATAGTAATAATTACCTCTAAGGAATATATATTATTAACTCCCACATGATGTAAACTTTATCCCGCACAATCAAATTAACCCTTACTCTAAGGACCATCAGAACAGTCCATTACCATAACAGATGTAAACCCTTTCTCTAACAAAACATACATCCATTTTCATAAAGTCTCTCATTGTAATAATAAATGAATTAATTTGATAAGTAAATAAATGTATTACTCTATAACATATTAAACTCACCCGCTCAAATTATAAACACAGGGCTATTTAGTCTTAATACTATTAATAATGTATCCTAACCAATAACTGAACCATAAATAATCAAAACCAGAAATCAATAAAGACTCTTACTGAGAGCTGCTTACAAGTGCAGGAGACTAGCTGTACTTTGGGGTGAGTTGGTGCAGAACTTACAACTGTATTTAGAGTTGCACATATTTTGCAGTCCACGAAGTGAATCAAGGACGTCAGCGTTATGTGCCTGATTCTGAGCTGCACGCAGTTATCTGATCCGTCCGTGTCCCAATTGTTACCACTTGGAGACACAGAATAGAATCGGATGCACAGTCTGTGGAATTCAGTGGGCATTCCTGAGAGGTAAGGAGGGGGCAGCCAGGCAGATGTGGGCCTGTTGCGGGCTTGTTGCTGTAAGATGCACAACCACTTACACAGGAGGCCATTCTCGAATGGAGAAACTGCAGCTGCATGGAGCCAGTGCAAGTTTTGATGGAGCGTCCGGTGGTGTACCTATAGTGCATCCCTAGTTGGAACTGCACTTCCGCAAGAACCTGCAAGTGGGTGTCTCAAAATTAATGAAATCAGCCACTGCATTAGCATAAGACGCATGCGTGGCTGCAGCAAAAGTCACAGGTACCGCTGTGTCTGCGTGCAACTCAGGATCAGCCCTTATGTGCACCACCACTAGGGCACACACACAGCCCTTATGTGCACCACCACCAGGGCACGCACACACAGCCCTTTGCATCACATTTCGAAATCTTCAAATATGCTACCTACAAGAAGATAATATTGCACCTACATAAACTGGGTACATGTTTTGGATATGACGAAAATGCAGCTGATGGTGATTATATATTTTCTTCAGATTCATCTATATATATATATATATACTAGAAAAATACATATATGGAAACAGCTGTGCAGTCACATCTTTGCTCTAGAACATGTTATGGCAATCTTATTATCAAATAAAACAAATGAAGGAAAGATCCAATAGGAAACGCTCGTTTATTGCAAAATAGCAGGAAAATCATGCAGCGTGAGTTCAAGAGATGCAGAACTGGCCCCCAAATTGTGATCACATACCCCTCTTATACATACCCCATCTTGATAAGCTAGTCAAATGATTCATATAATTTCTGTAACCATTCCCTTAAACCCCTATTTTTCCCCATCACACAAATGGAACATTTAAATTTATTCTCTGTGTATAGATTAAAGTTTGGCGCTGGAGGAAATTCTTCATTGTTATCAGTAAATGTGATCATTAAATACTACATTGAAAAGATACAGGAACTCCGAAAACCTGAATTTCACAAAAAGTTAGGCATCCTGTCCTTCCCGGTAGAATGAGGTTCACGTATCGGCCCGTCACTTCTGTGATAGAGTGGAAGGTTTCAGTGCCACCAAGTGGTATGGTTGTGATCTTCCCGAACCTACAGAACAAAAACACACATTGATTTTGGAACTTTTAGTGCTTGTCTGGCTCTTCTAGAATATCTGCAGTGCACGTGTTAAGGGGCAGAGAGCGACACCTGCCTGCAACCTGCTATTACCCAGCTTACCCTCCGCCCAAGAATTCGACACAGAGGCAAAGTTTTGGGTACAATTCCGATCACAGCCTTATTTATTTTACCTTATTGACATCTTGCAGGGCATCGACAGAAGCAGTGGGCAAGGCTAACTCCGTTGTCCCCGCCTCTGGTTTCTCCAATTAATTTTGGAGCATGCCCCATCTACCCAGTAGGCACCGCAGCTACGATCCCTAGGGACACTGCCCCCTGACGCATATCACGCTCGCCTGGCACGCAGCCCATAGGCCCACCCGTCCAAAGCTGGAGCCGGGCGTACGGTCATTCACCGGGGATGAATCTGCTAACCTCTGCTCTCCTCAATCACTATGCCTTGCGCACTGCTTATTTCTCGATGCCCGACAACTGTGAAAAATGCAATAGCAATACAATCATTTGAAGTTCAACATCTCTTCCCACACCAAACAAAACGCCCTTCCGTCCCTTTGAAAACAAACTCATGGTTACAAGAAGCACTTTTACCCCTGCAAGAGAAACACAGCTCCATTTATTTACACATTAGTTTGCTCAACATGTTTTCTTTTTCTTTTTATATAGGTTTGTCTACTTCCCCCTCCCCCTTTCGCTCACACACTGTCTCTTAGGGAAGGTTGGGGGGTTCTCGCTTCCTGTGCTGCTCCACCCTGAGTACTGAGCCTCCCCCCTGCCCCTTGCTTTAACCCTCCCAGCCTGCCCAGCCCTGGCCAACGCTGACTGGCCACCCCGTGACCCCAGGTGTGTAAGGAAGGACGGGCATACCTGCCCGTCCCCCTTTCTTCCCGCCACTGACTCACGGTCTGCGCCACAACTCTCTCCCTTATCCTGCTCCACCACCATTTTCGGGCACCTCCACTCCTGTTTTGTCTGGTGATGTGTCACATGTGAGTTAATTGATAGACTGCCTCCTCATCCACCTAATGATTGTCTTATGGAGCTTCTGACACATGCTGTACTGTCATTTTCAGATGTACTTATTGTGCCTCTAAATTTAGAATTTATCCCTGGCAAAGAAAGTTCTCAAGTAATTCCTGTATGACTTAGAGGATGTTAGTTTGCTGCACTAAAAAAAATAAAAAGCTGCTCTGTGTTACTGGATTGGTATATAGGTAAATGTTACCACACTGAGCGCTAATTGAACGTATTAAGGTGCCCACACATATACCGATGTGCTCACGATACGATTTCTTGTCCAATTTCCTCATGAACTTTCATGGAAGCTCCCTTGCTGTCGTGATCACGATTTTGGAAAAAAGACACCCAATCTGTTTACGATCTCGCAATCTATCGGATCGTACGCATCGTGAGATTGGCCATAACAAATCGTGAGTTTAAAAAAAAAAAAAAAATCGTCTCTTGACTATTGGTGGGAAATTTAAATAGCCATAACAATGGGAGGGGCTATCTAGGCAGTATAAAAAGCAGGCGCCCCATTAAACTCTGTGTACATTCTGCTCTGCTACTAGATGAGGCTAAGTGTATTCCTGCTGAATCCTGTACATTGCTACTGTGCTCTTTGTATTTGGCTTGCCTTTTACAAAGTTTATTCTACCTGCAAGTGTGTGCTACCTACCTGCATTCTATCCTGTTCCTGAATTCTGTACTGATGCGTCCCTATCGGTATAGAGTAGGGATGTGCAGGCTCGGTTCTACTCGGTTCCGTTCGGTTTTTTTTACCGAATCTTATTGGCTATCCAAAACTCGTGGCAGCTGAAACCCAATAAGATTCGGTAAAAAAAAACGAACGGAACCGAGTAGAACCGAGCCTGCACATCCCTAGTATAGAGTGTTGGTCGCTGAAGCCGGTGTCCTGGAGATTAGGAAAAGGGCCCAGCGAAGAAGGACGAGAGCATGCTGGACCAAGGAGTGGCTTCTACAAAGGGATACCCGCTCTCACATGTCCCTGCTGATGGAGATTAAGGAGAGCAACCCGGATGACTGTCGGAACTACCTGCGCATGGATGACGCCAGCTTCCAAGAATAGCTGCATCTGGTGACCCCCCACATCCAGAGACAGGACACAAGGTGGCGGAGGGCAATCCCTGCTGAAGAGAGACTGGTGGCTACCCTGAGGTATCTGGCTACAGGAAGGTCACTGGAAGACCTGAAGTTTGGGATACTCATCTCACCTCAGTCCTTGGGCGTCATCATTCCAGAGACCTGCAAAGCTATTGTTAAAGTGCTACAGTACCAGTATTGCAAGGTAAGTAAAAAAAAAACACCACACATTATTTTTTAAACAAATAGAAAAAAATAGCCTGCATTAAGTACAAAGTGTACTGACCTTTAGGCAACTGAAAGTGTGCACTAAACTGTGTGCAATATACATTTGTAATAACAATTTTACAAAACAACATTATCACCAAATTTTCTGAATCCCAATTGTGCCATGTGCGTAGTGACCTTGTCCAAATGGTGCCACACAACCCTATCCCATGCAGCAAGCACCTATTAGAATTCATAAAATTTGGTGATATTAAAAGCAAGAAAAAAAAAAATAATTAAATATCACCAAATTTTATGAATCCCAATAGGTAGCTGGCTGTATGTGATAGGGTGGGTCAGACGCCAGTTTGAACAGGCCAATACACACATGGCACAAGTACACATTGTGGCCCCGGCTTCCAGCAATGTGTACTTGTGCCATGTGCGTTTTGACCTTGTCCAAATGGTGCCACACAACCCTATCCCATGCAGCAAGAACCTATTAGAATTCATAAAATTTGGTGATATTAAAAGCAAGAAAAAATGTACATCTCTGTATATTGGGTCGACTCATCCGCTGCATCCAGCAGAGCATTATACAAGGTTGTGCTGGTGCTTGGGGTGCTTGGTGGGGGAGTAATATCTAACTGGGCAGGGGGGGGATGGACATCCCTATTTGGGGCAGGGGAAAATAGCATTGGGTCTGCTATGTATGTAGAATTGGAGATATTTTTGCTCATACAGCGACTCAACAGGTCGTAGTTTAACCTGAGAAAATTTCTTTGGATATCTGTATCCATATTTCTCAATGTGCTGTTCACATGAGCTGTGAAATCATCAATTGCATCAGGGGGTTTTTGCAGCAGCTGTTCTGCATTTTGGAAAAAATTGTCCTCACGTTCAGTAAGATTCTCCTTTCTCCCTTGTTTTTTTTTTTTTTTTTTTGTGGTTGTTGAGAAGAAGATTAGGGTCCAGGTGGAAGTGGAATTTCCACTTCTGCGGTATTCTCCGCCTCACTGTCACCACCGAACAGACTGAGGTCCAGTGTGGATGTTAAATCAGGGTCTTAGGTCGGAGTCTATATAGGAAAAAAAAAAAGAAAATATTATAGTTATGTTTTAACCCCTTTTTTACTATTTTTACAGATTCCCAACACCATGGAGGAGTGGACCAGCATCGCGGAAGATTTTGAACAACGTTGGAATTTCCCTAACTGCGGAGGAGCCATTGATGGGAAACACATCCGCATCAACCCATCTGCCAACACCGGATCGTATTACTACAACTAAAAAGGATACTTCAGCATCGTTCTCATGGCAGTGGTGAATGCCAACTATGAAATTCTGTTTGTGGATGTCGGCAAGAATGGCCGTGCTTCAGATGGTGGGTCCTTCAAAAAGACAGCTTTCTACCAGAGACTTGCCAACAAAATCCTCAACTTGCCCTCACTGGCCCAGACAAAGCATGGCCTAAATTACGTTTTCGTTATAGACAAGGCTTTTGCATTACATGAACATGTGATGAAGCCATTTGCACAGAGGGGCCTGACCAGAGGGAAGAGGATCTACAACTACCGTCTATCCCGGGCACGGCAAATTGTGGAAAATGCGTTTGGAATAATGAGCAACCACTTCCGCATTTTCCACACCACCATCAATCTACGTGTGGAGAAGATAGACTGGGTCGTGATGGCGTGCTGTGTGCTGCACAACTTTCTGCGAAGAAAATCTACTCAACGAGGACCAGTCCCAGCTAGAACAGAAGATGTAGGACCCCTGGAGGACATTGAACATTTGACATCTGTGTCTACACCACCAATTACAACAACATCCACCGCACGTGCCAAAGAAGTGAGGGAGGAGTACATGGCCTATTTTAACGGACCAGGTGCTGTGTCATGGCAGGAGGACTGTCTGTGAACTACTGACTAAATTGGACAATTGGGATTTAACAACAAAAACATTTAGGATTTTGGTTTAAACTGTGTCACTACTTACCAACACTTCTGCAGATGGTCCAGGCACTTCTGCAACCTCCTCTTCACGCTCAGCCATCAAGATAATTGATTCCCTTTGAGGCTCTTGATCACTGATGAATGACATCATATGGTAGTACCAGAGCACAGACATATATATATCATCTGTGCCGGCTCCTGATTTTTTGGAGTCATCCACCTTCTTTTTTTCTTTTATGTACACTGTCCTGAGATTTTGAATCTTTTGCCGGACAGTTTTCAGGTCTGCAACAGAAATGTACTTTTTCCTATACTCCAGAAGTTCCTCTAGTGCGGCCAACTTGTGCGACTTGTTGTGGTAAATCCGAGAACTGATCTTCCACAGACACTCTTTCGAGGGCAGGATTTCAATGAATCCTGTAACGAATTCACGTTCACTCTCCATGGACATTATCTATGAAGAGGAAAAAGAAGGACATTTAAATATTTGTGTATATAGTTTTGTTAAGTTTAATGTTGTTATAGTTAACATTTTTAATGTTTTAATATTTTATTTTTTACAGGTTTTAAAAATTTAATGTTGTTATAGTTAACAGTTTTAATGTTTTAATATTTTCTTTTTTACAGGTTTTTAAAAGTTTGTTATGGCATTGTAATTGTGTTTTCTTTAACAGGAATGTCATGTGTTCATTTCTATAATGTTTTTCTTTGTTTGACAGCATGGGTCTTCCACCTTTGGGCTGTCGCTGTTGTGAAACTACAGATCCCAGGATGCCCTAAAAAAAAATAAACATGCTGTTATTTCCCAAGGGTGGGTGGCAGGGCATCCTGGGATCTGTAGTTCCACAACAGCTGGACACCAAAAGGTAGAAGACCCCAGCTTTAAATGATGTGTGTTTTTAAATGAAATGAATGGTGATTATTTTGTTAAATACGTGTTTATTTATTTATTTTTTTATAATATTACTTAAAATTTATTTTTATTTTATCTGTATTGAATTGATTTTAAACATGTTTATTATTAATATAATATGTTATTTCAGTATGAATAATCTTCCTGGAATGTATTTGTTTATCTTGATTAAATATTTTTGTCTATTAATTTTAAAAAAATGGACTGGTTTTCTAATTAATTATTAGGTGGCCCCATGACATTGATTGCAAGTTAGTGGTCAGGAAGGGGGCACACATTGGTTGGCAGTGGGAGCTTAATCCATGACCCAGCCACCGCCCGCCTCAATACAGCGGGCGGTGGCTGGGTCATGCATTTATTACCTGGGGGCACACATTGGTGGGCAGTGGGGAGCACATATTGGTGGTCAGTGTGGTTGCATTTAAACTGTACAAATACTCACCAAACTTCCAACCAAACAAGACTTCAGTGTGCAGGCTCCCAAAGTGCATCTATCTTCCTCCATACATGATGCTGCACAAGATGGCAATGGGGAGTGCACAGCAAGCTGTCAATCAAATTCTGCGTTGTACGATGAATTCTACGATTCGTCGCGAGGTAAAAAACCCTCACGATCGGCTTCCATCGTGTTCCAGGTTGACTAATCTGCCCTACAGCACGGCAGATCAGAGGATGCGAGGTACGACGAGTGGGGACGTGCATCGGCATCATGCTTGTGAGTATAAATTCACAATTTGTACTTTTTTTACCCGATTCGTCATCACGATTCTTCGAAATCGGCCAAATTGGATGAAAAATCACTGTGTGTGGGCACCTTTAGTGTATGACACAGGGTGGATGTGTTTGCATAAATAAATAAAAAAAAAACAAAAAAAAAAAACACACAGACATACTAACAAACAGACACCAATATAAACAAAAATAAATCGCAAAAAAAATGTATGAAGAAATAGAGGGGAGATGGGTAAGGGATAGGGAAGTGAGGTGGGGTTTGGGTAAGCAAAAATAAAAAATAAAAAAATATAAAAAACAAACAAACGAAGAAAAAAAAACACAGACAACAATGTAAAAAACAGTAAATCGCTAAAAGATGTATGAAGACACTGCGGACACTTTTTCAAGCTTTACTGACCTCCCACCCACGCTTGCTGACATCCTGGATGTTCCCTCTCGGAAGCGTCAGTCTGGTGGAATATCTGGGGGTTTGGCGCTGGCAAGTTGGTGATGCTGGGTGTGTGGTGCCATGATCGTGTCATCATGTGGCCCCACCCTCCACTATACAGAAATGCTATGATGCAATTTCTGTGCGAATATCCCATCCTCCAGCAGCGTACACCACCCACTTTAATATTTTACTGGGCATCCAGGAGAGTCACCTGAGATTGGGGAGTCTCCTGAATGTTGGTTAGTAGGCTTCAACCTTTCAGGTTACAGGGAACTTCATTAAATAACTTGAGTAACTCTGAATAATTAGAAGAATTGCAAACTGAAAAGATTTTTTGGAAATCTGATTTTTGGATGGGCTACAACTTGATTTGCATTAGACCGAGGGATGAATTAATGACTATCTTTCAAATCTGTTACAGGCACTATGATACCATTTGGCCTCACTAACATCCTGTTTCAGAACTTTATAATAGACATGGCAGAGCGGACGGCATGCCGCCAGTCTGAATCCTGACAGGGGAAGCCCGACATGGAAATATTGATGCCTATCTTAATCCCAATGGCAGAATCCAGAACAAGGTAAGTCAGGGGCACCTTAGTTGTTGGTCGCAGGGAGGGAGGTTTAGCTTAAGGAAGTGTAGTGGGGTTAGTGTTAGGCACTCGTAGGGGGGAGATTAGGGTTAGGCACCACTGGGGGGTGTTAGAGTTAAGCAGTAAGGGGGAGGGTTAGTTTTAGGCACTAACAGGGAGAGTTAGGCTTAGGGTACTGGTTGGGGAGGCTTAGGGTGAGGCTACAAGAATGGAGGGTTAGGTTTAGGGGGAGAACGGGGGAGGGTACGTATACTTACTTGACCCCTGTCAGGATACCAACCATCAGGAAGCCACTGTCAGTATATTGACAGGAGGCATCCCGACAGCCGGAATTACATACCGATTCCCTTTGGACCATTTTGTGGTGGCCTGTGTTGGTGATGTCTTGGTATTTTCTGATGATACCTGTCCTAACACTGAGTTGTTCCTAACAAAAATGCTACTGTTGGAGTGATTTAGCCTTCTGAAACTCCTGCCTCATATTAAGTAGGGCAAATGGACCAATACTATGTCATCCTAAAAAAAATCCAACCTAACCTTTCATGGCCACACTGAGATCCATAATACTAAGAAAATATTGTCCCATTCACTTTGATTATCTAGATTCCATGAGGATATCCTTATTTGTATGAATTGGTTGTGGCCCTTGTGCTCAGCAAAAACCTCTTCATACTCCTCTATTGGGGAGAGATTTATCAAATCTTGGAGAGATATAAAGTGAAGAAGTTGCCCATACCAACCAATCAGCTTCTGTCCCTTACAATGAATAGGGACATTGCGGTAGTGCTATTTATAAAGCTAGGAAAACAAAAAGTCTTAAAAAACCATTATCTTCCAATGGTGTTGGCCTGTCTTTACCAATGAGAAGAGGATCCAGAATCCAAAGAGGGATTTGGCCTTCGCAGTGCTCATTTGCAACCTAAGGTAAAATTGACAAAACAGCATTGCCGGGATAGTTGCTTATCAGGTGATGTAATTGAAATATTGATGGCCGGGAAGCCATCTGTCTAAATCCTGACTCAAGACTAAAGATAGGCATCAAAATCCCAATGCCCGTATAGATCCTGACACCAGAATCTCGACAGATGACTTCCCGAACAAAGGTAAGCCAGCCCATCTTAGCTCTTAGCCATGGGGGGAGGGAGGGTTAGGTTTAGGCAATCCAGGGGGGACTTAGGGTTAGGTACCCCCCCGGGGAGGGTTAGGCTGCGGGGAGGGGGGTTATGGCTAGGCACCACCGGTGGGAGATTAGGGTTAGGCACCACCGGGGGAAGGTTAGGGCTAGCAACCCCCAGGAAGGGTTAGGTTTAGGGTGTGGAGAGGGAGGTTAGGGTTAGGCACCACCAGGGTTAGGGTTAGGCACCCCCCAGGGAGGTTATGGTTAGGCACCACCAAGAGAGGGTCAGGGGGAGAGGGGGAAGTTTAGTATACTTATGTGCCCCTGTTGGGATCTCTTACGATCGGGCTTCCGCCAACAGTATTTCAACCGGCGGCATTGGCTATAAATGTTTTTTTATTAAGTATCTCCAGCAGAGTGCTCAGACACTGCCCAGCTCCCCCTTCCCCTGGCTGTGCGCACTCCACAGTGTGACGTGAGAACAGAGGTCATGCTGCTCAGCCCTGTGTGATGTGACAAAGGAATGATAGGCTTCAGCGTGATGTGACAAAGGAATGATAGGCTTTGGTTTGATGTGACAAAGGAATGATAGGCTCTGGCATGATGTGACAAAGGAATGATAGGTTTTAGGGGTATTTATCACTTTGCTGATAAAGTATATAGGCCTCATATGTGATAAATTAATTTTGTGAATGAGTTCCAGCTCTTTGTCAGGACACACACATTTCTTGGACTTGAATATGGTTGATATCAATTTGCAATAACAGCTTGTCATTCATAGAATACTTCTATTTCATACTTAAAATCCATCTCACCAACTCTGACATCCTTCTCTCCTGTATCAGGAGAGGAAGTCACAGCCCTCATCCAGTCCTCCTTGACCCTATCCCCTCCCACTTCTTCCACTATCTCTCTACTTCTACCTGCTCCCATCTTGCCCAGCTCATTAATCTCTACCTCTCATTAGACACTGTCCCTTCTGCATTCAAGCATGCCCTTGTTTCCCCCATTCTTAAAAAAACCTACCTTTGATCCTAACACTCTCTCTAACTACAGACTCATCTCTCTTCTCCCTTTTGCCTCCAAGCTACTTGAGTGTATTGTCTACAACTGCCTTACTGCCTTTCTTTCTTCCCACTCCCTGCTTGTCCCATTTTAGTCTGGCTTCCATTCTTTCCACTCCACTGAAGCTGCCCCAAAAGCCAGCATTGACCTCCTTGTTACTAAATCCAAGGCCCACTACTCTCTGCTCATTCTTCTTGACCTCTCTGCTGCTTTTGACACTGTAGACCACCCTCTCCTCATGCAGATCCTTCACTTCCTTGTCTACATGATACTGCCCTCTCCTGGCTGTCCTCCTACCTCTCTGACCTCTCCTTCTCTGTCTCCTCTTCCACCTTGTTTCCACTAATGGTAGGTGTTCCCCAAGGTTCTGTTCTTGGACCTCTCCTTATCTCCCTCTATACATCTTCTTTAGGTCAACTCATCAGCTCTTTTTGCCTCCAATATCATCTCTATGCTGATGATACTCAGATCTACTTTTCCTCCCCTGACCTCTACCCCTCTCTCCTCACTTGTATCTCTGACTGCCTCTCCGCTATCTCTTCATGGATGACCCAGCACTTTCTTAAACTTAACATTTCTAAGACTGAGCTGATCATCTTCCCACCCTCCTGCTTTACCTCACTTCCCACAATTTAATTATCTATTAATGGCACAACTATCTCCTCTAGCCCCTAAGTGTGCTGTCTTGTATTTATCCTTGACTCCTCTCTCTCCTTCAAACCACAAATTCAGCACCTCTCACAGTCCTGTCGCTTCCATCTGAAAAATATTTCCAAGATCAGACCCTTTCTCACCCTGGAAGCAACTAAGACCCTAATCCACTCACTGGTCATCTCCAGATTGGACTATTGTAACCTCCACTTATCTGGCCTCCCTTACTCCCACCTCTCTCCAATCTGTCCTCAATGCTTCTGCTTGGCTCATCTCTCCAAACATTCTACATCCACCTCCCATCTCCTACAAGCCCTCCACTGGCTCCCCTTCCCTTTCAGAAACCAATTCAAGGTTCTTACACTTACTTACAAAGCCCTCACCCAATCCTTTCCCATTTACACCTCTGATTTCATCTCACTTGACTCTCCTGCCTGCCCACTTCACTCAACAAATGCATGCCGCCTCTCTTGCCAACTGATTACTTCCTCCCACTCCCGCCTCCAAGATTTTGCCTGTGCTGCTCCCTACCTCGGGAACTCTCTTCCTATCAGACTCTCCACCTCTCTGTAAATCTTCAAACTAGCTCTCAAAACTCACTACTTCATCAAAGCCTTCCAGCTCTCATCCTAACCTGCTGCTCCATGCTTCTTCCTTACTGTCTACCCCATCTGTGTCACTGCTGTCTTTCTGCCCCTCCCCTTTAGAATGTAAGCTCTCACGAGCAAGGCCCTCTTCCCCATGTGCTTTTCATACCCTTACTTATATGATTGTCTACTCCTAACTCTTCACAAGGGCACCTCACATTTGGTGCTGATGCCCTGTTGCTTTTGTGAGTGTTTGCTATGTCCTTGTCCTGCATTATATTGTACTGTAAGTCACTTTATTCTTGTTTGCTCATTTGTTATGTAATTTGTGAGGTGCTGCAGAACTCTTTTGGTGCCACATGAATAAAGGATAATTAGAATAATAGATAATAACTGATTAAAATGTAGGCATTCAACTATTTTGCATTTTTTCTATAACATACAGTATGCATTAACTTACCACAAATTTAAAATAACACACACACACACCCAACATGGAATAAGAGCAAATGAATACTCACCTTGGATTGTTATTCCCATTATTGTCCAGCGAGTCACCAACAAGAATTTCAGCTCCATCCAGATAATGTTGGCAGCAGTCTCCTCGGTTGGTGACCATTATGTAGTGTATCTTATAGCTTTGCAATAAATCCACTCTCCACCAGGGCGAGGGTGTAGTTTCGGTAGAGAAACATGAGCCATGCTGGAAGATAGGATCCATGTTTCCATCTATGGCATTTATAGCTGAGCTTAAAACTTCAACGTTTGTAGATTGTGTTGCGCGGCCTCTAAGTGCGACATTTTTAACTGTGATCAAAATTAAAAAAATAAAAAAATGCCATAAGAGATGAGTGATCACAACCATTAGCATTTATATCTATATTAATATTGTTTACATAATAACTAGTCATTTGCAAATGTTTATCAATAATTCTGCTAAATTCATGCTGTGTAAAGTATATTACATTTTCTTTGACTCATTGGTGAAACATTTATCTCTCAGGGGCCTATTCATCGTCACTTATTTTTCACAATAGAATGTGCTAATTAACATTTTCATATACTTTTGTAAAAAATAAGTATCAGGGCCTTTCATCAAGTTCCATAAAAGCATTTTTTTTTAACTTGATGATGTTACTGTACGCCACTCTGAGATGGCATTCAGCCCCCTATAGATTTACAAGGCAGCCACATGGCACAGGGATCTATTCAGATCCCTTCCTACTGTGACTGCACTGCCAAGCCCCGGAGCTCCGTGGCACTGCAGACATGTGGCAGGCTCATCGAGAGAAGACAGGTGAGCCGGGCTGAGGAGATGCGGTGGGACACGAAGGGGGCAGTTCAGACGGGACAACGCAGCCCCGCGGGGAGAGAGGGGGCCAGATCGTCATGCACAGCTTGAAGACAGGCAGTGAAAAGTTTCTCACTTATGAAAAACTGCTTTGTAGAAACAGCAGTTTTTCGGAAGTGATAGTTTAGGGCATGAGGCATTATGAATGAGGCATTATGAATGAGACATGATGAGTGCCTCCTAAACTGTGTTCAGGGGCGCCGAGAGGGGGGGGAGCGGGTACAGATTACCCGGGCCCGGGCTTCCCGAGGGGTCCGACGCCGCCCCCCCTCCCTCACAGCAGCCCAGCACACAGCGTGTGCTGAGCTGCAGTTGGAGACTGCTCGTGACTGCTGAGTAGCAGCCACAGCAGTCTCCTATGCCCTGTGCGGGGGAGCGATCACACTGATCGCGCCCCCCCTGGCTTTGCGCCGGGCTGAGGGGGCTCAGAGCGCCCCCCTTCACGGCGTTGCAAATCGTTTTTCTTTTATTTTTTTCGGAAAGGGGGCGTTGCCACGCCTCCCGAGATTAGGCCATGCCCCCTATTACCGGGGCCCGCCTTGGCTCTTGGCGGCCCTGACTGTGTTTGAACTTGCAGCGAGTTTTGATGTTTTGATGAATAGGCCCATCAGATCCTTGTGACTGGGGCTACTGGAGCTCTCGGATAAGAACATGCACAGAGTGTTCACGTCAGGAGTTTGCGCCATTCTTGAATTTTGGTTGGTTTGGCCGGACCACAACTTAATTATACATCCACTTGTGAAGTTATGTCTCTGAATCTCTTGCACAGTTGCTAAAAATGAAGAGGTCTGTCCTCACGGCAGATGCAGATTTCTGGCTTCACAGGGTGCCAGGACCCAGCCAGGCTTATACATGGAGGGGAAAAGGGGGAAAGATGGGAAGGTGGGTATGCAGCACAGGAATAGATCAAAATACTAAATATGTTGGGAAGTCCAAAAAATATACATAGGATTCATTATGTAGGAGAAAACCCCATAAATACAGAAATCAATGCAGAGGTGCTTCTTCGCAGTCCATAATCCAAGTACAAAGAGAAAGAGAGAAATGATAACTCCGATAGATGGGGAACACTATGCTACAGGAAATATTAAACATTGACCTTTATTATTAAATGTAAAAAAATGAATGAATACAAATTGGGTAAAGCAACCAAACTAAATATAATATAAATCAGAGATGAGCAAGTTCGGTTCCCTGAAAGCCAAACCCACCCAAACTTAGGGCTGGCTGTACATATAGGCTGGTTTTTGTTGTGACTGAGGTTGTCCTGTCCATCCATAGGGACTGGCTGTCTGTTGTCCATATATAGGGGCTGGCTGTTGTCCATATATAGGGGCTGGCTGGCTGTTGTCCTGTCCATAGGGGCTGGCTGTTCTGCTGTGTTGTCCAGGGGGTGCTCTGTCCATGAGGGGTGCTCTTCACCCCCAGTGTGAAAACACAAACAAACAATTTTTTCTGTGCGTGTTAGCCACACTTGTCAGTAACGTAGGTGCACAGGGGTGCTGTGCTGCTATCTGTCAAGGGGCTGCTGCCTCTTTCAAGGGTGCTCTTCATGCCCAGTGTGAAAAAAATAAATATTTTTTTTTCTGTGCGGGTTAGCCACACTTGTCAGCAACGTAGGTGTGCCGGGGTGCTCCACCCCCAGTGTGAAAAAGAAAAATACAATTATTTTTTCTGTGCATGTTAGCCACATTTGTCAGCAATATAGGTGTGCAGGGGTGCATTGTTGCTGTCTGTCAAGGGGCTGCTGCCTCTTTCAGGGGTGCTCTACACCCTCAGTGTGAAAAAAAAACAACATTTTTTTCTGTGTGTGGTTGAGAGCGTTAGCCCCAACTTAGCTGCACTATAATTGCTTGGTGACACTGCTGTAAGACCGCAGTGAGTATGGAGGACAGTCACATGACAGGAGAGCAGGATCCACATACCAGTCTTGTAGCTGCCGGCAGCAGTCATGATGACGATGCAAGGACGTCAACGTCATCTATGAAGGCTGATGTACCAGGGCTTAAGTTAGGCCAAAAAGTCAGGCTAAAAAAATCAACTTTTACCCTGTTAAAGAAAAAAAAAATCTAAAGCTAAGTCAGCTTTAGAGAAACAAAAAATTGGCAAATTCACTACACGAAGTGGCAAGGAAAGTATAAGGCCCTGACCTTTATTTATGACTGGTGGTTCTAGTTGTGATTATTTAAGCCCTTCTGCTTGTAGAAGAGGTACCAAAAATATGTAAATTGTTTCAGAAAACTCACAGATCCCCGAGGAGAGTCCAAGTTTTGTCTACGGTTGCCATGTGTGAGCCTGACCTTTCTAATACTGCACTTGAAGAGGATCCTACTTCCACCATTTTGTGTGCCCTCTGCATATGGGGGGATGAGCAGCACAAGTCAACATTCTGACGTAGAAATTGAGGATGCTTCTGTGGAATTGCACCAGGAGGATGAGGAGGATATTTATGTAGTTGGCGATAACAACAAGGATGATGAGGATGTTGATGCCGAGGATGTTTGTGAAAAAACTGTAAATCAGGCAACAGTTGTTGCCCATGTTGGGAAAAATCCCATTGTTACCATGCCTGGGCAAAGAACCAAAAAATCCACTTCTCATGTGTGGAATTATTTCCACTCAAATCCGGACAACCTTTTCCAAGTCATTTCTAAAAATTGCCAAGTAACAGTGAGTAAAGGTAAGGACCTTAACCATCTAGGAACCTCCTCCCTGTTACGTCACTTGCAGTGCATTCATCAAATTGAAAAGGGTGTTTCAAATTCAGAAACTTTGGGGACAAAAAACCTAACCACAATCAGCCCAGTGTCACCTAGCTGCTCCCTTATATCTGGATCCAAGTGCCTGCAATCTCCACCACCAACACCTGCATCATCATCAACATCCTCAATCATGATTGGAAGTAGTCCTGCATCCAATTTCAAAAACATGACAGACTCCTCTCCTATCCTAGATTCCTCAGAAAAATCCTTAAGTGCTATGTCTGTTACTGCTGCTGGGGTGGCTCTTCATCCCAGAAAGGGATGAAGAAGTCTACTACTAGTAGTAATTTTAAAAAACATTTGACTATTAAACAGCTAAAACCACATGATTTGGGCCTGTTTTTGTTCCTACAGTATTATTGACCTTAATAACAATAATTTTCAGGCATTTCTAGGCATTCTAATCACCTCACAGCTCACAATAGTGATTTCACTACTTTTCACCAATATAGGCCAAAGGCTGCAACGAGATGGCTGGCTAAAGTAAGCAACAGAGCAGCGGCACAAACGCAAGGCAGTTTAAAAAAATATAGGACATCTATGAAACATTGCCACACAGCAGTGGCAGACAGGATGGCAGTTTAATAAACTATAATAATGTCAGTCGGCAATGCCCCAAATTGTGCCAAATGTAAAGGAAAGAGGTGCAAGATAGAATTGTCCCTCCAACCCAGTCTTATGTGGGATATGAAAAAGGACATGCACAGTTTAACAAACCAAGCACTTTAGCGACTAGGACTGATACTTTCGTGGCTGAACTCCTTGGTTTGTTTGGACCCCCACAAAACATTTTTTGGGAGGACTACCTTCAATTATTAAGGAGGAGGTTGATGATGAGGGTGTTGGTGGTGGAGATTGTATGTTCTGGTCCACACTGCTGGTAGCTGATACTGGACTGCTTGTTATTAATTTACAAATTATAATTTTGTTAAACAAATTGCATGAACTCACTGCAAATGACGTAACAGGGAGGAGGTGCCTAGATGGTTAACGTCCCTTCCTCTGCTAACTTTGGCTTTACAAATGGAACAGATGCCTTCACAACTGTTGTCAGAATTTAGATTAAAATAATTCCACACCCAAGACGTTGCTTTTCTGGCTTTCTTTTTATCATTAGCAAGAACTGTTGCCACTGGTGGCTGATTTACGCAAACCACATCCTTATCATCAACATCCACATTAGTGTCAGATAGGACTCAAATTTCCCCCTCATCCTCCTTTTGCACTTCCTCCACACTATCATCCTTATTTTTTATTATTTCACCATCTAATACTAGCACAGCTGTCATGGCATCAGTGATCCGTTGTGAAACTGGGTGACAGCTGTTATACTTACTTCCTCTATCAAAGGACTGTTTAATAGTCAATTGTTTTTTTAAATTACTTCCAATCACGAATGAGGATGTTGATGATGATGCAGGTGTTAGTGTTGGAGATCGAAGGTGCTTGGATCCCACAGAGAGGGAGCAGGTAGGTGACACTGGACTTGTTACATTTTGAGTTTTGGAACTTGGCGACATACACTTTGATATTTGATGAATGCGCTCCAAATGACGTAAAAAGGAGGAGGTTCCCAGGTGGTTTAGGTCCCTCCCTCTACTCACTCTTGCTTTGCAATGGTTAAATATGGCTTGGCACCTGTTGTCCGAATTGGGGTGGAAATAATTCCACCCGTTAGAAGTAGGGTTTTTTTGTCTTTTGCCCCGGCATGACAACAATGGGCTTTGGCTTTTTCAATCCATGGGTAACAGCTGTTGCCTTACTTACACAAAGGACATACTCGACATCAACATCCTCATCACCAACATCTTCATCATCAACATCCTCATCATCCAAGGCACCTTCAACTACCAAAGTATCCTCCTCCTCCATGTGCGATTCCACAGAAGCATCCTCACTGACTACATCTGCAAGATGTTGACTGCCCTTCCCCACATTTACAGAGGGCACACAAATGTTGGAACTTGAAGGATCCTCCAGTAAACTAGTATTTAGGTTGGGCTCACACATGGCAACCGCGGACACACTTGCACTCTCCTCAGGGATTTGTGATTTTGATTTCTCAGGGCACACAGTTGTTTTTTCCGAAGGGCTATCAGAATCAGCAGTCTTCCTAAATAAAGGCCAAGACCTTATCCTTCCCCTGCCACTTCATGTAGTGAAGGGCATATTGCCAAATTTTTGTTTATCTAAAGGCAAATTTCCTTTCAAAATTTATTTTTCTTAACTTCAGTAAAAGTAGCTTTACCAGATCGATGGCATGACTTAGGCCCTGGGGCATGGGCCTTCATATAGAACAAGGAAGTTGACAGCCTTGCACTGCTGGTGGCAGCTACAACATGTGGTTCTTGGCCTTGCTCTCCTGTCATGTGACAGCCCTCCATATTTTCTGTGATCTTGAAGCAGTGTCACAAGCACTGATAGTGTAGCCAAGGTGCGGTCACAAATATTACACACGTGCAGTCGTCCACACACACACAAAAATATTAGACAAAAAACAGACACAGACAGTAAAAGATCAAAAAAAAGACAATTTTTTTTTTTTTTTTATTTAAGCTCCAGAACTTGAACCCAGAGCACTGATTGATCATGACTGGAGTCAGGCAGCACTAGGTTGCAATTTGCATTGCTGGCTAGATCTTGTGCGGTTAAGCCTAACACACACGCACACACAGAAAAATATTACACAAAAACACTTTTATTGGGGTTTTTTTTTTTTACTATTTTTTTTTTTGAGTCCAGAACTTGGGCCCAGATGGACACAGCAGAGCCCAGATGTATTCTGCACCAGCCCAGATGGACAGACCAGACAGCACAGCCCAGGATGGATCAGCAGCACCAGCCCAGGACACAGCAGACAGCACAGCACCACCAGCCCAGGACACAGCAGACAGCACAGCACCACCAACCCAGGACACAGCAGACAGCACAGCACCACCAACCCAGGACACAGCAGACAGCACCAGCCCAGAATGGATCAGCACCACCAGCCCAGGACACAGCAGACAGCACAGCACCACCAGCCCAGGACACAGCAGACAGCACATCACCACCAACCCAGGACACAGCAGACAGCACAACACCAAACAACACCAGCAACTCTCCCAGCCCTACACTACCCACCCTCCCTGTTCAGTCTCCATAGCCGGAGTGAAATGGCGTCCGCCGCATGGTCCCTATATGCTACATTGATCATAGAGACGTAAGCTTGTGAACCGCAAGATTTCTGACTCTATGGTGTTGCCTTGGTTTTGAGATCCGAGTCAGGTGGGAAACCCCGAGCCTGCTTGGATCTGTCTCGGATCTGCTAAATTCGGGTGGGTTCGGATCTCCGAAATATGAACCCGCTCATCTCTAGTAATTTTATACAATATTTTTTAATAATTTTGCACCTTAAACAAAGTTTGTGTACACTGAACAATCAGAAAGCAAAGGGGTCTGTGTCTCAGTCATGCCCCAAACATTCCGTATTTTGGAATATTCCATAGTTCTGAATATTTGTATATGGGAGACTCAAACTGCATAACGGAAAGCAAATTGAAAAAGTCACCGGAAATGCCCCAGAATAACTCACTAAACAATCCTAAGTATTTTTAAGAAAAAAATGCTTAGGGTGCTCGCCTCTAAACAGCACCATCACTAGTGCTTCTACCTAGTTTGTATTGGAAAAGTTGAGGGGGTTAATTATTGTGCCCCCCCACACCAATTTTTTCATTACCAGCTCTAGACTTGTACAGCCAGGGATAGTAGAACCATAGATGGGAGTTTGGGGATTTCCCCACCAAGATTGTGCCAGCCCTAGTCCAGCTGGTACTGAGGGGAGTTCTGGCCATACAGCTGCACGATTTTGGGCTGATTGTCCGATTTTCGATGCACCGTACGATCAATCGTGCAGAAATCGTGCATTTTTCAACTCGGATGCGATCCGATGCACGCTCCCACGGCTACAGAAATGGATTGTATGATCAGATGTGCACTCCATATGATCCATCATATTCATATGCTGATTGTGCCCTGTTTTTTCAGCATGCGATGAATCGTGCGTCCGAGCGATGTCATTTGTTAAAAAAAAAAAGACTGATGCACGCACAGGGAGATCCGTGATGCGTGCAGCTGACTGTAATAAAATAAGCAGAGATGCAGAGATGGTTCAGTGAGAACCATCTGTGCATCTGTGAAAAAAAAAGTGTTTAAAAATAAAAACCGGTGTACCCCCCCAAAAAAAGAGCTACCGGCCCCGGGCTTTTAGGGACACAGTGCTGTGTCCCTAAAAGCTCGGGGTCGGTTGCTCTTTTGGGGGGGGGTATGCCGGTTTTTATTTTCCCTTCACTCACTCTCCCCAATACACAGCCACTCCCTTCACTCACCCTCACCAATACAAAGCCCCTCCCTTCACTCTGTCTCATCAATACACAACCCCTCCCTTCACTCACACTCCCCAATACACAGTTCCTCCCTTTACTCATTCTCACCAATACTCAGCCCCTCCCTTCACTCACTCTATCCAGTACATCACCCCCGTTTTTCACTCTCTCCCCAATACACAGCTCCTCCCTTCACTCACTCTCCACAATACACAGCCCCTCCCTTCACTCACTCTCCACAATACACAGCCCCTCCCTTCACTCACTCTCACCAATACACAGCCCCTCCCTTCACTCACTCTCCCCAATACACAGCCTCTCCCATTACTCACCCTCACCAAAACACAGCCCCTCCCTTCACTCACTCTCACCAATACACAGCCTTCCCTTCACTCAACCTCTCCAATACACAGCTCCTCCATTCACTCACTCTCACCAATACACAGCCCCTCCCTTCACTCACTCTCCCCAATACACAGCCCCTCCCCTTTACTCACCCTCACCAATACACAGCCCTCCCTTCACTCACTCTCACCAATACACAGCCCCTCCCTTCACTCACTCTCCCCAATACACAGACCCTACCTTTACTCACCCTCACCAATACACTGCCCCTCCCTTCACTCTCTCTCACCAATACACAGCCCCTCCCTTCTCTCACTCTCCCCAATACACAGCCCCTCCCCTTTACTCACCCTCACCAATACACTGCCCCTCCCTTCACTCTCTCTCACCAATACACAGCCCCTCCCTTCACTCACACTCCCCAATACACAGTTCCTCCCTTTACTCACTCTCCCCAATGCACAGCACCTCCCTTCACTCACCAATACACAACCCCTCCTTTCACTTTCACTCACCAATACACAACCCGTCCCTTCACCCACTTTATCCAGTACTTAGCCCCCTTTTTTCACTCACTCTCCACAATACACAGCCCCTCCCTTAACTTACTCTCCACAATACACAGCCCCTCCCTTTACTCACTCTATCCAATACACAGCTCCTCCCTCCACTCTCTCCACAATACACAGCCACTCCCGTCACTCACTCTATCCAATACACAGCCCCTCCCTCCACTCACTCTATCCAATACACAGCTCCTCCCTCCACTCTCTCCACAATACACAGCCACTCCCGTCACTCACTCTATCCAATACCCAGCTCCTCCCTTCACTCACTCTTTACAATACACAGCCCCCTATATGCATTCTATCCAAAGCACAGCCCTATTTTTACTTACCCTACCCAATACAAAGCACCCCATCTTCATTTACTATCCCCAATACACAGTCATTCACTTCACTTACTCTACCCAATACCTAGCCTCCCTCTTCAATCAATCTCCCCAAAACATAGCCCTCACTCCATTCACCTTATCCAATCTACAATCTGTTCTTTTCATTCACTCTCCCTAAGATACAGCCACTTCTCTTCACATCTCCCCAATACACAGCCTCTCAATTCATTGACTCTCCCCAATGCACAGCTCATACTCTTTATTCATTCATCCTAACACTCAGCCCCTTCTCTTCACTCACATTTTCTAATACACAGCCCTCACACTTAAAGCACCATTTCTCACTCACTCTTCCCAATACACAGCACCTTCTCTCACTCTCTCCGATATACAGCCCCCTCTTTCATTTACTCCCCCCAATACACAGCCCTCTCTCACTCTCCCCAATACACAGCCCCCTCTCACTCATTTCCCAAATACACATCCTTCTCTCTCACTCACTTTCCCCAATACACAGCCCTCTCTTACTCTCCCCAATAGACAGCCCCCTCTCTCACTCACTCGATACACAGCGCTTGCAAGCGAGTCTGAATGAGGTCCTAAGTCCTTTATTCACTTCACCAGGATAAAAGTGTTGTCAGGATCTTCCAATCAGATAATTACAGATGTACCCACATACATCTATCCTCCATGTGCTACAAGTCACGCCACACATAACGCGGGAGCTCAGTGTGATTCAGAAGCGCCGAGCATCTTTTCGTGCATCTTTTACCCATCAAAGATGTCTTATTCACACAGCGATACGGATTGATAGCACAAGCAGCTTCTGATGATTAAAATGAGCATGTAACACTTGCCAGAGCTAACACACAAAAAGATTAGAAATTACCGCACTGTACAAGAAGCAGTGAAGAAAAAAAAAACTGTGCTGACATTTGAGCCTCTTCATTTACTAAATATTTTTTGTTTTAGGCAAAGCTGTGTAATACAGATTTCACTTTTAAATCACCTTGTAAAATGATTTAAAAATCTGCACTTTTTGCCAAAGTTGCTAGAAATCGAATCACGCTACAGTGAATTGCAGAGTCCTCCCTTAGATTTATCATAGGTTCTGTTACGTCAGTAAAAACAAAAAAAAACAAAAACAAAAATGAGAGAAATACTTTGACTTTTGTGTACTAGGCCCCTAATTGCTTCTTCTCAATGTTCTGCTTCTCTTTATTTCTCCTGTACCTCAATAAAACATAAATATACAATATATTGGGGAAAAAATAAAATAAGAAAATGTATTTTGTTGCTGATCCCGGATTACGCACCAGAGAGAGTGCTGAGAACAGCCAGACGCTTTGGAAACACTAGAACGTGCCCATTCTGTGATGCCATGCCCCTAGCAGGATACGGCCAGGTGCACCCAACCCCCTTGTCCTACTGTAACTTAGATATTTGTAACACTTAAAGGTGTTTTATATACACATGCAGACACTTGCTGGTAAAGCATGGATGCCAAGCACAGAGGGTCGCCAACCTGTGGTAAAAGTATTTGATGATTTTATTGACCCTATTTGAAGGGTCCACTTGTTAATTACTGATATACATATATTATAAATACTCTGTGGCCAACTGGCGTTTTACCTGTATATTATATATACTAGTAATTACAGGGGTGAGATGACGACCCCTGTACACGCCTGGTGCACACACACAGTAATTAGATCGGGATGTTTAATTACACGAGTCACCATCTTGTTACAAAAGGGCTGTTAGAGTAGCGCCACTGGGTAACATGTTGGGACACTGGGCCTCATTCAGCAAGGATCTCAGTAGCTAATACGCACGCAATCAGCCAATTGTTGTGTTCCGAGCATGCGTATGTATCGCAGTGTGTGTGCGCAAACTAGCTATTGTGATCGGGACTGCGATCGCAGAGGCTGCGCAGACTCCTCGCAGAATGATTGACAGGAAGCACCATTTGTGGGTGGTGACAGAGGGGTGGTTGGGGAAACGCAGGCGTGCCAGTGCGTTTGCGCGCCGTTGCAGGGGAGTACATAAATTATCCACTGCGATAGCCTATGCTGTGTGAGGTCAGATAGCGTGCGCGGTTGTTAGCAATTTTTGAGTAAGGTCAGGGATTGTGCAACTGTGCGTGAGGCTGCGATGGTGCTCAATTGTACCGATGGTTTAACTATACGGATGTGAGTAAGGGGAAGTGGACGTCCTTATGTCAGGCTGTGATCGCAATGCGAATACAAACATTTACATATCACCGCTGATATTAGCAACTGCGCTGCGTGCGTATTAGCAGAATAGCGATCCTTGCTAAATTAGGCCCACAGAGTGTAGACGTGAACTGGCATCTAACCTATGTGCTGCTTTTATTGCACACACCCTGTTGACTATTGTCTTCATTTGACCTCTCCAACTGGGGATACGGGACGACGCCCCGCCAGACACAGACTTGGATACCCCGCGTTTAGGACTTCGATTGACTCACAGCTACACCTCTCCATGGTACACTACCCCAGGTAGTATCACTGACTGCTCTGTATCCCAGCTGATACATACCCCCACCATCTTATATATACCCTGCCCCGAATTCCAGTTCCCCCACTGAGATTCACCACTCTGCAACAAGCTATATACGTAAGGGGCATTGTGACCCCCTATCTTATTAATTAATAAATAAATCCCTTTTTACACTTTCATCCACTGTGTCAGTTTTACGTACCACACCAAGTGTAGCGCCGACCTCTAATCCACAATTGTTTACTTCACTAAATCGCTAGACCTGGGAACCATGTACAGGGCATGATAGGCTGTATGATAGGTGCAGACAGGCTCCGTCATGCAAGATGTGGGGGCTGGGGTCAGGGCCATCTCTTCCATTGGGCTTGTTGGGCAGTTGCCCAAGGGCCCGAAGCTTGTAGGGGCCCACCAACATGCCCCCATGAATCCGCAGCCAATTGGTAAATTTGTGATATTTTTATAAGCCAGCCACCGGTGCACTGTATTCTGATCTAACCTCCCCCTGCCCATCCCCCCCGGTGACGAGTACTCACCTTGGTCCCAGTTTCACTTCATCCGCCGGCTTCAGACCAGTCAGACAGAGTCTCTCTGCATGTGTGGGAGGTCTGATGGGCATGCAGGAGGGTTTAGTTTTATTGACCATTTACATTTTTTCCTGTGAATGGGTGGGTAGGGGCCCCAGTGCATTGCTTTCCCCAGGGCCCACACTGCTGTTAAGACAACCCTGGCTGGGACACATGTATGAGTTATATGAAAATGCTGATCTGCACCATAAGACAGTCTCAATATTCCAATGAAAACTTGCTGCAGCATAATTACTACACTGACATATGGTGCAGCAAATATCACTGGCTCAGGCCTACACAACTGGTCCCCTGCAGTCCAGCTCATCTGTCCATCTTCAGAACCATTGATGCGTGCTGTATGTCCAGCCAATCAGTGGATGCTCCAGGACCCCAAGTGTTTTCTGCCACGCATACATGAATGACTCTGGGTCTGATTGAGGGGTGGACACAGCTGCTGTGCAAATATATGCTCGTGCCGCAGGAGGCATCTTGTGCAAATTGGCAAATCCTGCCGCCTTCTGTGATCTGCAGCTTCGTACAAGGACGAGGCATTGTACCATCTGCGTGAACATTGGGCATCTGAGTAACTCTGAGGATACGTAGGGTGGCCAGCGTTTTAACGGTGCCTTGCCTTGGCATGCCTACAAAACAGGACCAACATGTCCCCATTTGGTAAAATGCTCAGCATCAAAAAAATACAGATCCAAAACCAAAACACGCAAGGGCAGTTTTGTCAAAACCAAATTCAGATCCAAAACTTGAAGGAGCTCTAGATCCAAAACCAAAACTTGGGGTTCGGTGCACATGAGAGAGAGAGAGAGAGAGAGAGAGAGAGAGAGAGAGAGAGAGAGAGAGAGAGAGTTGCCATCAATTATAGTAATAATTTAGTTTATATATCACTTTTCTCCAGTAGGACTCGCAGTGCTATTGAGGTACAAATAAAGCAATACAGAGGTTTAGATTTACATAAAATGCAGAACTTTATATTGATTTTAATAAGTTGTAGGTCTTTTATTTTTATCTTGTATAGTCCCAGCTTGTCTTCTGCCCTTATTTGGTTTTTATCCCAACCCTGACTACAAAGCAAAAATGATTTACTAAACCGACTCACCCTCACAGGTCCGGGCAGTAGTAACGATCATCAGCCAGAAGAGAGCAGCGGTGAGTAATAACGCCATTGGCTGGGAACAAGCACTATCTGTACCAGCAGCTGTAAGACACAGAAACAGGAGCTGGTATAAAATATTCATTCAAATACATCTCAGAAGGCGCAGGGCGGCAGATGCGCAGTTGAACGCAAGTCGGTCGTTAGTACATCCGCGTTAAGGTGTAAATTTTAAGAATCGCGTTGATCCGAATTTATATGTACGGGAGCTTTTGACATATTTTCAAACACAGGGATTTACTTAGGGAAAACGGGAGAATTTTTGGTATCTTATAGGTGATCATGGCCAATTTTTCAGTTAAAATGCCCCCAAAAATACAAGTAGAAATGAATATACCATTGTCTGAACACGGCAGTACTTTCCATAGACAGGAATACAACATGGGAATTTATCAAAAATCGTGATTATAATCCTGGATGTAATAAATGCAAACATCGCGTAAAAATAGAACATTAAAATAGACCACCTCCTGAGCAACGTGTCTAGCAGAAACATACAGTACACAGATCAGTGTGATCCGTGCATGTTTCTGCAATCTTTGTGCTAATTAAATGGTTAATGTTAAAGAAAAAAATTACTTGGGGTCCCCCTTCCAAAGCATAACCAGCCCCGGGCTCGTGAGCCAGTCCTGGTTCTAAAAATACGGGGGGGGGAAATGAGTAGTGTTCCCCTGTATTTTAGGAACCAGCACTGGGCTCCTGAGCCAGTCCTGGTTTTAAAAATAGGGATAAAAAATGCGTGGGGTTCCACATATTTTTGAAACCAGCACCAGACTCAATTCTAGCAGGGCTGTAATGCCACAGCCAGGGGACCCTGTCATTGGCTCATCCTGACCAAAGCATTAATATCTCAAGCTAGTCAACCCAAGCTGGAGACCTCAGTATGTTGTAGGTAAATTATATCAACCCAGCTATCTCCATTATATGCCATGCTATCATTGTTTGAGTCTGTCATAATGTAACATTTCCCATTTATATACTAATGTAATGTATTAATTATCATTGCCCTTTGAAATCCATTGGTTAAAACCATCGGTCATTGACGGCTTTGTAAAACTGTCTGAAAGCAAATCTACCCCTAGGGACGGACATCCGAGGGCTAACCATCAATGGTCTTTATCAATGATGCCATCGGTGATTAACATCAATGGCATAAAATCATCAATGGTTTCACCCATCGATGGACATTGATGTTTGTGGAGTGGGCCAATCAGGTACAAGGGGCAAGATGTAGCGGTGCATCATGGGCATGGCTAAGCTCTGTGCCCGCTGAACTGGCTTAAAAAATAAATATTGTTACACCTCTGCAAGTCACGGAAGAGAACCATCAGACCTCCACCATCAATGGCACCTGCTAATGTTTCCTCTGCCTCACCTTCCCACTACACTCCCCAAGCTTATCCTATCCAGGTTCACAGCACCCCAGCTGTTGAAGAACTACACATCCCAGGAAATCTGGACAGAGTTTAGCTATTCGACCATGCTAAAACTGTTGCAAGGCATGCTGGGAATTGTAGTTCAACAACAGCTAGGGGGGCCCTTATTGCCCACCCCTCATTCACCTGGTATCAGATATTGTTATTATAGTTTAATGTCTGCATTAAATAATTTAACCAAACCATCAGGTATTTTATACTGACGTTCAATTCAATTTCACTAGAGCAGCAACTACACATGGAAAAGTCATTAGGGACCCTTTAGTTCCACATACACATGTGTGTTACTGCTATTATATATATACAGTATATACACACACACATGGGGATTACTGTGTCTAAGATATTATATAAATACAGTATATATACACACACATGGGGATTACTGTGTCTAAGATATTATATATATACAGTATATATACACACACACATGGGGATTACTGTGTCTAAGATATTATATAAATACAGTATATACACACACACATGGGGATTACTGTGTCTAAGATATTATATATATACAGTATATACACACACATGGGGATTACTGTGTCTAAGATATTATATAAATACAGTATATACACACACATGGGGATTACTGTGTCTAAGATATTATATATATACAGTATATATACACACACACATGGGGATTACTGTGTCTAAGATATTATATATATACAGTATATATACACACACACACATGGGGATTACTGTGTCTAAGATATTATATATATACAGTATATACACACACACATGGGGATTACTGTGTCTAAGATATTATATATATACAGTATATACACACACACATGGGGATTACTGTGTCTAAGATATTATATAAATACAGTATATACACACACACATGGGGATTACTGTGTCTAAGATATTATATATATACAGTATATACACACACATGGGGATTACTGTGTCTAAGATATTATATAAATACAGTATATACACACACACATGGGGATTACTGTGTCTAAGATATTATATATATATACAGTATATATACACACACATGGGGATTACTGTGTCTAAACTATTATATATATACAGTTTATATACACACACATGGGGATTACTGTGTCTAAGCTATTATATATATATATAGTATATATACACACAAATGGGGATTACTGTGTCTAAGATATTATATATATACAGTATATACACACACACATGGGGATTACTTTGTCTAAGATATTATATATATACAGTATATATACACACACATGGGGATTACTGTGTCTAAGATATTATATAAATACAGTATATATACACACACATGGGGATTACTGTGTCTAAGATATTATATAAATACAGTATATAGTTATACACACACATGGGGATTACTGTGTCTAAGATATTATATAAATACAGTATATACACACACACATGGGGATTACTGTGTCTAAACTATTATATATATACAGTATATACACACACACATGGGGATTACTGTGTCTAAGCTATTATATATATACAGTATATACACACACACATGGGGATTACTGTGTCTAAGATATTATATAAATACAGTATATACACATACACATGGGGATTACTGTGTCTAAGATATTATATATATACAGTATATACACACACACATGGGGATTACTGTGTCTAAGATATTATATATATACAGTATATACACACACACATGGGGATTACTGTGTCTAAGATATTATATATATATACAGTATATACACACACACATGGGGATTACTGTGTCTAAGATATTATATAAATACAGTATATACACACACATGGGGATTACTGTGTCTAAGATATTATATATATACAGTATATACACACACACATGGGGATTACTGTGTCTAAGATATTATATATATACAGTATATATACACACACACATGGGGATTACTGTGTCTAAGATATTATATAAATACAGTATATACACACACATGGGGATTACTGTGTCTAAGATATTATATAAATACAGTATATACACACACATGGGGATTACTGTGTCTAAACTATTATATAAATACAGTATATACACACACACATGGGGATTACTGTGTCTAAGATATTATATAAATACAGTATATATACACACACATGGGGATTACTGTGTCTAAGATATTATATATATACAGTATATACACACACATGGGGATTACTGTGTCTAAGATATTATATATATACAGTATATACACACACATGGGGATTACTGTGTCTAAGATATTATATATATACAGTATATACACACACACATGGGGATTACTGTGTCTAAGATATTATATAAATACAGTATATACACAGACATGGGGATTACTGTGTCTAAGATATTATATAAATACAGTATATACACACACACATGGGGATTACTGTGTCTAAGATATTATATATATATACAGTATATACACACACACATGGGGATTACTGTGTCTAAGCTATTATATATATACAGTATATACACACACACATGGGGATTACTGTGTCTAAGATATTATATAAATACAGTATATACACACACATGGGGATTACTGTGTCTAAGATATTATATATATACAGTATATACACACACATGGGGATTACTGTGTCTAAGATATTATATATATACAGTATATACACACACACATGGGGATTACTGTGTCTAAGCTATTATATATATACAGTATATACACACACACATGGGGATTACTGTGTCTAAGATATTATATATATACAGTATATACACATACACATGGGGATTACTGTGTCTAAGCTATTATATAAATACAGTATATATACACACACACATGGGGATTACTGTGTCTAAGCTATTATATAAAAACAGTATATACACACACACACATGGGGATTACTGTGTCTAAGATATTATATAAATACAGTATATACACACACACATGGGGATTACTGTGTCTAAACTATTATATAAATACAGTATATACACATACACATGGGGATTACTGTGTCTAAGATATTATATATATACAGTATATATACACACACACATGGGGATTACTGTGTCTAAGATATTATATATATACAGTATATACACACACATGGGGATTACTGTGTCTAAGATATTATATATATACAGTATATACACACACACATGGGGATTACTGTGTCTAAGATATTATATATATACAGTATATACACACACACATGGGGATTACTGTGTCTAAGATATTATATATATACAGTATATACACACACATGGGGATTACTGTGTCTAAGCTATTATATATATACAGTATATACACACACATGGGGATTACTGTGTCTAAGATATTATATATATATACAGTATATACACACACATGGGGATTACTGTGTCTAAGCTATTATATATATACAGTATATACACACACATGGGGATTACTGTGTCTAAGATATTATATATATACAGTATATACACACACACATGGGGATTACTGTGTCTAAGATATTATATATATACAGTATATACACACACACATGGGGATTACTGTGTCTAAGATATTATATATATACAGTATATACACACACATGGGGATTACTGTGTCTAAGATATTATATATATACAGTATATACACACACACATGGGGATTACTGTGTCTAAGATATTATATAAATACAGTATATACTAGGGGTGAGCGGGTTCGGATTTCTGAAATCCGAACCCCCCCGAGCCCCCCTGATCCGAGTCCGATCCGAGTCAGGCTCGACTTTTCCCGCCTGACTCGGATCTGAAATCGAGGCAAAACGTCATCATCCCGCCTTCCGAGTCTCGCGGGTTTTGGATCCTATATAAGGTACCCGCGTCGGCGCCATTTTCTCACTCGGCTGTGGACAGTGAAGAGGGAGGGTGGGAGTTAGGGCTGTGTAGTGTAGTGTAGTGTAGTGCTGCTGTTGTCCACTACTTCAAAGTCCATAGGGGCTGGCTGTGTTGTGCTGTGCTGCTGTTGTTAATAGGGGCTGTGTCCACTACTTCAAAGTCCATAGGGGCTGGCTGGACTGTGTTGTGCAGTCAGTTCTCCATAGGGGCTGTGTCCACTCCAAAGTCCTGTGCAGTGTCCCAGTCCTAAAGGAGAGCTGTAGTGTTGTCCAGGGGGTGCTCTGTCCATCAGGGGCGCTCCCCCCAAGTGCTAAAAAAATAATATATTTTCTGTGTTTGTGAATTGTGTGCGCAGTAGCCGCACGTGCATCAACAAAGTAGTGCCAAGCATGCGCCTGTGTCATAAGTAAAGGGCCGGCTGGCTTGACCGTTAAAGGGTGCTGTAACCCCCGAAAGTACACTCCAGTCCAAACCCAAAAAAAATTATTTTCTGTGTTTGTGAATTGTGTGCGCAGTAGCCGCACGTGCATCAACAAAGTAGTGCCAAGCGTGCGCCTGTGTCATAAGTAAAGGGCCGGCTGGCTTGACCATTAAGGGTGCTGTAACCCCCGAAAGTACACTCCAGTCCAAACCAAAAAAAAAATTATTTTCTGTGTTTGTGAATTGTGTGCGCAGTAGCCGCACGTGCATCAACAAAGTAGTGCCAAGCGTGCGCCTGTGTCATAAGTAAAGGGCCGGCTGGCTTGACCGTTAAGGGTGCTGTAACCCCCGAAAGTACACTCCAGTCCAAACCAAAAAAAAAATTATTTTCTGTGTTTGTGAATTGTGTGCGCAGTAGCCGCACGTGCATCAACAAAGTAGTGCCAAGCGTGCACCTGTGTCATAAGTAAAGGGCCGGCTGGCTTGACCGTTAAGGGTGCTGTAACCCCCGAAAGTACACTCCAGTCCAAACCAAAAAAAAAATTATTTTCTGTGTTTGTGAATTGTGTGCGCAGTAGCCGCACGTGCATCAACAAAGTAGTGCCAAGCGTGCGCCTGTGTCATAAGTAAAGGGCCGGCTGGCTTGACCGTTAAAGGGTGCTGTAACCCCCGAAAGTACACTCCAGTCCAAACCAAAAAAAAATTATTTTCTGTGTTTGTGAATTGTGTGCGCAGTAGCCGCACGTGCATCAACAAAGTAGTGCCAAGCGTGCACCTGTGTCATAAGTAAAGGGCCGGCTGGCTTGACCGTTAAGGGTGCTGTAACCCCCGAAAGTACACTCCAGTCCAAACCAAAAAAAAAATTATTTTCTGTGTTTGTGAATTGTGTGCGCAGTAGCCGCACGTGCATCAACAAAGTAGTGCCAAGCGTGCGCCTGTGTCATAAGTAAAGGGCCGGCTGGCTTGACCGTTAAAGGGTGCTGTAACCCCCAAAGTACACTCCAGTCCAAACCAAAAAAAAAATTATTTTCTGTGTTTGTGAATTGTGTGCGCAGTAGCCGCACGTGCATCAATAAAGTAGTGCCAAGCGTGCGCCTGTGTCATAAGTAAAGGGCCGGCTGGCTTGACCGTTAAAGGGTGCTGTAACCCCCGAAAGTACACTCCAGTCCAAACCAAAAAAAAAATTATTTTCTGTGTTTGTGAATTGTGTGCGCAGTAGCCGCACGTGCATCAACAAAGTAGTGCCAAGCGTGCACCTGTGTCATAAGTAAAGGGCCGGCTGGCTTGACCGTTAAGGGTGCTGTAACCCCCGAAATTACACTCCAGTCCAAACCAAAAAAAAAATTATTTTCTGTGTTTGTGAATTGTGTGCGCAGTAGCTGCACGTGCATCAACAAAGTAGTGCCAAGCGTGCGCCTGTGTCATAAGTAAAGGGCCGGCTGGCTTGACCGTTAAAGGGTGCTGTAACCCCCGAAAGTACACTCCAGTCCAAACCAAAAAAAAAATTATTTTCTGTGTTTGTGAATTGTGTGCACTGTGGCTGCACGTGCATCAACAAAGGACCAGCGCCAAGCGTGCGCCTGTGTCCCATAAGTAAAGAGCCGGCTGGCTCATTTCTTAAAGGGTGGTGTAACCCACAAAGTGCACTACTCTCCAGCAAAAATAAAATAATATTTTCTGTGTTTGTGTGCGCTTTAGCCGCACGAATATATATCAATATAATATAAATGGAGGACCAAACTTTCTCCGATAAAAATAAAATAGGGAAAGATCAAGAACCTCTTCCTCCTAGTGCTGTTGCTGCTGCTGGGAGTTGTTCATCATCCCAGAGAGGAAGTAGGAACATCACTACTTTTACTAAACAATTGACCCTCCAACAGTCCCTAGCGATGAGGATGAAGTACGACAGCAGTCATCCTGAAGCAAAACGTATAACTGAGGCCTTGACTGCTATGTTGGTGTTAGACGTGCGTCCGGTATCCGACATTAGTGCAGTGGGATTTAGACAATTGATGGAGGTAGTGTGTCCTCGGTTCCAAATCCCGTCTAGATTCCACCTGCATCCTCAAAGCAGCAGCGACAAGCGTGCGTCTGTCTGTTAAAGGGTGGTGACACCCTCAAAGTGTTCTACACAAACAATTAAAATATTGTTCTTTTTTTTTCGGTCTTTGTGAAATGTGTGGGCTGTAGCCTCACCTGCATCCTTAAAGCAGCAGCAACAAGCGTGCGTCTGTCTGTTAAAGGGTGGTGTAACTCTCAAAGTGTTCCAAAAAATAAAAAACTATTTTTTTAATGTGTTTGTGACTTGTGTGCGATGTAGCCACACTTGCATCCTCAAAGCAGAAGCGACAAGCGTGCGTCTGTCTGTTAAAGGGTGGTGACACCCTCAAATTGTGCTACACAAACAATTAAAATATTGTTCTTTTTTTTTGGTCTTTGTGAAATGTGTGGGCTGTAGCCACACCTGCATCCTTAAAGCAGCAGCGACAAGCGTGCGTCTGTCTGTTAAAGGGTGGTGACACCCTCAAAGTGTGCTACACAAACAATTAAAATATTGTTCTTTTTTCTGTCTTTGTGAATTGTGTGGGCTGTAGCCGCACCTGCATCCTTAAAGCAGCAGCGACAAGCGTGCGTCTGTCTGTTAAAGGGTGGTGACACCCTCAAAGTGTGCTACACAAACAATTAAAATATTGTTCTTTTTTCTGTCTTTGTGAATTGTGTGGGCTGTAGCCGCACCTGCATCCTTAAAGCAGCAGCGACAAGCGTGCGTCTGTCTGTTAAAGGGTGGTGACACCCTCAAAGTGTGCTACACAAACAATTAAAAAATTGTTCTTTTTTTTTTGGTCTTTGTGAAATGTGTGGGCTGTAGCCACACCTGCATCCTTAAAGCAGCAGCGACAAGCGTGCGTCTGTCTGTTAAAGGGTGGTGACACCCTCAAAGTGTGCTACACAAACAATTAAAATATTGTTCTTTTTTCTGTCTTTGTGAATTGTGTGGGCTGTAGCCGCACCTGCATCCTTAAAGCAGCAGCGACAAGCGTGCGTCTGTCTGTTAAAGGGTGGTGACACCTCAAAGTGTGCTACACAAACAATTAAAATATTGTTCTTTTTTCTGTCTTTGTGAATTGTGTGGGCTGTAGCCGCACCTGCATCCTTAAAGCAGCAGCGACAAGCGTGCGTCTGTCTGTTAAAGGGTGGTGACACCCTCAAAGTGTGCTACACAAACAATTAAAATATTGTTCTTTTTTTTTTGGTCTTTGTGAAATGTGTGGGCTGTAGCCGCACCTGCATCCTTAAAGCAGCAGCGACAAGCGTGCGTCTGTCTGTTAAAGGGTGGTGACACCCTCAAAGTGTTCTACACAAACAATTAAAATATTGTTCTTTTTTTTTCGGTCTTTGTGAAATGTGTGGGCTGTAGCCGCACCTGCATCCTTAAAGCAGCAGCGACAAGCGTGCGTCTGTCTGTTAAAGGGTGGTGTAACTCTCAAAGTGTTCCAAAAAATAAAAAACTATTTTTTTAATGTGTTTGTGACTTGTGTGCGATGTAGCAACACTTGCATCCTCAAAGCAGCAGCGACAAGCGTGCGTCTGTCTGTTAAAGGGTGGTGACACCCTCAAAGTGTGCTACAGAAACAATTAAAATATTGTTCTTTTTTTTTTCGGTCTTTGTGAAATGTGTGGGCTGTAGCCGCACCTGCATCCTTAAAGCAGCAGCGACAAGCGTGCGTCTGTCTGTTAAAGGGTGGTGACACCTCAAAGTGTTCTACACAAACAATTAAAATATTCTTCTTCTTTTTTCTGTCTTTGTGAATTGTGTGGGCTGTAGCCGCACTTGCATCCTCAAAGCAGCAGCGACAAGCGTGCGTCTGTCTGTTAAAGGGTGGTGTAACCCTCAAAGTGTGCTCCACAAACAATAAAAATATTCTTTTTTTTTTCTGTCTTTGTGAATTGTGTGGGCTGTAGCCGCACTTGAATCCTCAAAGCAGCAGCGACAAGCGTGCGTCTGTCTGTTAAAGGATTACATCGGTGACAGCATCCAAGTAGGCATGTCAGACAGTCCGTACCTGTACTGGCAGGAAAAAGAAGCAATTTGGAGGTCCCTGTACAAACTGGCTCTATTTTACCTGAGTTGCCCCCCCTCCAGTGTGTACTCCGAAAGAGTGTTTAGTGCAGCCGGGAACCTTGTCAGCGAAAGGCGTAGGAGGTTGCTTCCACAAAATGTGGAGAAGATGATGTTCATAAAATGAATTATCAACTCTTCCAGGGAGACCAGCCTCCAGAACGTACAGAGGGACCTGTGGTTCCAGCAGGGACGAATTAATATTCTGTGAGGATGAGGATGTACACACTGAAGAGGGTGAGGAATCGGTGGATGAGGAGGATGAGGATGACATCTTGCCTCCGTAGAGCCAGTTTGTGCAGGGACACATTAATTGCCAGCTTGTTTTGTGGGGGCCCAAACGAACCAATCATTTCAGCCACAGTTGTGTGGCAGACCCTGGCGCTGAAATGATTGATTTGTTAAAGTGTGCATGTCCTGTTTATACAACATAAGGGTGGGTGGGAGGGCCCAAGGACAATTCCATCTTGCACTTCTTTTTTTTCTTTGCATTATGTACAGTTTGGGGCCTAGTTTTTCTAACTGCCATCCTGTCTGCCACTGCAGTGTCACTCCTAGATGGGTCACGTGTTTGTGCCGCCCACTCGTGTCGCTTAGCATAGTCATCCAGCTACCTCGGTGCAACCTTTTGGACATGAAAACACTATTGTGAGGTGTGAGGTGTTCAGAATAGACTGGAAATGAGTGGAAATTAAGGTTATTGAGGTTAATAATAGCATAGGAGCAGAAAAACCTACAAATTCTGTGATTTTAGCTGTTTTTATGCTTTTTTTAAAAAAAATACAGATCCAAAACACAAAACCCAGAACCCAAAACACGGAAGGGTGGTTTTGGCAAAACCAATCCAGATCCAAAACACGAAGAAAGATCCAGATCCAAAACCAAAACACAAAACACGAAAAGTGGCCGGTGCACACCCCTAGTATATACACACACATGGGGATTACTGTGTCTAAAATATTATATAAATACAGTATATACACACACATGGGGATTACTGTGTCTAAGATATTATATATATACAGTATATACACACACACATGGGGATTACTGTGTCTAAGATATTATATATATACAATATATACACACACACATGGGGATTACTGTGTCTAAGCTATTATATATATATACAGTATATACACACACACACATGGGGATTACTGTGTCTAAGATATTATATATATACAGTATATACACACACACACATGGGGATTACTGTGTCTAAGATATTATATATATACAGTATATACACACACATGGGGATTACTGTGTCTAAGATATTATATAAATACAGTATATATACACACACATGGGGATTACTGTGTCTAAGCTATTATATATATATACAGTATATACACACACACATGGGGATTACTGTGTCTAAGCTATTATATATATACAGTATATACACACACACATGGGGATTACTGTGTCTAAGCTATTATATATATATACAGTATATACACACACATGGGGATTACTGTGTCTAAGCTATTATATATATACAGTATATACACACACACATGGGGATTACTGTGTCTAAGCTATTATATATATATACAGTATATACACACACACACATGGGGATTACTGTGTCTAAGCTATTATATAAATACAGTATATACACACACACATGGGGATTACTGTGTCTAAGATATTATATATATACAGTATATACACACACATGGGGATTACTGTGTCTAAGCTATTATATATATACAGTATATACACACACACATGGGGATTACTGTGTCTAAGCTATTATATATATATACAGTATATACACACACACACATGGGGATTACTGTGTCTAAGCTATTATATAAATACAGTATATACACACACACATGGGGATTACTGTGTCTAAGATATTATATATATATATATACAGTATATATACACACATGGGGATTACTGTGTCTAAGATATTATATAAATACAGTATATACACACACACATGGGGATTACTGTGTCTAAGATATTATATAAATACAGTATATACACACACACATGGGGATTACTGTGTCTAAGATATTATATATATACAGTATATATACACACACATGGGGATTACTGTGTCTAAGATATTATATATATACAGTATATACACACACACATGGGGATTACTGTGTCTAAACTATTATATATATACAGTATATACACACACACATGGGGATTACTGTGTCTAAGCTATTATATATATACAGTATATACACACACACACATGGGGATTACTGTGTCTAAGATATTATATATATACAGTATATACATACACACACATGGGGATTACTGTGTCTAAGATATTATATATATACAGTATATATACACACACATGGGGATTACTGTGTCTAAGCTATTATATATATACAGTATATACACACACACATGGGGATTACTGTGTCTAAGATATTATATATATACAGTATATATACACACACATGGGGATTACTGTGTCTAAGATATTATATATATACAGTATATACACACACATGGGGATTACTGTGTCTAAGATATTATATATATACAGTATATACATACACACACATGGGGATTACTGTGTCTAAGATATTATATATATACAGTATATATACACACACATGGGGATTACTGTGTCTAAGCTATTATATATATACAGTATATACACACACACATGGGGATTACTGTGTCTAAGATATTATATATATACAGTATATACACACACACATGGGGATTACTGTGTCTAAGATATTATATATATACAGTATATACACACACACATGGGGATTACTGTGTCTAAGATATTATATAAATACAGTATATACACACACATGGGGATTACTGTGTCTAAGATATTATATATATACAGTATATACACACACATGGGGATTACTGTGTCTAAGATATTATATAAATACAGTATATACACACACACATGGGGATTACTGTGTCTAAGATATTATATATATACAGTATATACACACACATGGGGATTACTGTGTCTAAGCTATTATATATATACAGTATATACACACACATGGGGATTACTGTGTCTAAGCTATTATATAAATACAGTATATACACACACATGGGGATTACTGTGTCTAAGCTATTATATATATACAGTATATACACACACACATGGGGATTACTGTGTCTAAGCTATTATATATATACAGTATATACACACACATGGGGATTACTGTGTCTAAACTATTATATATATACAGTATATACACACACACATGGGGATTACTGTGTCTAAACTATTATATAAATACAGTATATACACACACACATGGGGATTACTGTGTCTAAGCTATTATATAAATACAGTATATACACACACACATGGGGATTACTGTGTCTAAGATATTATATATATACAGTATATACATACACACACATGGGGATTACTGTGTCTAAGATATTATTTAAATACAGTATATACACACACACACATGGGGATTACTGTGTCTAAGATATTATATATATACAGTATATACACACACATGGGGATTACTGTGTCTAAGATATTATATATATACAGTATATACACACACACATGGGGATTACTGTGTCTAAGATATTATATATATACAGTATATACACACACATGGGGATTACTGTGTTTAAGCTATTATATAAATACAGTATATACACACACATGGGGATTACTGTGTCTAAGATATTATATATATACAGTATATATACACACACATGGGGATTACTGTGTTTAAGCTATTATATATATACAGTATATACACACACACACATGGGGATTACTGTGTCTAAGCTATTATATATATACAGTATATACACACACATGGGGATTACTGTGTCTAAGATATTATATATATACAGTATATACACACACACATGGGGATTACTGTGTCTAAGATATTATATAAATACAGTATATACACACACATGGGGATTACTGTGTCTAAGATATTATATAAATACAGTATATACACACACACATGAGGATTACTGTGTCTAAGCTATTATATATATACAGTATATACACACACACATGGGGATTACTGTGTCTAAACTATTATATATATACAGTATATACATACACACATGGGGATTACTGTGTCTAAGATATTATATATATACAGTATATACACACACACATGGGGATTACTGTGTCTAAGATATTATATAAATACAGTATATACACACACACATGGGGATTACTGTGTCTAAGATATTATATAAATACAGTATATACACACACATGGGGATTACTGTGTCTAAGATATTATATAAATACAGTATATATACACACACATGAGGATTACTGTGTCTAAGCTATTATATATATACAGTATATACACACACACATGGGGATTACTGTGTCTAAGATATTATATAAATACAGTATATACACATACACATGGGGATTACTGTGTCTAAGATATTATATATATACAGTATATACACACACACATGGGGATTACTGTGTCTAAGATATTATATATATACAGTATATACACACACACATGGGGATTACTGTGTCTAAGATATTATATATATACAGTATATACACACACACATGGGGATTACTGTGTCTAAGATATTATATAAATACAGTATATACACACACATGGGGATTACTGTGTCTAAGATATTATATATATACAGTATATACACACACACATGGGGATTACTGTGTCTAAGATATTATATATATACAGTATATACACACACACATGGGGATTACTGTGTCTAAGATATTATATAAATACAGTATATACACACACATGGGGATTACTGTGTCTAAGATATTATATAAATACAGTATATACACACACATGGGGATTACTGTGTCTAAACTATTATATAAATACAGTATATACACACACACATGGGGATTACTGTGTCTAAGATATTATATAAATACAGTATATATACACACACATGGGGATTACTGTGTCTAAGATATTATATATATACAGTATATACACACACATGGGGATTACTGTGTCTAAGATATTATATATATACAGTATATACACACACACATGGGGATTACTGTGTCTAAGATATTATATAAATACAGTATATACACAGACATGGGGATTACTGTGTCTAAGATATTATATAAATACAGTATATACACACACACATGGGGATTACTGTGTCTAAGATATTATATATATACAGTATATACACACACACATGGGGATTACTGTGTCTAAGCTATTATATATATACAGTATATACACACACACATGGGGATTACTGTGTCTAAGATATTATATATATACAGTATATACACACACATGGGGATTACTGTGTCTAAGATATTATATATATACAGTATATACACACACATGGGGATTACTGTGTCTAAGATATTATATATATACAGTATATACACACACATGGGGATTACTGTGTCTAAGATATTATATATATACAGTATATACACACACACATGGGGATTACTGTGTCTAAGCTATTATATATATACAGTATATACACACACACATGGGGATTACTGTGTCTAAGATATTATATATATACAGTATATACATACACACACATGGGGATTACTGTGTCTAAGCTATTATATAAATACAGTATATACACACACACATGGGGATTACTGTGTCTAAACTATTATATAAATACAGTATATATACACACACACATGGGGATTACTGTGTCTAAGCTATTATATAAATACAGTATATACACACACACATGGGGATTACTGTGTCTAAGATATTATATAAATACAGTATATATACACACACATGGGGATTACTGTGTCTAAGATATTATATATATACAGTATATACACACACATGGGGATTACTGTGTCTAAGATATTATATATATACAGTATATACACACACACATGGGGATTACTGTGTCTAAGATATTATATAAATACAGTATATACACAGACATGGGGATTACTGTGTCTAAGATATTATATAAATACAGTATATACACACACACATGGGGATTACTGTGTCTAAGATATTATATATATACAGTATATACACACACACATGGGGATTACTGTGTCTAAGCTATTATATATATACAGTATATACACACACACATGGGGATTACTGTGTCTAAGATATTATATATATACAGTATATACACACACATGGGGATTACTGTGTCTAAGATATTATATATATACAGTATATACACACACATGGGGATTACTGTGTCTAAGATATTATATTTATACAGTATATACACACACACACATGGGGATTACTGTGTCTAAGCTATTATATATATACAGTATATACACACACACATGGGGATTACTGTGTCTAAGATATTATATATATACAGTATATACACATACACATGGGGATTACTGTGTCTAAGCTATTATATAAATACAGTATATATACACACACACATGGGGATTACTGTGTCTAAGCTATTATATAAAAACAGTATATACACACACACACATGGGGATTACTGTGTCTAAGATATTATATAAATACAGTATATACACACACACATGGGGATTACTGTGTCTAAACTATTATATAAATACAGTATATACACATACACATGGGGATTACTGTGTCTAAGATATTATATATATACAGTATATATACACACACACATGGGGATTACTGTGTCTAAGATATTATATATATACAGTATATACACACACATGGGGATTACTGTGTCTAAGATATTATATATATACAGTATATACACACACACATGGGGATTACTGTGTCTAAGCTATTATATATATACAGTATATACACACACATGGGGATTACTGTGTCTAAGATATTATATATATACAGTATATACACACACATGGGGATTACTGTGTCTAAGCTATTATATATATACAGTATATACACACACATGGGGATTACTGTGTCTAAGATATTATATATATACAGTATATACACACACATGGGGATTACTGTGTCTAAGCTATTATATATATACAGTATATACACACACATGGGGATTACTGTGTCTAAGATATTATATATATACAGTATATACACACACACATGGGGATTACTGTGTCTAAGATATTATATATATACAGTATATACACACACACATGGGGATTACTGTGTCTAAGATATTATATATATACAGTATATACACACACATGGGGATTACTGTGTCTAAGATATTATATATATACAGTATATACACACACACATGGGGATTACTGTGTCTAAGATATTATATAAATACAGTATATACTAGGGGTGAGCGGGTTCGGATTTCTAAAATCCGAACCCCCCCGAGCCCCCCCGATCCGAGTCCGATCCGAGTCAGGCTCGACTTTTCCCGCCTGACTCGGATCTGAAATCGAGGCAAAACGTCATCATCCCGCCTTCCGAGTCTCGCGGGTTTTGGATCCTATATAAGGTACCCACGTCGGCGCCATTTTCTCACTCGGCTGTGGACAGTGAAGAGGGAGGGTGGGAGTTAGGGCTGTGTAGTGTAGTGTAGTGTAGTGCTGCTGTTGTCCACTACTTCAAAGTCCATAGGGGCTGGCTGTGTTGTGCTGTGCTGCTGTTGTTAATAGGGGCTGTGTCCACTACTTCAAAGTCCATAGGGGCTGGCTGGACTGTGTTGTGCAGTCAGTTCTCCATAGGGGCTGTGTCCACTCCAAAGTCCTGTGCAGTGTCCCAGTCCTAAAGGAGAGCTGTAGTGTTGTCCAGGGGGTGCTCTGTCCATCAGGGGCGCTCCCCCCAAGTGCTAAAAAAATAATATATTTTCTGTGTTTGTGAATTGTGTGCGCAGTAGCCGCACGTGCATCAACAAAGTAGTGCCAAGCGTGCGCCTGTGTCATAAGTAAAGGGCCGGCTGGCTTGACCGTTAAAGGGTGCTGTAACCCCCGAAAGTACACTCCAGTCCAAACCCAAAAAAAATTATTTTCTGTGTTTGTGAATTGTGTGCGCAGTAGCCGCACGTGCATCAACAAAGTAGTGCCAAGCGTGCGCCTGTGTCATAAGTAAAGGGCCGGCTGGCTTGACCGTTAAGGGTGCTGTAACCCCCGAAAGTACACTCCAGTCCAAACCAAAAAAAAAATTATTTTCTGTGTTTGTGAATTGTGTGCGCAGTAGCCGCACGTGCATCAACAAAGTAGTGCCAAGCGTGCGCCTGTGTCATAAGTAAAGGGCCGGCTGGCTTGACCGTTAAGGGTGCTGTAACCCCCGAAAGTACACTCCAGTCCAAACCAAAAAAAAAATTATTTTCTGTGTTTGTGAATTGTGTGCGCAGTAGCCGCACGTGAATCAACAAAGTAGTGCCAAGCGTGCGCCTGTGTCATAAGTAAAGGGCCGGCTGGCTTGACCGTTAAAGGGTGCTGTAACCCCCGAAAGTACACTCCAGTCCAAACCAAAAAAAAATTATTTTCTGTGTTTGTGAATTGTGTGCGCAGTAGCCGCACGTGCATCAACAAAGTAGTGCCAAGCGTGCACCTGTGTCATAAGTAAAGGGCCGGCTGGCTTGACCGTTAAGGGTGCTGTAACCCCCGAAAGTACACTCCAGTCCAAACCAAAAAAAAAATTATTTTCTGTGTTTGTGAATTGTGTGCGCAGTAGCCGCACGTGCATCAACAAAGTAGTGCCAAGCGTGCGCCTGTGTCATAAGTAAAGGGCCGGCTGGCTTGACCGTTAAAGGGTGCTGTAACCCCCAAAGTACACTCCAGTCCAAACCAAAAAAAAAATTATTTTCTGTGTTTGTGAATTGTGTGCGCAGTAGCCGCACGTGCATCAATAAAGTAGTGCCAAGCGTGCGCCTGTGTCATAAGTAAAGGGCCGGCTGGCTTGACCGTTAAAGGGTGCTGTAACCCCCGAAAGTACACTCCAGTCCAAACCAAAAAAAAAATTATTTTCTGTGTTTGTGAATTGTGTGCGCAGTAGCCGCACGTGCATCAACAAAGTAGTGCCAAGCGTGCACCTGTGTCATAAGTAAAGGGCCGGCTGGCTTGACCGTTAAGGGTGCTGTAACCCCCGAAATTACACTCCAGTCCAAACCAAAAAAAAAATTATTTTCTGTGTTTGTGAATTGTGTGCGCAGTAGCCGCACGTGCATCAACAAAGTAGTGCCAAGCGTGCGCCTGTGTCATAAGTAAAGGGCCGGCTGGCTTGACCGTTAAAGGGTGCTGTAACCCCCGAAAGTACACTCCAGTCCAAACCAAAAAAAAAATTATTTTCTGTGTTTGTGAATTGTGTGCACTGTGGCTGCACGTGCATCAACAAAGGAGCAGCGCCAAGCGTGCGCCTGTGTCCCATAAGTAAAGAGCCGGCTGGCTCATTTCTTAAAGGGTGGTGTAACCCACAAAGTGCACTACTCTCCAGCAAAAATAAAATAATTTTTTCTGTGTTTGTGTGCGCTTTAGCCGCACGTATATATATCAATATAATATAAATGGAGGACCAAACTTTCTCCGATAAAAATAAAATAGGGAAAGATCAAGAACCTCTTCCTCCTAGTGCTGTTGCTGCTGCTGGGAGTTGTTCATCATCCCAGAGAGGAAGTAGGAACATCACTACTTTTACTAAACAATTGACCCTCCAACAGTCCCTAGCGATGAGGATGAAGTACGACAGCAGTCATCCTGAAGCAAAACGTATAACTGAGGCCTTGACTGCTATGTTGGTGTTAGACGTGCGTCCGGTATCCGACATTAGTGCAGTGGGATTTAGACAATTGATGGAGGTAGTGTGTCCTCGGTTCCAAATCCCGTCTAGATTCCACCTGCATCCTCAAAGCAGCAGCGACAAGGGTGCGTCTGTCTGTTAAAGGGTGGTGACACCCTCAAAGTGTTCTACACAAACAATTAAAATATTGTTCTTTTTTTTTCGGTCTTTGTGAAATGTGTGGGCTGTAGCCTCACCTGCATCCTTAAAGCAGCAGCAACAAGCGTGCGTCTGTCTGTTAAAGGGTGGTGTAACTCTCAAAGTGTTCCAAAAAATAAAAAACTATTTTTTTAATGTGTTTGTGACTTGTGTGCGATGTAGCCACACTTGCATCCTCAAAGCAGAAGCGACAAGCGTGCGTCTGTCTGTTAAAGGGTGGTGACACCCTCAAATTGTGCTACACAAACAATTAAAATATTGTTCTTTTTTTTTTGGTCTTTGTGAAATGTGTGGGCTGTAGCCACACCTGCATCCTTAAAGCAGCAGCGACAAGCGTGCGTCTGTCTGTTAAAGGGTGGTGACACCCTCAAAGTGTGCTACACAAACAATTAAAATATTGTTCTTTTTTCTGTCTTTGTGAATTGTGTGGGCTGTAGCCGCACCTGCATCCTTAAAGCAGCAGCGACAAGCGTGCGTCTGTCTGTTAAAGGGTGGTGACACCCTCAAAGTGTGCTACACAAACAATTAAAATATTGTTCTTTTTTCTGTCTTTGTGAATTGTGTGGGCTGTAGCCGCACCTGCATCCTTAAAGCAGCAGCGACAAGCGTGCGTCTGTCTGTTAAAGGGTGGTGACACCCTCAAAGTGTGCTACACAAACAATTAAAAAATTGTTCTTTTTTTTTTGGTCTTTGTGAAATGTGTGGGCTGTAGCCACACCTGCATCCTTAAAGCAGCAGCGACAAGCGTGCGTCTGTCTGTTAAAGGGTGGTGACACCCTCAAAGTGTGCTACACAAACAATTAAAATATTGTTCTTTTTTCTGTCTTTGTGAATTGTGTGGGCTGTAGCCGCACCTGCATCCTTAAAGCAGCAGCGACAAGCGTGCGTCTGTCTGTTAAAGGGTGGTGACACCCTCAAAGTGTGCTACACAAACAATTAAAATATTGTTCTTTTTTCTGTCTTTGTGAATTGTGTGGGCTGTAGCCGCACCTGCATCCTTAAAGCAGCAGCGACAAGCGTGCGTCTGTCTGTTAAAGGGTGGTGACACCCTCAAAGTGTGCTACACAAACAATTAAAATATTGTTCTTTTTTTTTTGGTCTTTGTGAAATGTGTGGGCTGTAGCCGCACCTGCATCCTTAAAGCAGCAGCGACAAGCGTGCGTCTGTCTGTTAAAGTGTGGTGTAACTCTCAAAGTGTTCCAAAAAATAAAAAACTATTTTTTTAATGTGTTTGTGACTTGTGTGCGATGTAGCCACACTTGCATCCTCAAAGCAGCAGCGACAAGCGTGCGTCTGTCTGTTAAAGGGTGGTGACACCCTCAAAGTGTGCTACAGAAACAATTAAAATATTGTTCTTTTTTTTTTCGGTCTTTGTGAAATGTGTGGGCTGTAGCCGCACCTGCATCCTTAAAGCAGCAGCGACAAGCGTGCGTCTGTCTGTTAAAGGGTGGTGACACCTCAAAGTGTTCTACACAAACAATTAAAATATTCTTCTTCTTTTTTCTGTCTTTGTGAATTGTGTGGGCTGTAGCCGCACTTGCATCCTCAAAGCAGCAGCGACAAGCGTGCGTCTGTCTGTTAAAGGGTGGTGTAACCCTCAAAGTGTGCTCCACAAACAATAAAAATATTCTTTTTTTTTTTCTGTCTTTGTGAATTGTGTGGGCTGTAGCCGCACTTGAATCCTCAAAGCAGCAGCGACAAGCGTGCGTCTGTCTGTTAAAGGATTACATCGGTGACAGCATCCAAGTAGGCATGTCAGACAGTCCGTACCTGTACTGGCAGGAAAAAGAAGCAATTTGGAGGTCCCTGTACAAACTGGCTCTATTTTACCTGAGTTGCCCCCCCTCCAGTGTGTACTCCGAAAGAGTGTTTAGTGCAGCCAGGAACCTTGTCAGCGAAAGGCGTAGGAGGTTGCTTCCACAAAATGTGGAGAAGATGATGTTCATAAAATGAATTATCAACTCTTCCAGGGAGACCAGCCTCCAGAACGTACAGAGGGACCTGTGGTTCCAGCAGGGACGAATTAATATTCTGTGAGGATGAGGATGTACACACTGAAGAGGGTGAGGAATCGGTGGATGAGGAGGATGAGGATGACATCTTGCCTCCGTAGAGCCAGTTTGTGCAGGGACACATTAATTGCCAGCTTGTTTTGTGGGGGCCCAAACGAACCAATCATTTCAGCCACAGTTGTGTGGCAGACCCTGGCGCTGAAATGATTGATTTGTTAAAGTGTGCATGTCCTGTTTATACAACATAAGGGTGGGTGGGAGGGCCCAAGGACAATTCCATCTTGCACTTCTTTTTTTTCTTTGCATTATGTACAGTTTGGGGCCTAGTTTTTCTAACTGCCATCCTGTCTGCCACTGCAGTGTCACTCCTAGATGGGTCACGTGTTTGTGCCGCCCACTCGTGTCGCTTAGCATAGTCATCCAGCTACCTTGGTGCAACCTTTTGGACATGAAAACACTATTGTGAGGTGTGAGGTGTTCAGAATAGACTGGAAATGAGTGGAAATTAAGGTTATTGAGGTTAATAATAGCATAGGAGCAGAAAAACCTACAAATTCTGTGATTTTAGCTGTTTTTATGCTTTTTAAAAAAAAAATACAGATCCAAAACACAAAACCCAGAACCCAAAACACGGAAGGGTGGTTTTGGCAAAACCAATCCAGATCCAAAACACGAAGAAAGATCCAGATCCAAAACCAAAACACAAAACACGAAAAGTGGCCGGTGCACACCCCTAGTATATACACACACATGGGGATTACTGTGTCTAAAATATTATATAAATACAGTATATACACACACATGGGGATTACTGTGTCTAAGATATTATATATATACAGTATATACACACACACATGGGGATTACTGTGTCTAAGATATTATATATATACAGTATATACACACACACATGGGGATTACTGTGTCTAAGCTATTATATATATATACAGTATATACACACACACACATGGGGATTACTGTGTCTAAGATATTATATATATACAGTATATACACACACACACATGGGGATTACTGTGTCTAAGATATTATATATATACAGTATATACACACACACATGGGGATTACTGTGTCTAAGATATTATATAAATACAGTATATACACACACATGGGGATTACTGTGTCTAAGCTATTATATATATATACAGTATATACACACACACACATGGGGATTACTGTGTCTAAGATATTATATATATACAGTATATACACACACATGGGGATTACTGTGTCTAAGATATTATATAAATACAGTATATATACACACACATGGGGATTACTGTGTCTAAGCTATTATATATATATACAGTATATACACACACACATGGGGATTACTGTGTCTAAGCTATTATATATATACAGTATATACACACACACATGGGGATTACTGTGTCTAAGCTATTATATATATATACAGTATATACACACACATGGGGATTACTGTGTCTAAGCTATTATATATATACAGTATATACACACACACATGGGGATTACTGTGTCTAAGCTATTATATATATATACAGTATATACACACACACACATGGGGATTACTGTGTCTAAGCTATTATATAAATACAGTATATACACACACACATGGGGATTACTGTGTCTAAGATATTATATATATACAGTATATACACACACATGGGGATTACTGTGTCTAAGCTATTATATATATACAGTATATACACACACACATGGGGATTACTGTGTCTAAGCTATTATATATATATACAGTATATACACACACACACATGGGGATTACTGTGTCTAAGCTATTATATAAATACAGTATATACACACACACATGGGGATTACTGTGTCTAAGATATTATATATATATATATACAGTATATATACACACATGGGGATTACTGTGTCTAAGATATTATATAAATACAGTATATACACACACACATGGGGATTACTGTGTCTAAAATATTATAAAAATACAGTATATACACACACACATGGGGATTACTGTATCTAAGATATTATATATATACAGTATATATACACACACATGGGGATTACTGTGTCTAAGATATTATATATATACAGTATATACACACACACATGGGGATTACTGTGTCTAAACTATTATATATATACAGTATATACACACACACATGGGGATTACTGTGTCTAAGCTATTATATATATACAGTATATACACACACACACATGGGGATTACTGTGTCTAAGATATTATATATATACAGTATATACATACACACACATGGGGATTACTGTGTCTAAGATATTATATATATACAGTATATATACACACACATGGGGATTACTGTGTCTAAGCTATTATATATATACAGTATATACACACACACACATGGGGATTACTGTGTCTAAGATATTATATATATACAGTATATATACACACACATGGGGATTACTGTGTCTAAGATATTATATATATACAGTATATACACACACATGGGGATTACTGTGTCTAAGATATTATATATATACAGTATATACATACACACACATGGGGATTACTGTGTCTAAGATATTATATATATACAGTATATATACACACACATGGGGATTACTGTGTCTAAGCTATTATATATATACAGTATATACACACACACATGGGGATTACTGTGTCTAAGATATTATATATATACAGTATATACACACACACATGGGGATTACTGTGTCTAAGATATTATATATATACAGTATATACACACACACATGGGGATTACTGTGTCTAAGATATTATATAAATACAGTATATACACACACATGGGGATTACTGTGTCTAAGATATTATATATATACAGTATATACACACACATGGGGATTACTGTGTCTAAGATATTATATAAATACAGTATATACACACACACATGGGGATTACTGTGTCTAAGATATTATATATATACAGTATATACACACACATGGGGATTACTGTGTCTAAGCTATTATATATATACAGTATATACACACACATGGGGATTACTGTGTCTAAGCTATTATATAAATACAGTATATACACACACATGGGGATTACTGTGTCTAAGCTATTATATATATACAGTATATACACACACACATGGGGATTACTGTGTCTAAGCTATTATATATATATAGTATATATACACACAAATGGGGATTACTGTGTCTAAAATATTATATATATACAGTATATACACACACATGGGGATTACTGTGTCTAAGATATTATATATATACAGTATATACACACACATGGGGATTACTGTGTCTAAGCTATTATATATATACAGTATATACACACACATGGGGATTACTGTGTCTAAGATATTATATATATACAGTATATACACACACATGGGGATTACTGTGTCTAAACTATTATATATATACAGTATATACACACACACATGGGGATTACTGTGTCTAAACTATTATATAAATACAGTATATACACACACACATGGGGATTACTGTGTCTAAGCTATTATATAAATACAGTATATACACACACACATGGGGATTACTGTGTCTAAGATATTATATATATACAGTATATACATACACACACATGGGGATTACTGTGTCTAAGATATTATATAAATACAGTATATACACACACACACATGGGGATTACTGTGTCTAAGATATTATATATATACAGTATATACACACACATGGGGATTACTGTGTCTAAGATATTATATATATACAGTATATACACACACACATGGGGATTACTGTGTCTAAGATATTATATATATACAGTATATACACACACATGGGGATTACTGTGTTTAAGCTATTATATAAATACAGTATATACACACACATGGGGATTACTGTGTCTAAGATATTATATATATACAGTATATATACACACACATGGGGATTACTGTGTCTAAGCTATTATATATATACAGTATATACACACACACACATGGGGATTACTGTGTCTAAGCTATTATATATATACAGTATATACACACACATGGGGATTACTGTGTCTAAGATATTATATATATACAGTATATACACACACACATGGGGATTACTGTGTCTAAGATATTATATAAATACAGTATATACACACACATGGGGATTACTGTGTCTAAGATATTATATAAATACAGTATATACACACACACATGAGGATTACTGTGTCTAAGCTATTATATATATACAGTATATACACACACACATGGGGATTACTGTGTCTAAACTATTATATATATACAGTATATACATACACACATGGGGATTACTGTGTCTAAGATATTATATATATACAGTATATACACACACACATGGGGATTACTGTGTCTAAGATATTATATAAATACAGTATATACACACACACATGGGGATTACTGTGTCTAAGATATTATATAAATACAGTATATACACACACATGGGGATTACTGTGTCTAAGATATTATATAAATACAGTATATATACACACACATGAGGATTACTGTGTCTAAGCTATTATATATATACAGTATATACACACACACATGGGGATTACTGTGTCTAAACTATTATATATATACAGTATATACACACACATGGGGATTACTGTGTCTAAGATATTATATATATACAGTATATACACACACACATGGGGATTACTGTGTCTAAGATATTATATAAATACAGTATATACACACACACACATGGGGATTACTGTGTCTAAGATATTATATATATACAGTATATACACACACACATGGGGATTACTGTGTCTAAGCTATTATATATATACAGTATATACACACACACATGGGGATTACTGTGTCTAAGATATTATATATATACAGTATATACACACACACATGGGGATTACTGTGTCTAAGATATTATATAAATACAGTATATACACACACACACATGGGGATTACTGTGTCTAAGATATTATATATATATACAGTATATACACACACACATGGGGATTACTGTGTCTAAGCTATTATATATATACAGTATATACACACACACATGGGGATTACTGTGTCTAAGATATTATATATATACAGTATATACACACACATGGGGATTACTGTGTCTAAGCTATTATATAAATACAGTATATACACACACATGGGGATTACTGTGTCTAAGATATTATATATATACAGTATATACACACACACATGGGGATTACTGTGTCTAAGATATTATATATATACAGTATATACACACACACATGGGGATTACTGTGTCTAAGATATTATATATATACAGTATATACACACACACATGGGGATTACTGTGTCTAAGCTATTATATATATACAGTATTTACACACACATGGGGATTACTGTGTCTAAGATATTATATATATACAGTATATACACACACACATGGGGATTACTGTGTCTAAGCTATTATATATATACAGTATATACACACACACATGGGGATTACTGTGTCTAAGATATTATATATATACAGTATATATACACACACATGGGGATTACTGTGTCTAAACTATTATATAAATACAGTATATACACACACATGGGGATTACTGTGTCTAAGATATTATATAAATACAGTATATACACATACACATGGGGATTACTGTGTCTAAGCTATTATATATATACAGTATATATACACACACACATGGGGATTACTGTGTCTAAGATATTATATATATACAGTATATACATACACACACATGGGGATTACTGTGTCTAAGCTATTATATATATACAGTATATATACACACATGGGGATTACTGTGTCTAAGATATTATATAAATACAGTATATACACACACACATGGGGATTACTGTGTCTAAGATATTATATATATACAGTATATACACACACACATGGGGATTACTGTGTCTAAGATATTATATATATACAGTATATACACACACACATGGGGATTACTGTGTCTAAGATATTATATATATACAGTATATACACACACACATGGGGATTACTGTGTCTAAGATATTATATATATACAGTATATACACACACATGGGGATTACTGTGTCTAAGATATTATATATATACAGTATACACACACACACATGGGGATTACTGTGTCTAAGATATTATATAAATACAGTATATACACACACACATGGGGATTACTGTGTCTAAGATATTATATATATACAGTATATACACACACACATGGGGATTACTGTGTCTAAGATATTATATATATACAGTATATATACACACACATGGGGATTACTGTGTCTAAGCTATTATATATATACAGTATATACACACACACATGGGGATTACTGTGTCTAAGCTATTATATATATACAGTATATACACACACACACATGGGGATTACTGTGTCTAAGCTATTATATATATACTGTATATACACACACATGGGGATTACTGTGTCTAAGATATTATATATATACAGTATATACACACACACATGGGGATTACTGTGTCTAAGATATTATATATATACAGTATATACACACACACATGGGGATTACTGTGTCTAAGATATTATATATATACAGTATATACACACACATGGGGATTACTGTGTCTAAGATATTATATATATACAGTATATACACACACACATGGGGATTACTGTGTCTAAGATATTATATATATACAGTATATACACACACACATGGGGATTACTGTGTCTAAGCTATTATATAAATACAGTATATACACACACACATGGGGATTACTGTGTCTAAGATATTATATATATACAGTATATACACACACACATGGGGATTACTGTGTCTAAACTATTATATATATACAGTATATACATACACACATGGGGATTACTGTGTCTAAGATATTATATATATACAGTATATACACACACATGGGGATTACTGTGTCTAAGCTATTATATATATACAGTATATACACACACATGGGGATTACTGTGTCTAAGATATTATATAAATACAGTATATATACACACACATGGGGATTACTGTGTCTAAGCTATTATATATATACAGTATATACATACACACATGGGGATTACTGTGTCTAAACTATTATATATATACAGTATATACACACACACACATGGGGATTACTGTGTCTAAGCTATTATATATATACAGTATATATACACACACATGGGGATTACTGTGTCTAAGCTATTATATATATACAGTATATACACACACATGGGGATTACTGTGTCTAAGCTATTATATAAATACAGTATATACACACACACATGGGGATTACTGTGTCTAAACTATTATATATATACAGTATATACACACACACATGGGGATTACTGTGTCTAAGATATTATATAAATACAGTAAATACACACACATGGGGATTACTGTGTCTAAGATATTATATAAATACAGTATATACACACACATGGGGATTACTGTGTCTAAGATATTATATAAATACAGTATATACACACACACATGGGGATTACTGTGTCTAAGATATTATATAAATACAGTATATATACACACACATGGGGATTACTGTGTCTAAGATATTATATAAATACAGTATATACACACACACATGGGGATTACTGTGTCTAAGATATTATATAAATACAGTATATACACACACACATGGGGATTACTGTGTCTAAACTATTATATAAATACAGTATATACACACACACATGGGGATTACTGTGTCTAAACTATTATATAAATACAGTATATACACACACACATGGGGATTACTGTGTCTAAGATATTATAATAATACAGTATATACACACACACACATGGGGATTACTGTGTCTAAGATATTATATATATACAGTATATACACACACATGGGGATTACTGTGTCTAAGCTATTATATATTAGGGGTGTGCACCTGCCACTTTTCGTGTTTTGTGTTTTGGTTTTGGATCTGGATCTTTCTTCGTGTTTTGGATCTGGATTGGTTTTGCCAAAACTACCCTTCCGTGTTTTGGGTTCTGGGATTTGTGTTTTGGATCTGTATTTTTTTGAAAAAAAGCATAAAAACAGCTAAAATCACAGAATTTGTAGGTTTTTCTGCTCCTATGCTATTATTAACCTCAATAACCTTAATTTCCACTCATTTCCAGTCTATTCTGAACACCTCACACCTCACAATAGTGTTTTTATGTCCAAAAGGTTGCACCGAGGTAGCTGGATGACTATGCTAAGCGACACGAGTGGGCTGCACAAACACGTGACCCATCTAGGCGTGATACTGCAGTGGCAGACAGGATGGCAGTTTGAAAAACTACGCCCCAAACTGCACATAATGCAAAGAAAAAAAAGAGGTGCAAGATGGAATTGTCCTTGGGCCCTCCCACCCACACTTATGTTGTATAAACAGGACATGCACACTTTAACAAACCAATCATTTCAGCGCCAGGGTCTGCCACACAACTGTGGCTGAAAAGATTGGTTCGTTTGGGCCCCCACAAAACAAGCTGGCAATTAATCTGTCCCTGCACAAACTGGCTCTACGGAGGCAAGATGTCATCCTCATCCTCCTCATCCACCGATTCCTCACCCTCTTCAGTGTGTACATCCTCATCCTCACAAAGTATTAACTCGTCCCCACTTGAATCCACCACCACAGGTCCCTCTGTACGTTCTGGAGGCTGGTCTCCCTGGAAGAGCTGATAATTCATTTTGATGAACATCATCTTCTCCACATTCTGTGGAAGCAACCTCCTACGCCTTTCGCTGACAAGGTTCCCGGCTGCACTAAACACTCTTTCGGAGTACACACTGGAGGGGGGGCAACTCAGGTAAAATAGAGCCAGTTTGTACAGGGGCCTCCAAATTGCCTCTTTTTCCTGCCAGTACAGGTATGGACTGTCTGACATGCCTACTTGGATGCTGTCACCGATGTAATCCTCCACCATTCTGTCAATGGTGACAGTATCATATGCAGTGACAGTAGACATGTCAGAAATTGTTGCCAGGTCCTTCAGTCCGGACCAGATGTCCAAACTTGGTCCTGCCTGCCCTGCATCACCGCCAGCGGGTTGCTTAGGATACCTAAGTTTTTTCCTGGCAGCCCCAGTTGCTGGAGAAAATGAAGAAGGAGCTGTTGACGTGTCACGTTCCGCTTCAGCTGACAGTGTGTTCACCAGCAGGTCTTTGCACCTCTGCAGGCTTGTGTCGGCCGGAAAGAGAGACACCACATAGGCTTTAAACCTAGGATCGAGCACGGTTGCCAAAATGTAGTGGTCTGATTTCAACAGATTGACCACCCTGGAATCCTGGCACAGCGAATGAAGGGCTTCATCCACAAGTCCCACATGCCGAGCGGAATCGCTCCGTCTTAGCTCCTCCTTCACTTTCTCCAGCTGCTTCTGCAAAAGCCTGATGAGGGGAATGACCTGACTCAAGCTGGCAGTGTCTGAACTGACTTCACGTGTGGCAAGTTCGAAGGGCTGGAGAACCTTGCACAACACGGAAATCATTCTCCACTGTGCTTGAGTCAGGTGCATATACCCCCTCCTTTGCCTATGTCATAGGTGGATGTATAGGCTTGTATTGCCTTTTGCTGCTCCTCCATCCTCTGAAGCATATAGAGGGTTGAGTTCCACTGCGTCACAACCTCTTGCTTCAGGTGATGGCGGGGCAGGTCCAAGAGTGTTTGCTGGCGCTCCAGTCTTCGGCACGCAGTCGCTGAATGGCGAAAGTGGCCAGAAATTTTTCGGGCCACCCAAAGCGTCTCCTGCATGCCCCTGTCGCTTTTCAGAAAATTCTGCACCACCAAGTTTATTGTGTGAGCAAAACATGGGATGTGCTGGAATTTGCCCAGATGTAATGCCCGCACAATATTGGTGGCGTTGTCAGATATCACAAATCCCCAGGAGAGTCTAAGTGGGGTAAGCCACTGGGCGATGATTTCCCTCAGTTTCTCTAAGAGGTTGTCGGCGGTGTGCCTCTTACTGAAACCGGTGATACACAGCGTAGCCTGCCTTGGAACGAGCTGGCATTTCTGAGATGCTGCTACTGGTGACGCTGCTGCTGTTGCTGCGTAAGGTGATACATCTACCCAGTGGGCTGTCACAGTCATATAGTCCTTAGTCTGCCCTGTTCCACTTGTCCACATGTCCGTGGTTAAGTGGACATTGTGTACAACGGCATTTTTCAGGACACTGAGGACACTTTTTCTGACGTTTCTGTACAGTCTCGGTATCGCCTGCCTAGTGAAGTGGAATCTAGACGGGATTTGGAACCGGGGACACACTACCTCCATCAATTGTCTAAATCCCACTGCACTAATGGCGGATACCGGACGCACATCTAACACCAACATAGCAGTCAAGGCCTCAGTTATACGTTTTGCTTCAGGATGACTGCTGTCGTACTTCATCCTCCTCGCTAAGGACTGTTGGAGGGTCAATTGTTTAGTAAAAGTAGTGGTGTTCCTACTTCCTCTCTGGGATGATGAACGACTCCCAGCAGCAGAAACAGCAGCAGCGGCAGCAGTAGGCGTAGCAATGCAGGATCCTCCGGAGGAATCCCGGATCGGAGAGTCAGTCATGCCAGTGACATGGCCTGCAGGACTACTTCCGATCCTGACTAAGGAGGAAATTGACGAGGAGGGAGTTGACGGTGTGGTTTGCAGGCACTTGGATACAACAGGACAACGGGATTTAGGTGTCCCTGGACTGCTTACGGTCTTAGCCAAAGTTTCTGAACTTGACAGTAACTTTTTATGAACGCGCTGCAGGTGCCGTATAAGGGAGGATGTTCCTAGGTGGTTGACGTCCCTACCCCTACTTATTTCACCTTTACATATGGTACATATGGCAAGACAGTTGTTGTCCGGATTTGGATAGAAATATTGCCAGACCAAAGAGGTGGAATGTTTGGTCTTCTGCCCAGGCATGACCGTGATGGGCTTTTTCATCCCACGGACAACAACTGTCTCCCCCGGAGCCTGATTTAAACAAACCACATCACCATCAGAATCCTCCTCGCCAACTTCCTCCTCAGCGCCAGCTACACCAGTATCCTCATCCTGTTGTACTTCAACAGTGACATCTTCAATTTGCATATCAGCAAGTGGACTGTGGGTGCTCCTTTCAGCACTTGCAGGGGGCGTGCAAATGGTGGAAAGAGCCACCTCTTCCTGTCCAGTGCTGGGAAGGTCAGGCATCGCAACCACCACCACACTTGGACTCTCCTTGGGGATTTGTGATATCTTCTTAGAAAGCACAGTTCTTCGCTGTGCTCTTGCCAGCTTAACTCTTTTGATTTTTTTAGTGGGAGGAGGGCTTCCATCGTCATGTGAAGCTGAACCACTAGTCATGAACATACTAGGGATCGACCTTAGCCGTTCCTTGCCACTCCGTGTCGTAAATGGCATATTGGCAAGTTTACGTTTCTCTTCAGCTGATTTAAATGTTTTTTTCAAGGTCATTTTCCTGAACTTTGTCATTTGGGATTGTATGTGCCCTCTATTATGACATTGGGCATCGTCCTTGGCAGACGACGTTGATGGCATGTTATCGTCTATGTCATGACTAGTAGCAGCAGCATCAGCACTAGGAGGAAGTGGTTCTTGATCTTTCACTATTTTATTTTTATCGGAGAAAGTTTGGTCCTCCATTTATATTATATCGATTTGATCTATACGTGCGGCTAAACACAGAAAATATTTTTTTTTTGGTTTGCTGGAGTGTACTTTGGGGGTTACAGCACCCTTTAACGGTCAAGCCAGCCGGCCCTTTACTTATGACACAGGCGCACGCTTGGCACTACTTTGTTGATGCACGTGCGGCTACTGCGCACACAATTCACAAACACAGAAAATATTTTTTTTTTTAGTTTGGACTGGAGTGTACTTTGGGGGTTACAGCACCCTTTAACGGTCAAGCCAGCCGGCCCTTTACTTATGACACAGGCGCACGCTTGGCACTACTTTGTTGATGCACGTGCAGCTACTGCGCACACAATTCACAAACACAGAAAATAAATTTTTTTTGGGTTTGGACAGGAGTGTACTTTGGGGGTTACAGCACCCTTTAACGGTCAAGCCAGCCGGCCCTTTACTTATGACACAGGCGCACGCTTGGCACTACTTTGTTGATGCACGTGCGGCTACTGCGCACACAATTCACAAACACAGAAAATAATTTTTTTTTTGGTTTGGACTGGAGTGTACTTTGGGGGTTACAGCACCCTTTAATGGTCAAGCCAGCCGGCCCTTTACTTATGACACAGGCGCACGCTTGGCACTACTTTGTTGATGCACGTGCGGCTACTGCGCACACAATTCACAAACACAGAAAATAATTTTTTTTTTGGTTTGGACTGGAGTGTACTTTGGGGGTTACAGCACCCTTTAACGGTCAAGCCAGCCGGCCCTTTACTTATGACACAGGCGCACGCTTGGCACTACTTTGTTGATGCACGTGCGGCTACTGCGCACACAATTCACAAACACAGAAAATAATTATTTTTTTGGTTTGGACTGGAGTGTACTTTGGGGGTTACAGCACCCTTTAACGGTCAAGCCAGCCGGCCCTTTACTTATGACACAGGCGCACGCTTGGCACTGCTTTGTTGATGCACGTGCGGCTACTGCGCACACAATTCACAAACACAGAAAATAATTTTTTTGGGGGTTTGGACTGGAGTGTACTTTGGGGGTTACAGCACCCTTTAACGGTCAAGCCAGCCGGCCCTTTACTTATGACACAGGCGCACGCTTGGCACTGCTTTGTTGATGCACGTGCGGCTACTGCGCACACAATTCACAAACACAGAAAATAATTTTTTTGGGGGTTTGGACTGGAGTGTACTTTGGGGGTTACAGCACCCTTTAACGGTCAAGCCAGCCGGCCCTTTACTTATGACACAGGCGCACGCTTGGCACTACTTTGTTGATGCACGTGCGGCTACTGCGCACACAATTCACAAACACAGAAAATAATTTTTTTTTTGGTTTGGACTGGAGTGTACTTTGGGGGTTACAGCACCCTTTAACTGTCAAGCAAGCCGGCCCTTTACTTATGACACAGGCGCACGCTTGGCACTACTTTGTTTATGCACGTGCGGCTACTGCGCACACAATTCACAAACACACAAAAAATATTATTTTTTTAGCACTTGGGGGGAGCACCCCTGATGGACAGAGCACCCCCTGGACAACACTACAGCACCCCTTTTGGACTGGGACACTGCACAGGACTTTGGAGTGGACACAGCCCCTATGGAGAACTGACTGCACAACACAGTCCAGCCAGCCCCTATGGACTTTGAAGTAGTGGACACAGCCCCTATTAACAACAGCAGCACAGCACAACACAGCCAGCCCCTATGGACTTTGAAGTAGTGGACAACAGCAGCACAGCGCAGCACAGCACAGCACAACACTACTCTGCACTACACTACACTACACTACACAGCCCAGCCAGCCCTAACTCCCACCCTCCCTCTTCACTGTCCACAGCCGAGTGAGAAAATGGCGCAGACGCGGGTACCTTATATAGGATCCAAAACCCGCGAGACTCGGAAGGCGGGATGATGACGTTTTGCCTCGATTTCAGATCCAAGTCAGGCGGGAATAGTCGAGCCTGACTCGGATCGGACTCGGATCAGGGGGGCTCGGGGGGGTTCGGATTTCAGAAATCCGAACCCGCTCACCCCTAATATATATACACACATGGGGATTACTGTGTCTAAGCTATTATATATATACAGTATATACACATACAGACACACACACAAAACACTTAACGCTGCTGCACTTTCTGACATCAGGACACTGGTGATCTAGCCCACACTGTACATCACCACCTGTTATTATTATTATATAATACACAGTATATAATAGGGTGAGTGGGTTCGGATTCCTGACATCCGAACCCCCCCGAGCCCCCCTGATCCGAGTCCGATCCGAGTCAGGCTCGACTATTCCCGCCTGACTTGGATCTGAAATCGAGGCAAAACGTCATCATCCCGCCTTCCGAGTCTCGCGGGTTTTGGATCCTATATAAGATACCCGCGTCGGCGCCATTTTCTCACTCGGCTGTGGACAGTGAAGAGGGAGGGTGGGAGTTAGGGCTGTGTAGTGTAGTGTAGTGTAGTGCTGCTGATGTCCACTACTTCAAAGTCCATAGGGGCTGGCTGTGTTGTGCTGTGCTGATGCTGTTATTAGTGGCTGTGTCCACTACTTCAAAGTCCATAGGGGCTGGCTGGACTGTGTTGTGCAGTCAGTTCTCCATAGGGGCTGTGTCCACTCCAAAGTCCTGTGCAGTGTCCCAGTCCTAAAGGGGTGCTGTAGTGTTGTCCAGGGGGTGCTCTGTCCATCAGGGGTGCTCCACCCAAGTGCTAAAAAAATAATATATTTTCTGTGTTTGTGAATTGTGTGCGCAGTAGCCGCACGTGCATCAACAAAGTAGTGCCAAGCGTGCGCCTGTGTCATAAGTAAAGGGCCGGCTGGCTTGACCGTTAAAGGGTGCTGTAACCTCCAAAGAACACTCCAGTCCAAACCAAAAAAAAAATTATTTCCTGTGTTTGTGAATTGTGTGCGCAGTAGCTGCACGTGCATCAACAAAGTAGTGCCAAGCGTGCGCCTGTGTCATAAGTAAAGGGCCGGCTGGCTTGACCATTAAAGGGTGCTGTAACCCCCAAAGTACACTCCAGTCCAAACCAAAAAAATATATATTTTCTGTGTTTGTGAATTGTGTGCGCAGTAGCCGCACGTGCATCAACAAAGTAGTGCCAAGCGTGCGCCTGTGTCATAAGTAAAGGGCCGGCTGGCTTGACCGTTAAAGGGTGCTGTAACCCCCAAAGTACACTCCAGTCCAAACCAAAAAAATATATATTTTCTGTGTTTGTGAATTGTGTGCGCAGTAGCCGCACGTGCATCAACAAAGTAGTGCCAAGCGTGCGCCTGTGTCATAAGTAAAGGGCCGGCTGGCTAGACTGGTAAAGGGTGCTGTAACCCCCAAAGTACACTCCAGTCCAAACCAAAAAAAAATTATTTTCTGTGTTTGTGAATTGTGTGCGCAGTAGCCGCACGTGCATCAACAAAGTAGTGCCAAGCGTGCGCCTGTGTCATAAGTAAAGGGCCGGCTGGCTTGACCGTTAAAGGGTGCTGTAACCCCCAAAGTACACTCCAGTCCAAACCAAAAAAAAAAAATTATTTTCTGTGTTTGTGAATTGTGTGCGCAGTAGCTGCACGTGCATCAACAAAGTAGTGCAAAGCGTGCGCCTGTGTCATAAGAAAAGGGCCGGCTGGCTTGACCGTTAAAGGGTGCTGTAACCCCCAAAGTACACTCCAAACCAAAAAAATATATATTTTCTGTGTTTGTGAATTGTATGCGCAGTAGCCACACGTGCATCAACAAAGTAGTGAGAAGCGTGCGCCTGTGTCATAAGTAAAAGGCCGGCTGGCTTGACCGTTAAAGGGTGCTGTAACCTCCATAGTACACTCCAGTCCAAACCAAAAAAAAAATTATTTCCTGTGTTTGTGAATTGTGTGCGCAGTAGCTGCACGTGCATCAACAAAGTAGTGCCAAGCGTGCGCCTGTGTCATAAGAAAAGGGCCGGCTGGCTTGACCGTTAAAGGGTGCTGTAACCCCCAAAGTACACTCCAGTCCAAACCAAAAAAATATATATTTTCTGTGTTTGTGAATTGTGTGCGCAGTAGCCGCACGTGCATCAACAAAGTAGTGCCAAGCGTGCGCCTGTGTCATAAGTAAAGGGCCGGCTGGCTTGACCGTTAAAGGGTGCTGTAACCCCCAAAGTACACTCCAGTCCAAACCCAAAAAATATATATTTTCTGTGTTTGTGAATTGTGTGCGCAGTAGCTGCACGTGCATCAACAAAGTAGTGCCAAGCGTGCGTCATAAGTAAAGGGCCGGCTGGCTTGACCGGTAAAGAGTGCTGTAACCCCCAAAGTACACTCCAGTCCAAACCAAAAAAAAAAATATTTTCTGTGTTTGTGAATTGTGTGCGCAGTAGCCGCACGTGCATCAACAAAGTAGTGCCAAGCGTGCGCCTGTGTCATAAGTAAAGGGCCGGCTGGCTTGACCGTTAAAGGGTGCTGTAACCCCCAAAGTACACTCCAGTCCAAACCAAAAAAAAAATTATTTTCTGTGTTTGTGAATTGTGTGCGCAGTAGCTGCACGTGCATCAACAAAGTAGTGTCAAGCGTGCGCCTGTGTCATAAGTAAAGGGCCGGCTGGCTTGACCGTTAAAGGGTGCTGTAACCCCCAAAGTACACTCCAAACCAAAAAAATATATATTTTCTGTGTTTGTGAATTGTGTGCGCAGTAGCCGCACGTGCATCAACACAGTAGTGCCAAGCGTGCGCCTGTGTCATAAGTAAAGGGCCGGCTGGCTTGACCGTTAAAGGGTGTTGTAACCCCCAAAGTACACTCCAGTCCAAACCAAAAAAATATATATTTTCTGTGTTTGTGAATTGTGTGCGCAGTAGCCGCACGTGCATCAACAAAGTCATGCCAAGCGTGCGCCTGTGTCATAAGTAAAGGGCCGGCTGACTTGACCGTTAAAGGGTGCTGTAACCCCCAAAGTACACTCCAAACCAAATAAAAAAAATTTTTCTGTGTTTGTGAATTGTGTGCACTGTGGCTGCACGTGCATCAACAAAGGAGCAGCGCCAAGCGTGCGCCTGTGTCCCATAAGTAAAGAGCCGGCTGGCTCATTTCTTAAAGGGTGGTGTAACCCACAAAGTGCACTACTCTCCAGCAAAAATAAAAAAATATTTTCTGTGTTTTTGTGCGCTTTAGCCGCACGTATATATCAATATAACATAAATGGAGGACAAAACTTTCTCCGATAAAAATAAAATAGGGAAAGATCAAGAACCACTTCCTCCTAGTGCTGTTGCTGCTGCTGGGAGTTGTTCATCATCCCAGAGAGGAAGTAGGAACATCACTACTTTTACTAAACAATTGACCCTCCAACAGTCCCTAGCGATGAGGATGAAGTACGACAGCAGTCATCCTGAAGCAAAACGTATAACTGAGGCCTTGACTGCTATGTTGGTGTTAGATGTGCTTCCGGTATCCGCCATTAGTGCAGTGGGATTTAGACAATTGATGGAGGTAGTGTGTCCCCAGTTCCAAATCCCGTCTAGATTCCACCTGCATCCTCAAAGCAGCAGCGACAAGCGTGCGTCTGTCTGTTAAAGGGTGGTGACACCCTCAAAGTGTGCTACACAAACAATAAAAATATTGTTCTTTTTTTTGGTCTTTGTGAAATGTGTGGGCTGTAGCCACACCTGCATCCTTAAAGCAGCAGCGACAAGCGTGCGTCTGTCTGTTAAAGAGTGGTGACACCCTCAAAGTGTGCTACACAAACAATAAAAATATTGTTCTTTTTTTTCTGTCTTTGTGAAATGTGTGGGCTGTAGCCGCACCTGCATCCTTAAAGCAGCAGCGAGAAGCGTGCGTCTGTCTGTTAAAGGGTGTTGACACCCTCAAAGTGTGCAACACAAACAATAAAAATATTGTTCTTTTTTTTTCTGTCTTTGTGAAATGTGTGGGCTGTAGCCGCACCTGCATCCTTAAAGCAGCAGCGACAAGCGTGCATCTGTCTGTTAAAGGGTGGTGACTCCCTCAAAGTGTGCTACACAAACAATAAAAATATTGTTCTTTTTTTTCTGTCTTTGTGAATTGTGTGGGCTGTAGCCGCACTTGCATCCTCAAAGCAGCAGCGACAAGCGTGCGTCTGTCTGTTAAAGGGTGGTGTAACTCTCAAAGTGCTCCAAAAAATAAAAAAACAATTTTTTTTATGTGTTTGTGACTTGTGTGCGATGAACCCGCACTTGCATCTTCAAAGCAGCAGCGACAAGCGTGTGTCTGTCTGTTAAAGGGTGGTGACACCCTCAAAGTGTGCTACACAAACAATAAAAATATTCTTTTTTTTTTTCTGTCTTTGTGAATTGTGTGGGCTGTAGCCGCACTTGCATCCTCAAAGCAGCAGCGACAAGCGTGCGTCTGTCTGTTAAAGGGTGGTGTAACTCTCAAAGTGCTCCAAAAAATAAAAAACTATTTTTTTAATGTGTTTGTGACTTGTGTGCGATGTAGCCGCACTTGCATCTTCAAAGCAGCAGCGACAAGCGTGCGTCTGTCTGTTAAAGGGTGGTGACACCCTCAAAGTGTGCTACACAAACAATAAAAATATTGTTCTTTTTTTTCGGTCTTTGTGAAATGTGTGGGCTGTAGCCGCACCTGCATCCTTAAAGCAGCAGCGACAAGCATGCGTCTGTCTGTTAAAGGGTGGTGACACCCTCAAAGTGTGCTACACAAACAATAAAAATATTGTTCTTTTTTTTTCTGTCTTTGTGAAATGTGTGGGCTGTAGCCACACCTGCATCCTTAAAGCAGCAGCGACAAGCGTGCGTCTGTCTGTTAAAGGGTGGTGACACCCTCAAAGTGTGCTACACAATCAATAAAAATATTGTTCTTTTTTTTCTGTCTTTGTGAATTGTGTGGGCTGTAGCCGCACTTGCATCCTCAAAGCAGCAGCGACAAGCGTGCGTCTGTCTGTTAAAGGGTGGTGTAACTCTCAAAGTGCTCCAAAAAATAAAAAAACTATTTTTTTAATGTGTTTGTGACTTGTGTGCGATGTAGCCGCACTTGCATCTTCAAAGCAGCAGCGACAAGCGTGTGTCTGTCTGTTAAAGGGTGGTGACACCCTCAAAGTGTGCAACACAAACAATAAAAATATTGTTCTTTTTTTTCTGTCTTTGTGAATTGTGTGGGCTGTAGCCGCACTTGCATCCTTCAAGCAGCAGCGACAAGCGTGCGTCTGTCTGTTAAAGGGTGGTGTAACTCTCAAAGTGCTCCAAAAAATAAAAAACTATTTTTTTAATGTGTTTGTGACTTGTGTGCGATGTAGCCGCACTTGCATCTTCAAAGCAGCAGCGACAAGCGTGCGTCTGTCTGTTAAAGGGTGGTGACACCCTCAAAGTGTGCTACACAAACAATAAAAATATTGTTCTTTTTTTTCGGTCTTTGTGAAATGTGTGGGCTGTAGCCGCACCTGCATCCTTAAAGCAGCAGCGACAAGCATGCGTCTGTCTGTTAAAGGGTGGTGACACCCTCAAAGTGTGCTACACAAACAATAAAAATATTGTTCTTTTTTTTTCTGTCTTTGTGAAATGTGTGGGCTGTAGCCACACCTGCATCCTTAAAGCAGCAGCGACAAGCGTGCGTCTGTCTGTTAAAGGGTGGTGACACCCTCAAAGTGTGCTACACAATCAATAAAAATATTGTTCTTTTTTTTCTGTCTTTGTGAATTGTGTGGGCTGTAGCCGCACTTGCATCCTCAAAGCAGCAGCGACAAGCGTGCGTCTGTCTGTTAAAGGGTGGTGTAACTCTCAAAGTGCTCCAAAAAATAAAAAAACTATTTTTTTAATGTGTTTGTGACTTGTGTGCGATGTAGCCGCACTTGCATCTTCAAAGCAGCAGCGACAAGCGTGTGTCTGTCTGTTAAAGGGTGGTGACACCCTCAAAGTGTGCAACACAAACAATAAAAATATTGTTCTTTTTTTTCTGTCTTTGTGAATTGTGTGGGCTGTAGCCGCACTTGCATCCTTCAAGCAGCAGCGACAAGCGTGCGTCTGTCTGTTAAAGGGTGGTGTAACTCTCAAAGTGCTCCAAAAAATAAAAAACTATTTTTTTAATGTGTTTGTGACTTGTGTGCGATGTAGCCGCACTTGCATCTTCAAAGCAGCAGCGACAAGCGTGCGTCTGTCTGTTAAAGGGTGGTGACACCCTCAAAGTGTGCTACACAAACAATAAAAATATTGTTCTTTTTTTTCGGTCTTTGTGAAATGTGTGGGCTGTAGCCGCACCTGCATCCTTAAAGCAGCAGCGACAAGCATGCGTCTGTCTGTTAAAGGGTGGTGACACCCTCAAAGTGTGCTACACAAACAATAAAAATATTGTTCTTTTTTTTTCTGTCTTTGTGAAATGTGTGGGCTGTAGCCACACCTGCATCCTTAAAGCAGCAGCGACAAGCGTGCGTCTGTCTGTTAAAGGGTGGTGACACCCTCAAAGTGTGCTACACAATCAATAAAAATATTGTTCTTTTTTTTCTGTCTTTGTGAATTGTGTGGGCTGTAGCCGCACTTGCATCCTCAAAGCAGCAGCGACAAGCGTGCGTCTGTCTGTTAAAGGGTGGTGTAACTCTCAAAGTGCTCCAAAAAATAAAAAAACTATTTTTTTAATGTGTTTGTGACTTGTGTGCGATGTAGCCGCACTTGCATCTTCAAAGCAGCAGCGACAAGCGTGTGTCTGTCTATTAAAGGGTGGTGACACCCTCAAAGTGTGCAACACAAACAATAAAAATATTGTTCTTTTTTTTCTGTCTTTGTGAATTGTGTGGGCTGTAGCCGCACTTGCATCCTTCAAGCAGCAGCGACAAGCGTGCGTCTGTCTGGTAAAGGGTGGTGTAACTCTCAAAGTGCTCCAAAAAATAAAAAACTATTTTTTTAATGTGTTTGTGACTTGTGTGCGATGTAGCCGCACTTGCATCTTCAAAGCAGCAGCGACAAGCGTGCGTCTGTCTGTTAAAGGGTGGTGACACCCTCAAAGTGTGCTACACAAACAATAAAAATATTGTTCTTTTTTTTCGGTCTTTGTGAAATGTGTGGGCTGTAGCCGCACCTGCATCCTTAAAGCAGCAGCGACAAGCGTGCGTCTGTCTGTTAAAGAGTGGTGACACCCTCAAAGTGTGCTACACAAACAATAAAAATATTGTTCTTTTTTTTTCTGTCTTTGTGAAATGTGTGGGCTGTAGCCGCACCTGCATCCTTAAAGCAGCAGCGACAAGCGTGCGTCTGTCTGTTAAAGGGTGGTGACACCCTCAAAGTGTGCTACACAAACAATAAAAATATTGTTCTTTTTTTTTCTGTCTTTGTGAAATGTGTGGGCTGTAGCCGCACCTGCATCCTTAAAGCAGCAGCGACAAGCGTGCGTCTGTCTGTTAAAGGGTGGTCACACCCTCAAAGTGTGCTACACAAACAATAAAAATATTGTTCTTTTTTTTCTGTCTTTGTGAATTGTGTGGGCTGTAGCCGCACTTGCATCCTCAAAGCAGCAGCGACAAGCGTGAGTCTGTCTGTTAAAGGGTGGTGTAACTCTCAAAGTGCTCCAAAAAATAAAAAAACTATTTTTTTAATGTGTTTGTGACTTGTGTGCGATGTAGCCGCACTTGCATCTTCAAAGCAGCAGCGACAAGCGTGTGTCTGTCTGTTAAAGGGTGGTGACACCCTCAAAGTGTGCTCCACAAACAATAAAAATATTGTTCTTTTTTTTCTGTCTTTGTGAATTGTGTGGGCTGTAGCCGCACTTGCATCCTCAAAGCAGCAGCGACAAGCGTGTGTCTGTCTGTTAAAGGGTGGTGTAACTCTCAAAGTGCTCCAAAAAATAAAAAACTATTTTTTAATGTGTTTGTGACTTGTGTGCGATGTAGCCGCACTTGCATCTTCAAAGCAGCAGCGACAAGCGTGCGTCTGTCTGTTAAAGGGTGGTGACACCCTCAAAGTGTGCTACACAAACAATAAAAATATTGTTCTTTTTTTTCGGTCTTTGTGAAATGTGTGGGCTGTAGCCGCACCTGCATCCTTCAAGCAGCAGCGACAAGCGTGCGTCTGTCTGTTAAAGAGTGGTGACACCCTCAAAGTGTGCTACACAAACAATAAAAATATTGTTCTTTTTTTTTCTGTCTTTGTGAATTGTGTGGGCTGTAGCCGCACTTGCATCCTCAAAGCAGCAGCGACAAGCGTGCGTCTGTCTGTTAAAGGGTGGTGTAACTCTCAAAGTGCTCCAAAAAATAAAAAAACTATTTTTTTAATGTGTTTGTGACTTGTGTGCGATGTAGCCGCACTTGCATCTTCAAAGCAGCAGCGACAAGCGTGTGTCTGTCTGTTAAAGGGTGGTGACACCCTCAAAGTGTGCTACACAAACAATAAAAATATTCTACTTCTTTTTTCTGTCTTTGTGAATTGTGTGGGCTGTAGCCGCACTTGCATCCTCAAAGCAGCAGCGACAAGCGTGCGTCTGTCTGTTAAAGGGTGGTGTAGCCCTCAAAGTGCGCTCCACAAACAATAAAAATATTCTTCTTTTTTTTTCTCTTTGTGAATTGTGTGGGCTGTAGCCGCACTTGCATCCTCAAAGCAGCAGCGACAAGCGTGCGTCTGTCTGTTAAAGGATTACATCGGTGACAGCATCCAAGTAGGCATGTCAGACAGTCCGTACCTGTACTGGCAGGAAAAAGAAGCAATTTGGAGGTCCCTGTACAAACTGGCTCTATTTTACCTGAGTTGCCCCCCCTCCAGTGTGTACTCCGAAAGAGTGTTTAGTGCAGCCGGGAACCTTGTCAGCGAAAGGCGTAGGAGGTTGCTTCCACAAAATATGGAGAAGGTGATGTTCATAAAATGAATTATCAACTCTTCCAGGGAGACCAGCCTTCAGAACGTACAGAGGGACCTGTGGTTGTGGATTCCAGCGGGGACGAATTAATACTCTGTGAGGATGAGGATGTACACACTGAAGAGGGTGAGGAATTGGTGGATGAGGAGGATGACATCTTGCCTCCGTAGAGCCAGTTTGTGCAGGGACAGATTAATTGCCAGCTTGTTTTGTGGGGGCCCAAACGAACCAATCATTTCAGCCACAGTTGTGTGGCAGACCCTGGCGCTGAAATGATTGGTTTGTTAAAGTGTGCATGTCCTGTTTATACAACATAAGGGTGGGTGGGAGGGCCCAAGGACAATTCCATCTTGCACCTCTTTTTTTTCTTTGCATTATGTACAGTTTGGGGCCTAGTTTTTCAAACTGCCATCCTGTCTGCCACTGCAGTATCACGCCTAGATGGGTCACGTGTTTGTGCCGCCCACTCGTGTCGCTTAGCATAGTCATCCAGCTACCTCGGTGCAACCTTTTGGACATAAAAACACTATTGTGAGGTGTGAGGTGTTCAGAATAGACTGGAAATGAGTGGAAATTAAGGTTATTGAGGTTAATAATAGCATAGGAGCAGAAAAACCCACAAATTCTGTGATTTTAGCTGTTTTTATGCTTTTTTTCAAAAAAATACAGATCCAAAACACAAAACCCAGAACCCAAAACACGGAAGGGTGGTTTTGGCAAAACCAATCCAGATCCAAAACACGAAGAAAGATCCAGATCCAAAACCAAAACACGAAAAGTGGCCGGTGCACACCCCTACTGTGTATAGTGTACATGTATAGATTGTAAGCTTGCGAGCAGGGCCCTCCTACCTATATATCTGTCTGTTATTTCCCAGTTTTGTTCTATTAATGTTGACAATTGTAAAGCGCAACGGAATATGCTGCGCTATATAAGAAACTGTTAATAAATAAATAAATAATAAATGTATGACATGTGCGGAAGCCAGGCCGGTGATATCCTTAAGTTTATTCCATTATTGTGACCTGAATATAAATGTTACATAATTTCAGGCCCAACAAACCTAGGGGTCTATTTACTAAGCCCTGGTTGAAGATGAAGTAAATGGAGATAAACTACCAGCCAATCAGCTCCTAACTGCCATGTCACAGCCTGTGTTTGAAAAATGACAGTTAGCAGCTGATTGCTTAGTACTTTATCTCCACCCATGGCTTAGTAAATAGACACCTAGAATTGTAACAAAACCTACAATCGGACTGTTATTACTATTCTTTATGTACATAATGAAACATTACTCAGCTCTGTAAGATACTGTATGAGGTGTTACCTATTACTGTAAGTCAGTGCTGAGTGCAGAGATGTAAGAACCAAGCGTCTAGTTATCTGGCTATTACTGTACTTTATACTTATATTATACTATACTTTTACTATTACTGTACTTTATACTTATATTATACTATACTTTTACTATTACTGTACTTTATACTTAAGGTGCCCACACACTTACCGACTTGCTCCCAATCAGCCAATGTACACGATTTCCCCTGAACTCTCCCTGAACTCTCCCCAGGCAGTCGTGGTCACGATTTGGAGTTAAAAATGTCCAATCTGACTTAAGATCTATCTTGCAGCCAGTGCATTGTATCCCAGATTGGCTAATCTGCCCTACAGCACGGCAGATCTGAAGATGCGATGTACAACGAGCGTGGACGCGCATCGGCATCGTGATCAAGTGTAGAAACTCACGATTTGGCCATTTTTTACATGATCTGTCGTCACGATTCGTCGAAATCGTCCAAATTGGATGAAAAGTCGGTATGTGTGTGGGCACCTTTATACTATACTGATACTATTACTGTACTTTATACTTATACTATACTATTACTGTACTTTATACTTATACTATACTATACTTATACTATTACTGTAAGTCAGTGCTGAGTGCAGAGATGTAACAACCAAGCGTCTAGTTATCTGGCTATTACTGTACTTTATACTTATACTATACTATTACTGTACTTTATACTTATACTATACTATACTTATACTATTACTGTACCTTATACTTATACTATACTTATACTATTACTGTACTTTATACTTATACTATACTATACTTATACTATTACTGTAAGTCAGTGCTGAGTGCAGAGATGTAACAACCAAACGTCTAGTTATCTGGCTATTACTGTACTTTATACTTATACTATACTTATACTATTACTGTACTTTATACTTATACTATACTATACTTATACTATTACTGTACCTTATACTTATACTATACTTATACTATTACTGTACTTTATACTTATACTATACTTATACTATTACTGTACTTTATATTTATACTATACTATACTTATACTATTTCTGTACTTTATACTTATACTATACTTATACTATTACTGTACTTTATATTTATACTATACTATACTTATACTATTTCTGTACTTTATACTTATACTATACTTATACTATTACTGTACTTTATACTTATACAGGTTGAGTCTCCCATATCCAAATATTCTGAAATACGGAATATTCCAAAATACAGAATATTTTTGGCTTGCCTGAGAAAATTAAACCTTTGATTTTTGATGGTTCAATGTACACAAACTTTGTCTAAGGCACAAATTATTAAAAATGTTGTATAAAATTACCCTCAGGCTGCGTGTATAAGGTGTATATGAAACATAAATGAATTTCATGTATGTACACAAACTTTGTTAGAGCCACAAAATTATTGAAAATATTGTATAAAATTACCTGTAGTCTGTGTGTATAAGGTGTATATAATGCATTCTGTGTGTATATTGGGGTCCCTTTCCAAAGATATTTCATTATGATATACAAATATTCCAAAAAACGGAATATTCCGTTATCCAAAATACCCCTGGTCCCAAGCATTTTGGATATCGGATATTTTTGGAGTCAACCTGTACTTTACTATACTTATACTATTACTGTACTTTTTACTTATACTATACTATACTTATACTATTACTGTACTTTATACCTATACTATACTTATACTATTACTGTACTTTATACTTATACTATACTATATTTATACTATTACTGTGTCAGTGCTGAGTGCAAATATGTAACAACCAAGCATCTAGTTATCTGGCTATTACTGTACTTTATACTTAAACTTATACTATTACTGTACTTTATACTTATACTATACTATACTTATACTATTACTGTACGTCAGTGCTGAGTGCAGAGATGTAACAACCAAGCATCTAGTTATCTGGCTATTACAGAACTTTATACTTATACTATACTATACTTATACTATTACTGTACTTTATACTTATACTGTACTATACTTATACTATTACTGTAAGTCAGTGTTGAGTGTAAATATGTAACAACCAAGCATCTAGTTATCTGGCTATTACTGTACTTTATACTTATACTATACTTATACTATTACTGTACTTTATACTTATACTATACTATACTTATACTATTACTGTACTTTATACTTATACTATACTATACTTATACTATTACTGTAAGTCAGTGTTGAGTGCAGAGATGTAACAACCAAGCATCTAGTTATCTGGCTATTACTGTACTTTATACTTATACTATACTTATACTATTACTGTACTTTATACTTATACTATACTATACTTATACTATTACTGTAAGTCAGTGCTGAGTGCAAATATGTAACAACCAAGCATCTAGTTATCTGGCTATTACTGTACTTTATACTTATACTATTACTGTACTTTATACTTATACTATACTTTGCATTTATCAGCTACATTATATAATGATATATGGACATTACCTGGGTGCCCGCAGGGATTTTCTTGTTTCTCTTTATTGGGAATCAGAATCCCTCTCTCGCTGTGTTAGAAAAGGGATATAAATACATATCTGTATAAGACATCAGTGCTGTATATGAGATGTGATCTCTCTGAGGCTGCACCCACTGATAGTCACTTATCACCGATACTGATATTAACAGTCAACAACTGCTGATAAGATGCTGCCAATATGGGGACACAAATATTTATATTAGGGGAGACATTCACCTTAAATCTAAAGTGTTAAGCTGGGTACACACGGAAACATTATCTGTCCAACCAGCCAACTAGTTGATTGGTTGGAATGAGAATCTGGTAATGTATGGGAGTAACTGATGATCAGTAATTTGCTGCTAAATGCCAGAAAACAGATGAAAATGGCGTCAGACAAGTTTGTTAAATGTTTGATCTAAACAATTTGTTCAAACAACAGTTTTTGTCCATTTTCCGGCGTTTGGGAGCAAATTGCTGATTGTCAGTTACTCCCATACATTACCAGATCTTCATTCCAACCATTCAACTAGTTGTCTTGTTGGACAGATAATCTTTACGTGTGACCCAGCTTTAGATCTGCTAGATTATAACTGACGGTATCACTGCTACACAGTGGCGTAACTTCATCCAGGTTGCCCGGAGGCAAGATAAATGTTAGTGCCCCCTCCCCCCATTTAAAACCAGGTGCATCTGATCTATCGTACAGACATTATTATACTATATTTACGGTGACACTATCTTGCTTGTAATGTGAATATGGATGGAGTGCTCCCCCTTCTCCTCGTTCCAGCACTTTCCCCACCCCCATAGAGCTAGCAGTGGCAGTGCACACTTACTATGTTTTTCAGCCACTGCTGCTCCGCGTCACCTGCCCAGAAACAGCCGTCGGCGCCGCGCTGACTCCCAGTCCCGTCCACTCCAGTCCCGAGTGACATCAGCCACATCCACGCAGTTTGTATATACACCATCCGTGACCTGGCCTGGCCGCACTGTCTCCTGGCTTCACACTCGGACGGGCTCAGGATCGCGGTCACATGGTATGCAACATCCGTGACCCAGAGCACGCAGTCAGGTCATAGAGGAGGAGCGCCGATTAGCATCAGAGCTCAGCTGCTCCTCTCTCTGTAACAGCTACACAGAGCTGCCGCGGTGGACAATAGAACAGGCCGGGGGACAATGAATGGAATGGGGGACAATGGTGCCCCCTTCAGGGTTGGCGCCCAGCAGCAACTGACTCCACTGTCTCCCATAGTTCTGCCACTGTTGCTACAACAATCTGGGTCGCCGAGGAGGAGGAGTAGGGGGCTGGTACTAATTTCCCAGCCTGGGCTAGTTGGAGTGGCCTGGTCTGATTCGGCTGCTAAGGGGGACATTGGACCTCATTCAGACCCGCTCGCAAGTGCTATGCGCTCGCAAGCGGGTCGATGGTGAGGGCCTGCGCAAGTGGTGAGGGCCTGTGCAAGCCTGCGCAAGCCTTGGAGCGAGTGAGAAATTCACTCACTCTGGGGCTCGCTACAAACGGGGCGGCTGTCAATGTTGATCAACAGCTCGCCCCGTTTTGTAAGCAGGGTGGAGGGGTTGCCGGACAAACGGAGGCGTTCCTGAAGGAACGCCTGCCATTTGTAGGTGGCCCTATGGACATCACCAGTGATGTCAGTAGGGAGCTTCCTGCTCCGTTAGAGAAGGAAGCTGCCTGGGGCTTGCGGTAGACGAAACCCTACCGCAAGGGTCTCGTCGCAAGCCCTGATGGTCGCGATGGTCTCGGTCATCGCAACCATCACCTGGCCACTCGCTAACGCTGTGGTTGTTAACCCACAGCTTAGCGAGCGGCCAGGAGGCCGGCTTCAATAAACAAAGTGGCCGCCCTCATTCAGAGCGAGCATTCGCTTTTTGCGAATGGCTCTGAATGAGGTCCATTGTCCGCTTTGCATTGCTGCTGAGGCAGAGCAACATCCCCCTGTACGGCCGCTGGTGTCCCCTGTTTTTATATCTTTTCCTTTGAGGGGTCATGGCCACGCCTTTCCTGGTCTTTGGCTATGCTGCCCTCAGTACTCGGGCCCGTGGCAGCCCTCCGCCCCCCTGACAACTATATAGCAATCCTTTGGAAGTGGAAGCATTTGCACTCCTACTATAGGAAAAGACGGGCGCAAGAAAAGGCGCGTTTCAGGCCTGATTCTGTGTTGGACACAAGTGCAGACGCTGATGGTTCTTACTGATTTCAGCTCACTGTGCATACGTCGAATAAATAAATCGCCAACTAAATATGCGCCAAAAAGAACTTAAGCGCATGGAAGGAGTTTGTTAGTGCGTATGGATGACCCGTCTGTCGGCACCAGTATCCGGGAAATGGGTAATTCTAGGCGGTGACTGATCCTTATCATGAGAGGGACAAAAGGGCCAAAAGCGCTGATTCGCATTGTGCGGTCGGAGAAGTGAATCTGTTTCTCAGACAGACCTTTTGCGCACAGCGTGGGACTGATGTAACTACCGGTACTAATGATGGAGGCTGCAGACGTAAGTACATTGGGCGGGTTAGGCTTCCTCATGCAGTTGCACGGATATTTAGCATACACGGGCGGATTTCTCGCACTAGCATAATGATGTAAGCAGATACCCGTGGCGAGAGCGCTCGCTTGGCATCAGACTCTTTATCTCAAAATGAATCCGGCTGTAAGACCCTAACGCATGCGCCACATGTTTATCACTCACCGTGATAGTGTAGCGATAACATAGATAAAATGTACAGATAACATAGATGAGGGCTGAGGGTGCTGGTAATATATTACCCTATTTGTACACAATATAACTATGTAATAATAATGTAATTAAATCTCAAACACAAGAGAGAAGAGTTTTTATTAATAGATATTAATAGATGCGAAAGTCACATTTGCAGTATAAAATATAACGAAATTCAAACATTAATACAAAATGCAATTAAAGTACGTACACTGGGGCGACACAGGTTGGAAAGGAATTACAAAGCTGCACGCAGACAGCTCAGCAATTCCGTCATTGTATATATGCAAATGCAGAGGAGGTGTATGACACCCCCTGTATGATACTCCCTGTATGACACCCCCTATATGACACTACCTATATGACACCTCCCTGTATGACACCCCCTGTATGACACCCCCTGTATGACACCCCCTATATGACACTACCTGTATGACACTCCCTGTATGATACCACCTGTATGACACCCCCCTGTATGACACCCCCCTGTATGACACCCCCTGTATGACACCCACCATATGATATCCCCTGTATGACACCCTCTGTATGACACCCCCCTGTATGACACCCCTTGTATGATACTCCCTGTATGACACCCAATATATGACACTACCTGTATGACACCTCCCTGTATGACACCCCCTGTATGACACCCCCTGTATGATACTCCCTGTATGACACCCCCTGTATGACACTACCTGTATGACTCTCCCTGTATGATACCACCTGTATGACACCCCCCTGTATGATACCCCCCAGTATGACACCCCCTATATGACACTACCTGTATGACTCTCCCTGTATGATACCACCTGTATGACACCCCCCTGTATGATACCCCCCTGTATGACACCCCCTGTATGGCACTCCCTGTATGACACCCCCTGTATGATACTCCCTGTATGACACCCCCTATATGACACTACCTGTATGACTCTCCCTGTATGATACCACCTGTATGAAACCCCCCTGTATGATACCCCCCTGTATGACACCCCCTGTATGGCACTCCCTGTATGACACCCCCTGTATGACACCCCCTGTATGACACCCCCTGTACGGCACTCCCTGTATGACACCCCCTGTATGACACCCTCTGTATGGCACACCCTGTATGACACCCCCTGTATGACATCCCCTGTATGGCACTCCCTGTATGACACACCCTGTACGACACCCCCTGAATGATACCCCCTGTATGACATCCCCTGTATGGCACTCCCTGTATGACACCCCCTGTACGACACCCCCTGAATGATACCACCTGTATGACACCACCCTGTATGATACCCCCCTGTATGACACCCCCTGTATGACACTACCTGTATGAAACCCCCTGTATGACACCCCCCTGCATGACACCCCCCTGCATGACACCCCCTGTATTGCACTCCCTGTATGACACTCCCTGTATGACACCCCCTGTATGACATCCCCTGTATGGCACTCCCTGTATGACACCCCCTGTACGACACCCCCTGAATGATACCCCCTGTATGACACCCCCCTGTATGACACCACCTGTATGACACCCCCTGTATGACACCCCCTGTATGACAGCCCCCTATATGACACCCCCTGTATGACACCTCCTGTATGACACCCCCCTGTATGAAACCCCCTGTATGACACCCCCTGTATGACACCCCCTGTATGACACCCCCCTGTATGACATCCCCTGTATGACATCCCCTGTATGACACCCCCTGTATGACACCCCCTGTATGACACCCCCCTGTATGACACCCCCCCTGTATGACATCCCCTGTATGACACCCCCCTGTATGACACCCCCCTGTATGACACCCCCTGTATGACACCCCCTGTATGACACCCCACTGTATGACACTACCTGTATGATACCCCCTGTATGACACTCCCCTGTATGCAATACGCCTAAGCTTTGGAATGGATACAAAATTGATCACCCGTCAGTATATTTTATCAGGAATTTTATTTGGATACATTAACATGGGGATACAGGGCCTGATTCAGACCCGCTCGCGAGCGCTGAGTGCTCGCAAGCGGGTCGATGGTGGCCCAGTTCGCATGCGCATGATGGAGCCGGCTCCGTCATGCACATGCGCGAGACCCAGATAGCGATGGGCAATCCGTCGCTCCGGGTCTCGCACCAAAGGGGGCGTGCTGTCGATGTTGAGTGACAGCACGCCCCCTTTGGTGGGTGGGCCGGGGGCGTGGCTGCCCAGATGGAGGCGTTCCCATGGGAATGCCTACCATCTGGGGCCGGCCCCACTGACATCACAAGTGATGTCAGTGGGAGTGCTTTCGGCTCTCTTAGAGCCGAAAGCACTCTGAGGCTTGCGGCCACGAGACCCTACCACAAGGGTCTCGTCGCAAGCCCGATGGCCGCGATGGTCTTGACCATTGCGACCATCTTCCTGGCCGCTCGCTATAGCTGTGGGGAGGCAGGAGGCCGCTCTGAAAAACAAGAAGGACGGCCCTGATTCAGAGCGAGCACTCTGTCAGAGCATCCGGCTCTGAATCAGGCCCCCAGTTTGTAGGGAAACATACAAATAAATGAAAAAAATGCTTATCTTTCAAAATGGTACCCAGTCCTCTTAGATATGAGTGTCCAATGTCTAGAGAGCCTGGGTCAGGTGGCCTCAACGCGTTTCGTCCGATACGGACTTCTTCAGGAGTGGTACTATGTCTGGGCAGTGCCTTCTATTTATACCCTGCATAGAGGGAACTGATTTATGCAAAATCACACCAAAAAGCGGCCTCTGCGCATGTGCAGTGTGAGGCGGCTACTTTGGATGACTTCATATGTGACGTCAGCGCTAGCTCGTTGTTAGCGCCTGCTACAGAGTTACTTTGATGGGGAGGTTTATGTGATACAGTTCCCTCTATGCAGGGTATAAATAGAAGGCACTGCCCAGACATAGTACCACTCCTGAAGAAGTCCTTATCGGACGAAATGCGTTGAGGCCACCTGACACAGGCTCTCTAGACATTGGACACTCATATCTAAGAGGACTGGGTACCATTTTGAAAGATAAGCATTTTTTTCTTTTATTTGTATGTTTCCCTACAAACTGAATCCCCATGTTAATGTATCCAAATAAAATTCCTGATAAAATATACTGACGGGGGATCAATTTTGTATCCATTCTAAAGCTTATGCGTATTGCATACTCCTCCAAGGAGTACTGAGGAGGAATATTGGGAGATATCTTGGATATACATACTACATGCTTGATATACAACAATATATGGTACGCAGCTAATTGTAGTCCTGTCTTGCTACTTCTGTAAAAACAAACTACAGTATATCACCTTTTCTCTTCTGGGCTTGAATGAGCCCCTCTTAAGGTGTTCCAGTAGATGACATCCTGTACATTTCACCCTATATGAGCCATATACCATTGGAAACCAGATAAGCTTTAAAGTCCCTTTTTTTTGGTACGCACATTAATTTTGAGCACCTATTATCACTTTAACTAATCTACTACACTATCAGGCGCATGTCTCTTTAACCCCCATTTTCATGTATATACAGACATCTGCATACAGTACACAGTATGGAAATCCATATATTAAGCGAAAAATACATGTACATGTCCGTGAGCCCAATAATGTGTATGAGCACCAGTAAATTATATGCATACGGGTTCTCAATGGTCAACACATCGACAAACGATATGTACACAGGACAATGCCAACATGGTTATACCGACATAGTTGTAATGTTAGTTAAAGCATTTTAATCATTTTAGCAGTATACCTTTAAACATAGCCATAGAGCTTTGTGTCGAAAGTTATACTACCAACACGGTTAAAATGCTTTAGCCAACATTACCACCGTGCAGTCATCATAATGTCGGTATTGTCCTGTCCACATATAATTTGTCGACATATTGATGACATCCCATTCTAACTATATCTTATTCTAACCCCCATTCAGTAGTGTTAGAGAAATGGGAGTTACTATATAGGTGGTATACAGAACAGCAGGAGAGTTACTATATGGTATACAGAACAGCAGGAGAGTTACTATATGGTATACAGAACAGCAGGAGAGTTACTATATGGTATACAGAACAGCAGGAGAGTTACTATATGGTATACAGAACAGCAGGAGAGTTACTATATGGTATGCAGAACAGGAGGAGAGTTACTAGATGGCATACAGAACAGCAGGAGAGTTACTATATGGTATACAAAACAGGGGAAGAGTTACTATATGGTATACAGAACAGGGGGAGATTCACTATATGGTATACAGAACAGGGGGAGAGTCACTTTATGGTACACAGAACAGGAGGAAAGTTACTATATGGTATACAAAACAGGAGGAGAGTTACTATATGGTATACAGAACAGGAGGAGAGTTACTATATGGTACACAGAACTGGAGGAGTGTTACTATATGGTATACAGAACAGGAGGAGAGTTACTATATGGTATACAGAACAGGAGGAGAGTTACTATATGGTACACAGAACAGGAGGAGAGTTACTATATGGTATACAGAACAGGAGGAGAGTTACTATATGGTATATAGAACAGGAGGAGAGTCACTATATGGTATACAGAACAGGAGGAGAGTTACTATATGGTATACAGAACAGGAGGAGAGTCACTATATGGTATACAGAACAGGAGGAGAGTTACTATATGGTGTACAGAACAGGAGGAGAGTCACTATATGGTATACAGAACAGGAGGAGAGTTACTATATGGTATACAGAACAGGAGGAGGGTCACTATATGGTATACAGAACAGGAGGAGAGTTACTATATGGTATTCAAAACTGGAGGAGAGTTACTATATGGTACACAGAACAGGAGGAGAGTTACTATATGGTACACAGAACAGGAGGAGAGTTACTATATGGTATACAGAACAGGAGAGTTACTATATGGTATGCAGAACAGGAGGAGTGTTACTATATGGTATACAGAACAGGAGGAGTTACTTTATGGTACACAGAACAGGAGGAGAGTTACTATATGGTACACAGAACAGGAGGAGAGTTACTATATGGTATACAGAACAGCAGGAGAGTTACTAGATGGCATACAGAACAGGAGGAGAGTTACTATATGGTTTAAAGGACAGGAGGAGAGTTAGTATGGTATGGTATACTATATGGTATGCAGAACAGGAGGAGAGTTACTATATGGTATACAGAACAGGAGGAGACTTAATATATGGTACACAGAACAGGAGGAGAGTTACTATATGGTAAACAGAACAGGAGGAGAGTTACTATATGGTATACAGAACAGGAGGAGAATTACTATATGGTATACAGAACAGGAGGAGAGTTACTATATGGTACACAGAACAGGAGGAGAGTCACTATATGGTACACAGAACAGGAGGAGAGTCATTATATGGTACACAGAACAGGAGGAGAGTTACTACATGGTACACAGAACTGGAGGAGAGTTACTATATGGTACACAGAACAGGAGGAGAGATAATCATTTTAAATGTGACATAACCTGCATTGTGTTTTGGATATAGTGAAGTTCTGAAAATCTTTTTGTTTTAATGGTAAACACACATATATATATATATATATATATATATATATATATATATATATATATTAGAGGTAAGCAAGTTGAAAGGAGAGTGCACTCGTGATTAATAACAATTTTACTTATAACATTTGCTCACGTACATCAAAGTTTAAAACATTAAACTCCACCATAGATGGTCCTCCAGATCCTGGTGTAATCGACAGGCCACGCTGCAGACAGCAATTCAGCTGACCACCGCCGGCTCTGGGAATACCGGATGACTTCACACATCGAAGACAGTAAGCCATGTCCAACATGTTTTGGCACTTGATGAATCCCTTATGCAGTGCCCACATTAGTGCCTCTTATACAGTGCCCCCAGTAGTGCCCCTTATACAGTGCCCCCAGTAGTGCCCCTTCTACAGTGCCCCCAGTAGTGCCCTTTATGCAGTGCCCCTTGTACAGTGCCCCCATTGTGCCCTTTATGCAGTGCCCCCCATTGTGCCCTTTATGCAGTGCCCCCCATTGTGCCCTTCATGCAGTGCCCCCAGTAATGTCCCTTATGCTGTTCCCCCACTAATGCCCCTTATGCTGTGCCCCCAGTACTGGTGCCCCCTCCCCTGTGCATTACTTACCTGGCCAGCACTCCCGTGTAGTCATCTGCTGCCTGCCGCTTGCTGGATCTAGGTGCGCAGGCTCTTCACATCGCAAGAGGCGTGGGTGATGTCATGATGTCACCCATGCTCCAGCGCACTGCATCACTGGGAACACTGGCCTCTGAAGCAATCAGAGGCTTCTTTAGTCTCTGATCACTTCAGAGACCAGCATTCCAAGGAACTGCAGCAGGTTGGTCACGATCTACCAGCAGATTGCGATCGACCTTTTGGCCGGCCCTGCACTAAAGGCTCTGCGGTTTCCCCTTTGTGACGCACACCACCCATACACGGGTCTGCAAAGGCTGCTATAATTATTATTGGTACCTTACACTAAAGCAGGGGTCTTCAACCCGTGGCCCGCCGATGGTTACTGTAGTGCAGACCGGCACAGGCAGCAGTGTGTTTGTTTTGACAGCCAGCCAATGAGAGTCAGACAGACTCTCATTGGCTGCTGCACCCGCACTGCTGGAGCCGGGCTAGAGCTCACTCATGAGCTCCATCTTCCGGCTTCCACAGTGGGTAATGGGAAAGACATCATGATGTCTCTCCCATTACTCAAAGCGGGCCGGCCTGGGAGGTTGGAGGAGTGGACGGCAGCAGTAGCGGAAGCAGGGATGCAGGTAAATATTTTTTTTTCCCTTTACATGTGTGCTTGTCTGCACTGCTGGGGGCACTGCATCAGGGGGGACTACTACTGGGGGAACTGCATTGGGGAACCACTACTGGGGGCACTGAATCAGGGGGGACCACTACTGGGGGCACTACTGGGGGTTCAACTACTGGGGGCACTGCATAGTGGGGACCACTACTGAGGGCACTGCAAGGGGGGGACCACTATGGGGGGCACTATATAAGGGGAACTGCATAGGGGGGACCACTCCTGAGGGCACTGAATAGGGAGGAACAATACAGGGGGCATAGTATAAGGGGCACTGCATAGGGGGGACCACTACTGGGGGCACTGAATAAGGAGGACCACTAAATGGCACTGTATAAGAGGCCATTACTGGGGGCCTGCATAAAGGGGACCATTATTGGGGGCACTGTGTAAGGGGCAATGCATAGGGGGCATCACTACTGGGGGCCTGCATAAGGGGGACCACTACAAGAGGCACTGTATATGGGGCACTGCACAGGGGGGATCACTACTGGGTGCCTGCATGAGGGTGACCACTACTGGGGGCATTATATAAGGGGCTCTAATGGGGGCACTGCATAAGTGGGACTACTTCTGGGGGCACTGCATAGGGGGGCCACTACTGGGGGCACTGTATAAAGGGCACTACTGAGAGCACTGCAGAGGGGGGCAGTTATGGGACATAATTAAAAATGTAGGGGGGGGAAGTTATGGCTCATAAATGTGTGAGAAGAGGGCAGAGTTTAAATACTGCAGTATAGCTTAGTGGCCCTCAGGTTAGTTGAATTTTTTAATGTTGTCCACACTGCCTTAAAGGTTGCAGTCCCCTGCACTAGGCTCTCTGGTTTCCCATTGTGACACCCACCACCCATACATGGGTCTGCACAGTCTGCAGTAACTATTATTGGCACCTTACACTAAAGGCTCTCCAGTTTCCCAATGGGATACCCACCACCAACACACGTTTGCTCAGGCTGTAGTAATAATTATTGGCACCTGACACTAGAGGCTCTCCGGTTTTCCCTCATGATGCCCACCTCCCACAACAGACTTGCTCAGGCTGCAGTATCAATTATTGGTACCTTATACTAAAGGCTCTCCGGTTTCCAATTGTGATGCGCACGTCCAACACACGGGTCTGCTCAGGCTGCAGTAACAATGATTAGTACCTTACACTAAGGGCTCTCCGGTTTCCCATTGTGATGCCCACCTCCCACACACGTGTCTGCACAGGCTGCAGTAACTATTATTGGCACCTTACACTAAGGGCTCTCCGGTTTCCCATTGTGATGCCCACCTCCCACACATGGGTCTGCTCAGGCTGCAGAAACTATTGGTACCTTACACTAAGGGCTCTCCGGTTTCCCATTGTGATGCCCACCTCCCACACATGGGTTTGCACAGGCTGCAGTAACAATGATTAGTACCTTACACTAAAGGCTCTCCGGTTTCCCATTGTGACGCCCACCTCCCACACATGGGTCTGCTCAGGCTGCAGTAACTATTATTGGCACCTTACACTAAGGGATTTTCAGATTTCCCTCATGACGCCCACCTCCCACACACAGGTCTGCTCAGGCTGCAGTAACAATTATTGGCAAATTACACTAAAGGTTCTCCGGTTTCCAATCGTGACACCTACCACTCACACACGGGTCTGCTCAGGCTGCAGTAACAATTATTGGCACCTTACACTAAAGGCTCTCCGGTTTTGCCTAGTGATGCCCACCTCCCACACATGGGTCTGCTCAGGCTGCAGTAACAATTTTTGGCACCTTACACTAAAGGCTCTCCGGTGTTCCATAGTGATGCCCACCTCCCACACATGGGTCTGCTCAGGCTGCAGTAACTATTACCGGCATCTTACACTAAAGGCTCTCTGGCTTTCCCTAGTGATGCCCACCTCCCACACACAGGTCTGCTCAGGCTGCAGTAACAATTATTGGCACCTTACACTAAAGGATCTCCGGTTTCCTCACTACGTATTTGGTCAGAAGCATAGGTGCTCAGTACACAGGTCATTCCAGTTCACCAGCTACTATAAGTCTCTCCTGGATCTTCAGTGTCATACATCAGGTTCTTAGCTCCAGTTGCCAGGTTCAGCGGTGTCATGTCACTGTCATCTGTGCTTTCCGTGGTAGCTTCTGGTATCCCTGAGACCACCAATGGCACTGCTGTATGTGTGCCTGGCGTTTACCCTCCTGTCAGTTCATTGGATTTCCAACTTATGCCAACCAGACTACAACAGTTTCAATCACATGACCTGCTTAGCCAGTAGGCCAGTGTGCCGCGGGCGGTTGTTTAGTGTGCCGGCCGCCGTCGGAGCCCGCTGTCAGAGCCGCTGATCAGATTACTGCAGTGCAGTCATTGTGGCCCGGGCAGCACTGCCACCTAGCTCTTCTGGGAAGCTCAGGCACGCCCGTGCCGTGAGCTCTGTAGGCGCGGCGGTGTGACATCACAGGTCACACCTGCCCGTTCCGCCTGCTCCCCCAGCCCACCCCCTCTCCTGTCTTCTAGTCTGCTTGCCGGCCTGCTCCACCTGCCGGCCCGCACTCTCCTGTGCTGACAGTTCTGCACTGTCAGGTGATGAGGCACAGGTATGTGCCAATAAATCTATATGTATTCTTAATGTGGGACCAATGTTTTTTTTTTGTTGGGGACAATGTATGTGTGTTTATTCCTGTGGAGGCCAATGTAGTGTGTTTTATTCCTGTGGAAGCCAATGTATTGTGTTTTATTCCTGTGGAGACCAATGTAGTGTGTTTTATTCCTGTGGAGGCCAATGTACTGTGTTTTATTCCTGAGGAGGCCAATGTACTGTGTTTTATTACTGTGGAGGCCAATGTACTGTGTTTTATTCCTGAGGAGGCCAATGTACTGTGTTTTATTCCTGAGGAGGCCAATGTAGTGTGTTTTATTACTGTGGAGGCCAATGTACTGTGTTTTATTCCTGAGGAGGCCAATGTAGTGTGTTTTATTACTGTGGAGGCCAATGTACTGTGTTTTATTCCTGAGGAGGCCAATTTACTGTGTTTTATTACTGTGGAGGCCAATGAACTGTGTTTTATTCCTGAGGAGGCCAATGTAGTGTGTTTTATTCCTGCAGAGGCCAATGTACTGTGTTTTATTCCTGAGGAGGCCAATGTAGTGTGTTTTATTACTGTGGAGGCCAATGTACTGTGTTTTATTCCTGAGGAGGTCAATGTACTGTGTTTTATTACTGTGGAGGCCAATGTACTGTGTTTTATTCCTGAGGAGGCCAATGTAGTGTGTTTTATTCCTGCAGAGGCCAATGTACTGTGTTTTATTCCTGAGGAGGCCAATGTAGTGTGTTTTATTACTGTGGAGGCCAATGTACTGTGTTTTATTCCTGAGGAGGCCAATTTACTGTGTTTTATTACTGTGGAGGCCAATGTACTGTGTTTTATTCCTGAGGAGGCCAATGTAGTGTGTTTTATTCCTGCAGAGGCCAATGTACTGTGTTTTATTCCTGAGGAGGCCAATGTAGTGTGTTTTATTACTGTGGAGGCCAATGTACTGTGTTTTATTCCTGAGGAGGCCAATGTACTGTGTTTTATTACTGTGGAGGCCAATGTAGTGTGTTTTATTACTGTGGAGGCCAATGTAGTGTGTTTTATTTCTGAGGAGGCCAATGTAGTGTGTTTTATTCCTGCAGAGGCCAATCTACTGTGTTTTATTCCTGTGGAGGCCAATGTAGTGTGTTTTATTACTGTGGAGGCCAATGTACTGTGTTTTATTCCTGAGGAGGCCAATGTAGTGTGTTTTATTACTGTGGAGGCCAATGTACTGTGTTTTATTCCTGAGGAGGCCAATGTACTGTGTTTTATTCCTGAGGAGGCCAATGTACTGTGTTTTATTCCTGAGGAGGCCAATGTAGTGTGTTTTATTCCTGCAGAGGCCAATGTACTGTGTTTTATTCCTGAGGAGGCCAATGTACTGTGTTTTATTCCTGCGGAGGCCAATGTACTGTGTTTTATTCCTGCGGAGGCCAATGTGTATGTTTTTTTTATCTGTCTCGCACACCGCATTGTCGGATAGTGTGCCTTGGCAATTTTAAAATCTTGAGCTGTGTGCCTCAAGTTGAAAAAGGTTGAAATTCACTGCAATAGGCACTGGGAGCGACCTATTTAAACAATCTCCTGTGTCTCGCTCACTGCCAGAACAACACTTTTCTCCCTGAGTTTTCAGTGATCTATGCTTACAAAGTGCATAATAGAATTGGCGCTGAGTGTGTATGGGTAAAATATTAGGTGGATTTATTAGTGAAATGAATATCCAATATTTTTAAAACTTGCAGTTATAACGTGCAAACAAACAGCATCCTATGTAGGACAAAGTGATTTAGCATTTATAGCTACTTTGCATAAAGATAATTTCCAATTGTTGAACAGCTGTGGCTATTTTCCGATTTAGCATTCATTAATATTTTACATTTCCTGCGAGATTATTTTCCAGCCATTTATAATGATGATGATGACGGCTTGTGACTGGAATTAAGTTATTGGCTTCAACTGCTTTAAGAAAGGTTTCTGTCTGGATGGTGTCATTTTCTACAAAGATTTATCCAGATATTCCACTCATTCTTCACTTATATTTGCAGTGAATTCTAAGTTGTAGGTGTTCTTATTAATATAATCAACGAATGCCTTCAGGGCCTCTGTTTCTCCTGCCCAGATCCATATGACATCGTCTATGTATCTGACCCATAGAAGGATGTGTTCTTGGAATGGATTATTTTTCTATATATGATGGTTCTCCCAGGGTGCTACTAACAAATTTGTGTACCCAGGTGGGAATTTAGTACCCATTGCGGTACCGCTAATCTGCCTGTAATGCCTGTTCTTAAACATAAAGTAGTTATATTGGAGGATAAAAAGTATTGAGAAAGCTGATTTGTTCTTACTCAATTTAGACAGCGCAGTTAGATACCTTTATACCCCTTATTTACAAAGAGCATGTTTTCTGCATCTAAGCAGGGCCGGTGCAAGGTTTCTCAGCACCCTAGGCAAAACATCAGCCTACCCCCCCCCCCAGCCTGTCACTAACCTTAGGCATCCTCAGCTTGCTGACATTTCATGTGATGACAGTTCCAATGTCGACATTGTGAACATATCAACATTGTTAAGATGTCAACTTGTTGCCCTCTCCTACTTGTCAGCACCGCCAACACTGGCTGTGCCCATTGTTGGCAGTGCTACCTACCAGCACTGCTGCAGCTGGGGCACGCTATATATATATCAGTCCAACACTCTGCACTTGCTCCTGTGCTTTAATATATATCTGTACCATCTGGAGTATATATATATATATATATATATAATGTTAACTAAGTAGCTATACATTATATATTTTTATAACTAAATAAACCATTCTATTATGTGTAGTAAACAACTCATCAGTCCCACCCCTTATATAATATATTTAATTATTTTCTCTCCCCTATACCACTTACGTAATATATTCAGTTATCTTCTCCCCCCCTTACCCCTTATATAATGCATTTATTGATTTCCCACCTCACCCCAATCCCTTATATATTAAATGATCCCCCCATACCTACAGTACAGCACTTATACATTTAGTGATCCTCCTTACCCCCGGCCAGCCCTTATACTGTATATTAAATTATCCCCCTTACCCCCGGTCAGCCCTTATACTGTATATTAAATTATCCCCCTTACCCCCGACCAGCCCTTATACTGTATATTAAATTATCCCCCTTACCCCCGGCCAGCCCTTATACTGTATATGCAATTATCCCCCTTACCCCCGGCCAGCCCTTATACTGTATATTAAATTATCCCCCTTACCCCCGGCCAGCCCTTATACTGTATATTAAATTAACCCCCTTATCCCCGGCCAGCCCTTATACTGTATATTAAATTATCCCCCTTACCCCCGGCCAGCCCTTATACTGTATATTAAATTAACCCCCTTATCCCCGGCCAGCCCTTATACTGTATATTAAATTATCCCCCTTACCCCCGGCCAGCCCTTATACTGTATATCTAGTGATCCCACCTTATCCCCAGCCAGCCCTTATACTGTATATCTAGTGATCCCACCTTATCCCCAGCCCGCCCTTATACTGTATATTAAATTATCCCCCTTACCCCCGGCCAGCCCTTATACTGTATATCTAGTGATCCCACCTTATCCCCAGCCAGCCCTTATACTGTATATTAAATTAACCCCCTTATCCCCGGCCAGCCCTTATACTGTATATTAAATTATCCCCCTTACCCCCGGCCAGCCCTTATACTGTATATCTAGTGATCCCACCTTATCCCCAGCCAGCCCTTATACTGTATATCTAGTGATCCCACCTTATCCCCAGCCAGCCCTTATACTGTATATTAAATTATCCCCCTTACCCCCGGCCAGCCCTTATACTGTATATCTAGTGATCCCCCCTTATCCCCGGCCAGCCCTTATACTGTATATAAAATTATCCCCCTTATCCCCAGCCAGCCCTTATACTGTATTTTAAATTATCCCCCTTACCCCCGGCCAGCCCTTATACTGTATATCTAGTGATCCCCCCTTATCCCCGGCCAGCCCTTATACTGTATATTAAATTATCCCCCTTACCCCCGACCAGCCCTTATACTGTATATTAAATTATCCCCCTTACCCCCGGCCAGCCCTTATACTGTATATTAAATTATCCCCCTTACCCCCGGCCAGCCCTTATACTGTATATTAAATTAACCCCCTTATCCCCGGCCAGCCCTTATACTGTATATTAAATTATCCCCCTTACCCCCGGCCAGCCCTTATACTGTATATTAAATTAACCCCCTTATCCCCGGCCAGCCCTTATACTGTATATTAAATTATCCCCCTTACCCCCGGCCAGCCCTTATACTGTATATCTAGTGATCCCACCTTATCCCCAGCCAGCCCTTATACTGTATATCTAGTGATCCCACCTTATCCCCAGCCCGCCCTTATACTGTATATTAAATTATCCCCCTTACCCCCGGCCAGCCCTTATACTGTATATCTAGTGATCCCACCTTATCCCCAGCCAGCCCTTATACTGTATATTAAATTAACCCCCTTATCCCCGGCCAGCCCTTATACTGTATATTAAATTATCCCCCTTACCCCCGGCCAGCCCTTATACTGTATATCTAGTGATCCCACCTTATCCCCAGCCAGCCCTTATACTGTATATCTAGTGATCCCACCTTATCCCCAGCCAGCCCTTATACTGTATATTAAATTATCCCCCTTACCCCCGGCCAGCCCTTATACTGTATATCTAGTGATCCCCCCTTATCCCCGGCCAGCCCTTATACTGTATATTAAATTATCCCCCTTATCCCCAGCCAGCCCTTATACTGTATTTTAAATTATCCCCCTTATCCCCGGCCAGCCCTTATACTGTATATTAAATTATCCCCCTTACCCCCGGCCAGCCCTTATACTGTATATTAAATTATCCCCCTTATCCCCGGCCAGCCCTTATACTGTATATTAAATTATCCCCCTTACCCCCGGCCAGCCCTTATACTGTATTTTTAAATTAACCCCCTTATCCCCGGCCAGCCCTTATACTGTATTTTAAATTAACCCCCTTATCCCCGGCCAGCCCTTATACTGTATATCTAGTGATCCCACCTTATCCCCGGCCAGCCCTTATACTGTATATCTAGTGATCCCCCTTATCCCCAGCCAGCCCTTATACTGTATATCTAGTGATCCCCCCTTATCCCCAGCCAGCCCTTATACTGTATATCTAGTGATCCCACCTTATCCCCGGCCAGCTCTTATACTGTATATCTAGTGATCCCACCTTATCCCCAGCTCTTATATATTTAATGATTCCCCCTTGCTCCTAGATTTATACATTTAATGATTTCTTCCCCCACCCTCTCTGCATATCCTTATAGTTTTGTTCAACTTACCTTGTCCCAGCACTGTCAGGCAGCTCCAGAACCCAGTCACCTGTTCCTACACATCTTCTTCGGGGATGAGACTTCATGACATCTCACCCGGGTCACCCCCCCATTGTTTGTAGCATAGCGCCACTGACTTGTCACCAATGGAGGTGGAGATGCTGGGGTGCAATTGAAGACACAGTGACAGCCACCGCATTGTTTTACTTGTGTCAAGCCTCCACTGCCAGCAGCACGTGGAGGCAGAGGCCAGAGATGGGATCTTTACTTACAGCAGTGCCAGAGCGATAGGCCTTGTGAGATAGCGGGGCCTGCGGGTACTCGCTCCTTAAACCAGGCCACGTTTGGAGCTCCGGATGCTCTCACTAGACAAGGGGCAGCTCCGGCTGGAGAGTGTGGATGGGGACTGCAATGCATTCACAAAAATGTGTAAGTGCTGATGTGACCGCAGGGTCATCAGACAGCCCAGTGCAGGGTAAAAAAAACAGGTATAGGGGCGGACGGGGATAGTAAGACCCGTGGCCGTTGCTAGGATAGTCTGAAAGAAGGATGTCTCTTTCAGACATCCTTAATTTTTTTTCAGTGTCATCAGGCCGCCCCACAGGTCCCGGTGCCCTTAGGCAGCTGCCTAATGGAAGCACCGGCCCTGCATCTAAGTGCATTCGGTACCAGGCTCAATCTCCAGCTACCTACATATGAGTGCATCCCCCATCCATTCACTCCACATTTATTTCAAGCATCTACCACCTGGGCTGTTCTGCACTTCACACCCAGTGCAACAGGTGTCCCACTACACGCTGGCGTAATCACCTACATCTTACTCTAAGGCAGTGATTTTCAACCTTTTTTAACTCGCGGCACACTACACAAGGTTTTAAAATTGCCAAGGCACACTATCCGGCAATGCGGTGTGCGCGGACTATGTAAAAACACACTACATTAGTTCACACAGGAACAAAACACACTACATTGGCCCCCACAAGAATAAAACAATCCCATTGGCTGGCCTAACAGAAAAAAAAAAACACATTGCTCCCCACAAAAAAAACAACCATACCACATTGCGCCCCACAGAATTGCTCCCCACAGAAAAAGAAACCTATGGCTGGCCCCACAGAAACAAAAAACAAAACAAAACACATTGTTCCCCACTAAATAGGCAAATATATGGCTGGATAACATATGGCTGGTTCTCACTAAAAAAACGACATGACTGGTTCCCACGAAAAAATAAACTATGGCTGGTACCCACGAAGAAGACAAAAATGTCTGGTCCCCACAAAACCCACATTTCTTCCCCCCTTGTCACTCACACTGCAGCAGGATCGCGTGCGGGCGGGCTTCCAGGCAGGCTACAGAGCCTGCCTGGACAGAGCGCGGGCTGGCTGATTGGCGCAGGGAGTTGGCTGGCAGAGCGGGCTGGAGGGCAGTGGACAACGCGGCATGCGTGACCTGTGATGTCACGCCGCCGCATCTTTGCAGGTCACTACCCGGTCGCGCCTGAGTCTCCCAGAGGAGCTCAGCGGCCCGGGATGCTGAAGTACAGTAAAATGTGCCCGGTGGCTCTGACAGCCCCGCGGCAGACTTCACAACCGGCCACGGCACACTAGTGGGCCGCGGCACACCGGTTGAAAACCGCTGCTCTAAGGGCTCTATTTACTACAATCCACATTTGTAATGCAGATTGTATTGTGATATTACCGACTGAATTCGCAAGCTCTGTCCCTGCGAATCCCCTCCACACACTTATCACGGTATTTTCGCAAAAAATACCATGACAAGTGCCAATGCATGCGCCGACCGCCCCCGTCGCTAAGCCCCACCCCCTGCGATCGCGGACCCCCTCCCCTAATTACACTTACCTTCAGTGTTCTGTGCTCCAATGATGTCCTCCGTGGCTCCGGTCAGCTGACATCCCATACTGCACTGGGACCCTGTCAGGTGACAACCGGGACCCAGTGCAGCATGGGAGACCAGCTGACTGGAGGGAGGACATCACCTGGAGCCCCGACCACCAGTCCCTGGACTCAGGCAAGTTTTTTTTTCTACTTTTTTTTGCATTGATCAGCGTGTGGTGTGTGTAGCAGTGATCAGCGTGTGGTGTGTGTGCAGCAGTGATCAGCGTGTGGTGTGTGTAGCAGTGATCAGTGTGTGGTGTGTGTAGCAGTGATCAGCGTGTGGTGTGTGTGCAGCAGTGATCAGCGTGTGGTGTGTGTGTAGCAGTGATCAGTGTGTGGTGTGTGTAGCAGTGATCAGCGTGTGGTGTGTGTGCAGCAGTGATCAGCGTGTGGTGTGTGTAGCAGTGATCAGTGTGTGGTGTGTGTAGCAGTGATCAGCGTGTGGTGTGTGTAGCAGTGATCAGTGTGTGGTGTGTGTAGCAGTGATCAGCGTGTGGTGTGTGTGCAGCAGTGATCAGCGTGTGGTGTGTGTGTAGCAGTGATCAGCGTGTGGTGTGTGTAGCAGTGATCAGGTGTGGTGTGTGTGCAGCAGTGATCAGCGTGTGGTGTGTGTGTAGCAGTGATCAGTGTGTGGTGTGTGTAGCAGTGATCAGCGTGTGGTGTGTGTGCAGCAGTGATCAGCGTGTGGTGTGTGTGTAGCAGTGATCAGTGTGTGGTGTGTGTAGCAGTGATCAGCGTGTGGTGTGTGTGCAGCAGTGATCAGCGTGTGGTGTGTGTAGCAGTGATCAGTGTGTGGTGTGTGTAGCAGTGATCAGCGTGTGGTGTGTGTAGCAGTGATCAGTGTGTGGTGTGTGTAGCAGTGATCAGCGTGTGGTGTGTGTGCAGCAGTGATCAGCGTGTGGTGTGTGTGTAGCAGTGATCAGTGTGTGGTGTGTGTAGCAGTGATCAGCGTGTGGTGTGTGTAGCAGTAATCAGCGTGTGGTCTGTGTAGCAGTGATCAGAGTGTGGTGTGTGTAGCAGTGATCAGTGTGTGGTGTGTGTAGCAGTGATCAGCGTGTGGTGTGTGTGTAGCAGTGATCAGCGTGTGGTGTGTGTAGCAGTGATCAGCGTGTGGTGTGTGTAGCAGTGATCAGCGTGTGGTGTGTGTAGCAGTGATCAGCGTGTGGTCTGTGTAGCAGTGATCAGCGTGTGGTGTGTGTAGCAGTGATCAGCGTGTGGTGTGTGTAGCAGTGATCAGCGTGTGGTCTGTGTAGCAGTGATCAGCGTGTGGTGTGTGTAGCAGTGATCAGCGTGTGGTGTGTGTAGCAGTGATCAGCGTGTGGGTGTGTGTAGCAGTGATCAGTGTGTGGTGTGTGTAGCAGTGATCAGCGTGTGGTGTGTGTAGCAGTGATCAGCGTGTGGTGTGTGTAGCAGTGATCAGCGTGTGGTGTGTGTAGCAGTGATCAGTGTGTGGTGTGTGTAGCAGTGATCAGCGTGTGGTGTGTGTAGCAGTGATCAGCGTGTGGTGTGTGTAGCAGTGATCAGCTGTGTGGTGTGTGTAGCAGTGATCAGCGTGTGGTGTGTGTAGCAGTAATCAGCGTGTGGTCTGTGTAGCAGTGATCAGCGTGTGGTGTGTGTAGCAGTGATCAGTGTGTGGTGTGTGTAGCAGTGATCAGCGTGTGGTGTGTGTGTAGCAGTGATCAGCGTGTGGTGTGTGTAGCAGTGATCAGCGTGTGGTGTGTGTAGCAGTGATCAGCGTGTGGTGTGTGTAGCAGTGATCAGCGTGTGGTCTGTGTAGCAGTGATCAGCGTGTGGTGTGTGTAGCAGTGATCAGCGTGTGGTGTGTGTAGCAGTGATCAGCGTGTGGTCTGTGTAGCAGTGATCAGCGTGTGGTGTGTGTAGCAGTGATCAGCGTGTGGTGTGTGTAGCAGTGATCAGCGTGTGGTGTGTGTAGCAGTGATCAGTGTGTGGTGTGTGTAGCAGTGATCAGCGTGTGGTGTGTGTGTAGCAGTGATCAGCGTGTGGTGTGTGTAGCAGTGATCAGCGTGTGGTGTGTGTAGCAGTGATCAGTGTGTGGTGTGTGTAGCAGTGATCAGCGTGTGGTCTGTGTAGCAGTGATCAGCGTGTGGTGTGTGTAGCAGTGATCAGTGTGTGGTGTGTGTAGCAGTGATCAGCGTGTGGTGTGTGTAGCAGTGATCAGCGTGTGGTGTGTGTAGCAGTGATCAGTGTGTGGTGTGTGTAGCAGTGATCAGCGTGTGGTGTGTGAAGCAGTGAACAGTGTGTGGTGTGTGTAGCAGTGATCAGGTGTGGTGTGTGAAGCAGTGAACAGTGTGTGGTGTGTGTAGCAGTGATCAGCGTGTGGTGTGTGAAGCAGTGATCAGTGTGTGGTGTGTGTAGCAGTGATCAGCGTGTGGTGTGTGTAGCAGTGAACAGTGTGTGGTGTGTGTAGCAGTGATCAGCGTGTGGTCGTGTGAAGCAGTGAACAGGTGTGGTGTGTGTAGCAGTGAGAACAGGTGTGGTGTGTGTAGCAGTGATCAGCGGTGGTGTGTGAAGCAGTGAACAGTGTGTGGTGTGTGTAGCAGTGATCAGCGTGTGGTGTGTGAAGCAGTGAACAGGTGGTGTGTGTAGCAGTGATCAGAGTGTGGTGTGTGTAGCAGTGATCAGCGTGTGGTGTGTGAAGCAGTGAACAGTGTGTGGTGTGTGTAGCAGTGATCAGCGTGTGGTGTGTGTAGCAGTGATCAGTGTGTGGTGTGTGTAGCAGTGATCAGCGTGTGGTGTGTGAAGCAGTGAACAGTGTGTGGTGTGTGTAGCAGTGATCAGCGTGTGGTGTGTGTAGCAGTGATCAGCGTGTGGTGTGTGTAGCAGTGATCAGCGTGTGGTGTGTGTAGCAGTGAACAGTGTGTGGTGTGTGTAGCAGTGATCAGCGTGTGGTGTGTGAAGCAGTGAACAGTGTGTGGTGTGTGTAGCAGTGATCAGCGTGTGGTGTGTGAAGCAGTGAACAGTGTGTGGTGTGTGTAGCAGTGATCAGCGTGTGGTGTGTGAAGCAGTGAACAGTGTGTGGTGTGTGTAGCAGTGATCAGCGTGTGGTGTGTGAAGCAGTGAACAGTGTGTGGTGTGTGTAGCAGTGATCAGCGTGTGGTGTGTGAAGCAGTGAACAGTGTGTGGTGTGTGTAGCAGTGATCAGCGTGTGGTGTGTGAAGCAGTGAACAGTGTGTGGTGTGTGTAGCAGTGATCAGCGTGTGGTGTGTGAAGCAGTGAACAGTGTGTGGTGTGTGTAGCAGTGATCAGCGTGTGGTGTGTGAAGCAGTGAACAGTGTGTGGTGTGTGTAGCAGTGATCAGCGTGTGGTGTGTGAAGCAGTGAACAGTGTGTGGTGTGTGTAGCAGTGATCAGCGTGTGGTGTGTGAAGCAGTGAACAGGTGTGGGTGTGTGTAGCAGTGATCAGCGTGTGGTGTGAAGCAGTGATCAGCGTGTGTGTGTGTGTAGCAGTGATCAGCGTGTGGTGTGTGAAGCAGTGAACAGTGTGTGGTGTGTGTAGCAGTGATCAGCGGTGGTGTGTGAGCAGTGACAGTGTGTGGTGTGTGTAGCAGTGATCAGCGTGTGGTGTGTGAAGCAGTGAACAGGTGTGGTGTGTGTAGCAGTGATCAGCGTGTGGTGTGTGTAGCAGTGATCAGCGTGTGGTGTGTGTAGCAGTGATCAGCGTGTGGTGTGGTAGCAGTGATCAGGTGTGGTGTGTGTAGCAGTGATCAGCGTGTGGTGTGTGTAGCAGTGATCAGCGTGTGGTGTGTGTAGCAGTGATCAGCGTGTGGTGTGTGTAGCAGTGATCAGCGTGTGGTGTGTGTAGCAGTGATCAGCGTGTGGTGTGTGTAGCAGTGATCAGCGTGTGGTGTGTGTAGCAGTGATCAGCGTGTGGTGTGTGTAGCAGTGATCAGCGTGTGGTGTGTGTAGCAGTGATCAGCGTGTGGTGTGTGTAGCAGTGATCAGCGTGTGGTGTGTGTAGCAGTGATCAGCGTGTGGTGTGTGTAGCAGTGATCAGCGTGTGGTGTGTGTAGCAGTGATCAGCGTGTGGTGTGTGTAGCAGTGATCAGCGTGTGGTGTGTGTAGCAGTGATCAGCGTGTGGTGTGTGTAGCAGTGATCAGCGTGTGGTGTGTAGCAGTGATCAGCGTGTGGTGTGTGTAGCAGTGATCAGCGTGTGGTGTGTGTAGCAGTGATCAGCGTGTGGTGTGTGTAGCAGTGATCAGCGTGGGTGTGCTGTAGCAGTGATCAGCGTGTGGTGTGTGTAGCAGTGATCAGCGTGTGGTGTGTGTAGCAGTGATCAGCGTGTGGTGTGTGTAGCAGTGATCAGCGTGTGGTGTGTGTAGCAGTGATCAGCGTGTGGTGTGTGTAGCAGTGATCAGCGTGTGGTGTGTGTAGCAGTGATCAGCGTGTGGTGTGTGTAGCAGTGATCAGCGTGTGGTGTGTGTAGCAGTGATCAGCGTGTGGTGTGTGTAGCAGTGATCAGCGTGTGGTGTGTGTAGCAGTGATCAGCGTGTGGTGTGTGTAGCAGTGATCAGCGTGTGGTGTGTGTAGCAGTGATCAGCGTGTGGTGTGTGTAGCAGTGATCAGCGTGTGGTGTGTGTAGCAGTGATCAGCGTGTGGTGTGTGTAGCAGTGATCAGCGTGTGGTGTGTGTAGCAGTGATCAGCGTGTGGTGTGTGTAGCAGTGATCAGCGTGTGGTGTGTGTAGCAGTGATCAGCGTGTGGTGTGTGTAGCAGTGATCAGCGTGTGGTGTGTGTAGCAGTGATCAGCGTGTGGTGTGTGTAGCAGTGATCAGCGTGTGGTGTGTGTAGCAGTGATCAGCGTGTGGTGTGTGTAGCAGTGATCAGCGTGTGGTGTGTGTAGCAGTGATCAGCGTGTGGTGTGTGTAGCAGTGATCAGCGTGTGGTGTGTGTAGCAGTGATCAGCGTGTGGTGTGTGTAGCAGTGATCAGCGTGTGGTGTGTGTAGCAGTGATCAGCGTGTGGTGTGTGTAGCAGTGATCAGCGTGTGGTGTGTGTAGCAGTGATCAGCGTGTGGTGTGTGTAGCAGTGATCAGCGTGTGGTGTGTGTAGCAGTGATCAGCGTGTGGTGTGTGTAGCAGTGATCAGCGTGGTGTCGTGTAGCAGTGATCAGTGTGTGTGTGTGTAGCAGTGATCAGCGTGTGGGGTGTGTAGCAGTGATCAGCGTGTGGTGTGTGTAGCAGTGATCAGCGTGGGTGTGTGTAGCAGTGATCAGCGTGTGGTGTGTGTAGCAGTGATCAGCGTGTGGTGTGTGTAGCAGTGATCAGCGTGTGGTGTGTGTAGCAGTGATCAGCGTGCGGTGTGTGTAGCAGTGATCAGCGTGTGGTGTGTGTAGCAGTGATCAGCGTGTGGTGTGTGTAGCAGTGATCAGCGTGTGGTGTGTGTAGCAGTGATCAGCGTGTGGTGTGTGTAGCAGTGATCAGCGTGTGGTGTGTGTAGCAGTGATCAGCGTGTGGTGTGTGAAGCAGTGACAGCGTGTGGTGTGTGTAGCAGTGATCAGCGTGTGGTGTGTGTAGCAGTGATCAGCGTGTGGTGTGTGTAGCAGTGATCAGCGTGTGGTGTGTGTAGCAGTGATCAGCGTGTGGTGTGTGTAGCAGTGATCAGCGTGTGGTGTGTGTAGCAGTGATCAGCGTGTGGTGTGTGTAGCAGTGACAGCGTGTGTGTGTGTAGCAGTGATCAGCGTGTGGTGTGTGTAGCAGTGATCAGCGTGTGGTGTGTGTAGCAGTGATCAGCGTGTGGTGTGTAGCAGTGATCAGCGTGTGGTGTGTGAAGCAGTGAACAGCGTGTGGTGTGTGTAGCAGTGATCAGCGTGTGGTGTGTGTAGCAGTGATCAGCGTGTGGTGTGTGTAGCAGTGATCAGCGTGTGGTGTGTGTAGCAGTGATCAGCGTGTGGTGTGTGTAGCAGTGATCAGCGTGTGGTGTGTGAAGCAGTGAACAGCGTGTGGTGTGTGTAGCAGTGATCAGCGTGTGGTGTGTGTAGCAGTGATCAGCGTGTGGTGTGTGTAGCAGTGATCAGCGTGTGGTGTGTGTAGCAGTGATCAGGTGGGGTCCGCGGTGTGTGTGTAGCAGTGATCAGGTGTGGTGTGTGTGTAGCAGTGATCAGCGTGTGGTGTGTGTGCAGTGATCAGCGTGTGTGTGTGTAGCAGTGATCAGCGTGTGGTGTGTGTAGCAGTGATCAGCGTGTGGTGTGTGTAGCAGTGATCAGCGTGTGGTGTGTGTAGCAGTGATCAGCGTGTGGTGTGTGTAGCAGTGATCAGCGTGTGGTGTGTGTAGCAGTGATCAGCGTGTGGTGTGTGTAGCAGTGATCAGCGTGTGTGTGTAGCAGTGATCAGCGTGTGGTGTGTGTAGCAGTGATCAGCGTGTGGTGTGTGTAGCAGTGATCAGCGTGTGGTGTGTGTAGCAGTGATCAGCGTGTGGTGTGTGTAGCAGTGATCAGCGTGTGGTGTGTGTAGCAGTGATCAGCGTGTGGTGTGTGAAGCAGTGATCAGCGTGTGGTGTGTGTAGCAGTGATCAGCGTGTGGTGTGTGTAGCAGTGTCAGCGTGTGTGTAGCAGTGATCAGCGTGTGGTGTGTGTAGCAGTGATCAGCGTGTGGTGTGTGTAGCAGTGATCAGCGTGTGGTGTGTGTAGCAGTGATCAGCGTGTGGTGTGTAGCAGTGATCAGCGTGTGGTGTGTGTAGCAGTGATCAGCGTGTGGTGTGTGTAGCAGTGATCAGCGTGTGGTGTGTGTAGCAGTGATCAGCGTGTGGTGTCGTGTAGCAGTGATCAGCGTGTGTGTGTGTAGCAGTGATCAGCGTGTGGTGTGTGTAGCAGTGATCAGCGTGTGGTGTGTGTAGCAGTGATCAGCGTGTGGTGTGTGTAGCAGTGATCAGCGTGTGGTGTGTGTAGCAGTGATCAGCGTGTGGTGTGTGTAGCAGTGATCAGCGTGTGGTGTGTGTAGCAGTGATCAGCGTGTGGTGTGTGTAGCAGTGATCAGCGTGTGGTGTGTGTAGCAGTGATCAGCGTGTGGTGTGTGTAGCAGTGATCAGCGTGTGGTGTGTGTAGCAGTGATCAGCGTGTGGTGTGTGTAGCAGTGATCAGCGTGTGGTGTGTGTAGCAGTGATCAGCGTGTGGTGTGTGTAGCAGTGATCAGCGTGTGGTGTGTGTAGCAGTGATCAGCGTGTGGTGTGTGTAGCAGTGATCAGCGTGTGGTGTGTGTAGCAGTGATCAGCGTGTGGTGTGTGTAGCAGTGATCAGCGTGTGGTGTGTGTAGCAGTGATCAGCGTGTGGTGTGTGTAGCAGTGATCAGCGTGTGGTGTGTGTAGCAGTGATCAGCGTGTGGTGTGTGTAGCAGTGATCAGCGTGTGGTGTGTGTAGCAGTGATCAGCGTGTGGTGTGTGTAGCAGTGATCAGCGTGTGGTGTGTGTAGCAGTGATCAGCGTGTGGTGTGTGTAGCAGTGAACAGCGTGTGTGTGTGTAGCAGTGATCAGCGTGTGGTGTGTGTAGCAGACCGAGCAGTGATCAGCGTGTGGTGTGTGTAGCAGTGATCAGCGTGTGGTGTGTGTAGCAGTGATCAGCGTGTGGTGTGTGTAGCAGTGATCAGCGTGTGGTGTGTGTAGCAGTGATCAGCGTGTGGTGTGTGTAGCAGTGATCAGCGTGTGGTGTGTGTAGCAGTGATCAGCGTGTGGTGTGTGTAGCAGTGATCAGCGTGTGGTGTGTGTAGCAGTGATCAGCGTGTGGTGTGTGTAGCAGTGATCAGCGTGTGGTGTGTGTAGCAGTGATCAGCGTGTGGTGTGTGTAGCAGTGATCAGCGTGTGGTGTGTGTAGCAGTGATCAGCGTGTGGTGTGTGTAGCAGTGATCAGCGTGTGGTGTGTGTAGCAGTGATCAGCGTGTGGTGTGTGTAGCAGTGATCAGCGTGTGTGTGTGTAGCAGTGATCAGCGTGTGGTCTGTGTAGCAGTGATCAGCGTGTGGTGTGTGTAGCAGTGATCAGCGTGTGGTCTGTGTAGCAGTGATCAGCGTGTGGTGTGTGTAGCAGTGATCAGCGTGTGGTGTGTGTAGCAGTGATCAGCGTGTGGTGTGTGTAGCAGTGATCAGCGTGTGGTGTGTGTAGCAGTGATCAGCGTGTGGTGTGTGTAGCAGTGATCAGCGTGTGGTGTGTGTAGCAGTGATCAGCGTGTGGTGTGTGTAGCAGTGAACAGCGTGTGGTGTGTGTAGCAGTGATCAGCGTGTGGTGTGTGTAGCAGTGATCAGCGTGTGGTGTGTGTAGCAGTGATCAGCGTGTGGTGTGTGAAGCAGTGAACAGCGTGTGGTGTGTGTAGCAGTGATCAGCGTGTGGTGTGTGTAGCAGTGATCAGCGTGTGGTGTGTGTAGCAGTGATCAGCGT